>QDHC01000296.1:525066-559558 GCA_013186455.1 Papilio dardanus tibullus | reverse complement strand
TTAAATTAACTGTTTTTTTAATCCCCGTACCATAAACTTACTATCGACCAAACACGTATAGAGGGGGGGTGAATAGTTATTCCCCCCCCCTGAAATCTGACTACAGTATAGTGATTATAGAAATTTAGCGCAGCTGACATGATTGTTTCAATGTTTGTCCCTGATAACTTCGATAGCTGTTTTTGATAATTTATTATGTTGAAAAATGAAAAAGAGAGTTTAATAGAAAAGTAGCCCATCCAGTACAAATTTATAAAATTTTTATTTACAAAAACAAAAGAGGAAAGAAGAATAATTAAAAATAACGAGTTGCGAAAATTGCAACCAAAGAGGTTTTTTTTTTGCTGGCCAGTGTTCGCCGCCCCGAACTAAAACTCTGGATACGTGTTGCCAAGGATTGAAACATCGTTATTTCTGTTAATTAGGTGCTTAAACTAGCTAGCTTAAACAATCTATTAAAATAAAAAAAAATCAAGTTTAATAACACTTTATAAAAATTCATATACACCTCGTATACGCTATAAAACATTTTTACAAAACCATTTTACACTTTTAACCTTTACAAGTAATTTAACTACATCTGTTAACTTAGAAGTTTAAGTTAACTATATAAAACATACCTTATTATGTATTGCACCAGTGTACATATAAGTAATACGAATAAAACAACGTATAGTTTCTTTATTACCGTTACGCCTAGATATTTGACCTTATTGGTTTGTTATTTAGGTGACTACCTGCGGGCTATAAGATAACAATGTTTTGATTATATTAACCAATTGGTTTCTATTACAATTAGAAGAAATGCTAAGTCATGGTCTGGTAACTTTCTATGAACGCTTTGCAATTACAAAGAGATTTTATCTGCAATCATTTAATTATAGATTCAGTAAATAAAAATGTTAGCAGTATGCAACGTTAAGACGGCTACAAAAGTTCAATTTTAACTGCACAGTTTTATATGTACTGTTATAACTGACGTACACATGTCATTTTGAACTGCAAAGTTGAACTGTACAGTTAAAATTATGCAGTTCAATCTGAGTGTCTGTTGCCGGCTTTAGAACTCTTACTTACTTATGTAAGAAAAAAGATATTTGCCGAGCAATTTATGTTTTTTTTATATAATTTTCGATATTTGGTAGAAAAAGTGAGCTATATTTAATATTTTTTCATAAGAAAACTTTGAAAACTTATGACTTAATTACTATAAACTTATTCAAGATTTATAAACATCACATCTAAAATCTCTTACCGTGAATATCCATTCCCGAAACATGCCATCTCCTTTTTTTCATAGAGAATAAAAGAGACGGCATTATTTTATTTTTTTATGTTTTTCGGCAGTAGACACGCACGGTCTTATTTTAACTAAATACCACAGTGTCTAAGTCACTTAACTCGAGTTAATAAACAAAAACTAAGTTAGTAACCTAAAATTATTAATACAACTAACTGTTCATATAAATACATTTTAAAATAGATCGGATAAACATAATTATGTGAATATTTAATCATCCCAATGCAATAAAAATATAATTAATAACACTGTAACTATATAACACACGCTCTTTTAGAAACCTAAAAGACGGTTTGACATTATTAAAAATAAAAAGACGTTCAGTTTTCTAGCTGTACAGTTTTAACTTTGCAATTAAAACTGACGTATACACGTCAATTTGAACTGCTCCATCGAAGTGTTCATTTCTCAGTTTTGCCTACAGATATCAGTTTTAACTATGCAGTCGGACAGTACAATTGAAACTGAGCCTCTGTAGGCGGCTTAAGATTTTCATATAAAAATTGTAATAGACTTTTAATATCAATAGTTTTTTTTTGAATAGGTTTAACTACAAAGTCTTTTTTAAATTTTAGATGTAAATATATTTTGTTTTATTTTTTATGAATCAAGATAATATAAAATAATTTGCATAAGATAATTGACTACAGATTACTCTCTATCCATAACCAAATTAAGTAATGCCGTACTTGAATAATAAGGAACTTTGTCAAATATTTTCAAACATTTTGTAATACACATTATATTTATAATTTTATAAAATACATCACATCGTATACAATACAATATGTTTCTTGAACACCTACAAAATAGAGTAAAACTCTAAAATATTTGACAAACTATTTCCTTATAAAATTTAAGAGCAATAATTATCTCTTGACATATCACAATAATTTTATGAAATAGAATTCATACATTTTAAGCGATACAATGTTGCCATATTTTGACAAAGTTCCTCACATTTGGCGCCACGCTGTGACGTCAGACATGGCGGTCGTGTCGCGCGGGCGGCACCAACGTCATCGGGCGCGAGTCCAGCTTGCCTTTGTGCGCGCCCGGCACCAAATAGTCGGGGAGCTGGGGCCGCTGCGGCGCCGCAGGGGCCGGCACCGCGTCCGGCACCAGCCCGCGGATGATCTCTGATACACACGGCCACGGGACCACCCTGGTATATACAAAAAGAACTTCGTATTGATCGTTTGAGAGGGAAAATGCTAACTAAATGTTCTACTCTCCAAGATATGCAACAGTTGAAAAGTATCGAAAATGTTGCCAGCCTTTTAGGGACATAGACAAAAAAGAAGGCAAACGTTGTCGTCAAACGTCACATTATTCGTTATTTTTTTTTAAATAAGCGTTATGTAACATGACCTTTTAAAACCCGTAGTTTTATTTTAGGTGCAGGGTTTATTATTAATTTACAGACAATTAACACTAAAAACTGGTAAACTATTATAACTGCAACGAAAATACACTATTATATTTGATTAACCTTGTTGCATTTAATCTAGTTGAAATTAATCTCTGTACAACCTTGCAAATGCACGTCTGTTTTTTATGTATTTAGAACAGATAATTCAGCCCCCAGACAAAGAATAAAGTAGATTTATTTCATTAAAAATAACTTTAGTTTCGTCTATACTAATATTATAAAAAGAGAAACTTTGTATTTTTGTTTGTATTGAAATAACTCAAGAACTACTGTTCCGACTTCAAAAATTCTTTCACCATTAGAAAGCTACATTATCCCCGAGTAACATTATATATTATTTAATTCCACGCGGACGAAGTCGCTCACAACAGCTAACTAGCTGTATAAAATACTCCAGTAGTTCTTGAGTGATTTCAATACACACAAAAATACAAAAATTCAAAAAGACAAAGTTTCTCTTTTTTTAATATTAGTAATAGATAACAGTAGCGACTATAATTTGTACAAGAAACAGGTGAAAATGATATGTTCGCGTACCATTTGAAAGGCAGCAGCATTCGGAAGTATCCCGGCATGACGGCGAGCGGCTCGTTAGTGCGTATCGCGAACACGATGCGGTCCGCCACCTCGTTGGAGTTCAGCTGCGGCACGAACCTGACATTGCACACATTATAGGACAACAAATAATAAGCACGAATGGAAATCTCACTCCTCAAAATATTTCAAAACAAGATTTTGTTAATTAAGAAATTAACACACAATGTACTTGCGGAAAAACCATAATTAAATTAACCTTCCTGTAATTTGTAAACAACTAATGTAAGACATACGTATTAATATGCTCATAAATAACAAATATGGATACAAAAAACTCGTCGCAATATTTAAAGGTATTTTATCATTCATTAGATCACCATACGTCATAAGTGAAGCCGAAAGAATCAACACAAACTGTGCCGTCTTCACCTATCTTCTTGTCCAGGTATTATTATAACAGTGAAGTTAAGGTAAAATTAGCTTAATAATCTTTCGACCTTATCTTCGATTCTACAATCAAGATATATGACATTTTTTTATTTATTATAATAAAAAGTTATAAATTATTTTACTAACATGGTCACCTTTAACCACAATTTATGTACTCTTAGATCTAATAATAACTTGCGCTATAAATTAATCGAAACAAGTTTTTTATACCGCAATTTGCAATTATATATGAAATATGAGTAGCTATATCCTTGTTACACAACTTAGATGAAGCAACTGTAATACTACGAGCCAAAGGAAAACTACAGAGCCTACAGTTGAGTTGGCACGTCAACCACAAGAAATCTCTATGTCCCGACGTGCCAAATCAAATGCTCAGAACCATCTTCGCTCACCTTGAATTAACTTCCTCAAACATGCCGGTGGAGCGAATAAAATAGGGGCAAATCAATGATGTCTGAACCCCTTTGATGCCTCGTACTTCAAGTTCCAATCTTAAAGCTTCGTCGAAGCCGCAAGCAGCTGCCTTTGATGAGCAGTAATCGACTAACTTGGCCACACCGACGTGACCAGCCATTGATGCTATGGTAACTATGTGACCATTGTTATGCTCTATCATGTGAGGTAGGAACGCTTTCACGGTCTGGAATAAGAGAAAACAGTCTTTAAATTACTTCAAGTTGTTAATAAGTGTTCAAATTTTACTCTTGTTTGTGCACTTACCCAGAAATGAGCTAAAACATTGACGTCAAACGTCCTCTTGATGAGGTGGTCTGGTGTATCGAGTAGGTACTGGCCGGACACGACACCAGCGTTGTTGATTAGTAGGCTTACCTGAAATAAAGTTTTACATCTTACTTATATTATAAAAGCGTATGGATGGATGGATCTTTGTTTGAAGGGTACCTTCAGAAAAGCTGAACGGATCCCGATACAATTTTTCATAGATGTAGATCATAATCTGAAGGAACACATAGGCTACTATTATGTTTTTTAGTTCCGGGCAGACTAAAGCCTTGTACACACTAGGACAGTATTTTAGTCGAGTAGCAAGTAGCAAATATCCAAACAAAGGATTCACTAATCTATTCTACTAAAATGTTGCTGTGCGGACACGTTTAGTTACTAAATTACTACCCTAGTGCGTAGGTTTAGGCTTAAACGAGACCGGACAATAGTAAATCCTTTGTTCGGATAAATGCTACTCGACTAAAATACTATCCTGGTGCGAACAAGGCTTAAGACCGTAAGTTTTTTTATATCCAAGCAATAGTTAATTATAAAAAAAACTGTCGTGTTTTATTTATGTACGAATTCACAATGGAACGGTCAATGGCGCATAAACCGCTTGAAGCTTCGAAAAACATTACCTCCCGGTCAGTCAGTGTCGGACAATTTGAAAAGGGTAAATATACTTAATAAGATTTTTATTTATTTAAGACAACATTTATTTATAATGTATGAGTAATATGGCTTTATTGCCTCTTTGTTTTATTGTACATATGCAAAGAAAACGTGCAAATGCAAATTGGATAAAAAGATAAACATTTAAATTACATTGACTCGTACTAATAATGACTATTACTACATCGGGGATGAACAATTGCATTTTGTAAGCAACAATCAATGTAGTTGTAAGAAATCAGTAAAAGAAGATTATTGGGTGGCAGTATTCACAATTTATTTAACGACTAGCTATTGTTACCGACTTCGTCCGCGCGGAATTAAATAATATAGCCTATGTTAGTCGGGTATAGTGTAGCTTTCTAACAGTGGAAGATTTTTTCAAATCAACCGTATAGTTTTTGAGTTATTTCAATACACACAAAAACAAAAATACAAAGCTTCTTTCTTTATAATATTACTAGCTGTTGTGCGCGACTTCATCCACGCGGAATTAAAAAAGATAGCCTGTGTTACTCGGGTATAATGTAGGTGGAAGAATTTTTGAAATCGGCCCAGTAGTTTTTGAGTTATTTCAATACATACAAAAATGCAAAAATACAAAGTTTCTCTCTTTATAATATTAAGTATCGATTTGCAAGCAGTCGACTCAATAATTGAATAACAATTAACGAATACAATGGAATATTTACTACCAAAAAATGTAAAGGACAACTTCATTTAAATGGCATTTGTGTCTTGTGAAACATCTTCGGAACATAATTACACGGCACGTTTACATTGAACGTATAATTGATTAAGAAATTTCGTGAATATTTCGAAACATCTGTATGAAAATTGCATTGACGTTCTAATATAGAATGGCTGTGATGATATTATAAATATGTGATCTGTCTTATGTGTTGAAATCATACTCATTTTACTAATATTAGATACTATCTGTTGTCCGCGACTTCGTCCGAGTGGAATTAAATAATATAGCCTATGTTATTCGGGGATAGTGTAGCTTTCTAACGGTAGAAGAATTTTTGAAATCGGCCCAGTAGTTCTTGAGTTATTTCAATACAAACAAAAATACAAAGTTTCTCTCTTTATAATATTAGTATAAATAAATGTGAAAGTTACAATGGACGGATGTTTATTTGGAGATATCTCCAAAACGGATCTCGATGAAATGTTCAAATGTAGAGCATAGTCTGAAAGAAGATATAGGCCAGGTTCTTTAATTCCGCGCACGACGTCGCAGGCGACAACCAGTTATCCATAATTAAAAGTCATAGACAAAAGAATCTGTAAATTTGCATCGATAATACCTATAATAATCCAGGGACAACGTTCTCGGAACATTCCAATAAGAACATTTAGCATTTAATTACTAATAATGACTACAAAGTAAAGCTAAACATCGATTATCTCCATAGACTGATGATAATTATTGTCTACTAGCGACACGCCCCGGTTTCGCACGGGTGCAAATCGGTATAATTGTAAATACTATTGTAAATACTGCAGCGTTTGCAATGTAAGCGCTAAAAATGTGTTAATTTACGACATCATATTAAAAATCTCTATATTATCAGTGTTACTCTACTATATTGTGAATGTATTGTACATGAAAACCTTCCTTATGAATCACTCTATCTATTAAAAAACCGCATCAAAATCCGTTGCGTAGTTTTAAAGATCCAAGCATATATAGGGACAAACATAAAAAAGCTTTATTGTTACTATGTAAGGATGAGGATATTACACGTTAAATTTATAAACATACTAATAAAAACATGAATATGTCGCAATCTAATTGTGAAAACCAATTAATTTCAAAACGATTGCAGAGCAACGCATTCAGTAAAGAATATTTTAAATTATTTCTCACATCTATAAATCAATTTCAATTCATTACAGACCGGGATTTTATATTTATTACTTAAAGTTAGCCGCTTAAAGGTTTCAATCGTACATTTTTATTTATTTTACATTTGCGTAGCTTTGTGAACGAAGGGCCTAAAATGTAATGGAAAAATACTCATTTTTTCTTAACCGTCAGCGTCGGTTAATTTAAATCATATAATTCTTCTGGTATCAAAGAATGCATACGTTTTTTTATTAACATTATCACAGCTGCAAAGGTTTTAACGATTTTTTCATGCAAATTAATTGCAATAAAATAAATACAAGTAATACCATTAACTCTACGTCAAATCTAACAAATAGTAAGCTACAAGTATGACGTAATAGTAGATTAAAAACAACACATTGAAGAAAAACAAATGCGAACATATTACATGTTGAATAAGCCAGCAGTAAACCACCATTCTATTTTTGAAGGACCCTAAAGCCTTGTACGCCTTGTACCAGGAATATATTTTAATCAAGTAACAAGTAATGTAGTAACTAAAAATGTCCGAAAAGCAACGTTTTATTAGAGTAGATTCGTAAATCCTCTGTTCGGATACTTGCTACTAGACTAAAATACTATCCTGATGCGAACAGGCCTAGGTTATACTTGGTCGAAAAAATGATGCTGGCAACTAATTTTAATCTTTTGCAGTGACGGTGATGATATGATGATTAAAATATTTATTTTTTTGTACTGTACGAGGCAAACCCTGGTTAAACCCGTAATGGTCTGAGCAAAAAAACAGTTGCCTGGTACCGGTTCAGTTAACGTAAAGTCATTTGCAAATATGTATTTATTGTCTTAAAAACTTGAACAAAAAAATATACTTAATAAAGTAACTCATTAAGACTTAGAATATTAATACTAACATACATATACAAAATAAATGATGAAGATGTTACATAATAATAACAATCAGTTACGCAATGAGGTTATTAAGCTTTTTAAATTAAATAATAGCCTATTAATCATACTTTTTTACCATTCTAAAGAAGGTCAAAGGTTTTGCTAAGAAGTGGTTCAGATTTGGCCAAAGGGCGGATTAAACCCACGACCGCAAGATCGGTAGTCCGAACCGTTGAATATTTATCCACCTTATTATAAGAACAAGACTAGTAAAGTCCACGGATAATGTGCAGTTTCTATTAATTTGTCATATTCAAATATTCTGTAATGATATATTACTCACTCTGCCGACCTCTTCGTGGACATTCTTAGCGACTCTGTAGATGTCCTCCCGACTGGCCAAATCCACTACGTACCCGTGACATTTCCCACCGATGCCTTTGACTAGTTTCACTGTATCTTCCAAACCTGGAAATAAAATTAATAATATTTTACCTTTAAATAATACTGGCCATTTACAATATTCCAGGTCAGTGCACGGAATCAGTGCTGGAATACAACTGGCTTAAAACACACACACTGGAATGCACTACGTGGATTTATAATTCTACATTTTTGAAACAAATTTTAAAGACGTAATGTTTTAAAGAATTACTAACCACCAGTTGGTTATTAAAAATTACAATTGACCTCCGGTGCGTCAATTTAAGTTTTTTTATCGTGTCATGAGTACGTAACACATAATAAGGTTGTTGGCATTGACCATTGAGAGATATGCTTATGTTCAGAAAGTTATTCACTCATTAAAAGTTCCATGTAAACTGGCTGAGAAAGTAACGAGCCGTCGAAAAACATGATGACTGCAAGATGCGGCTAAAGCTGTGCGAAGTTTTAACGACTTCGAAAATATTCCGTACAGTTATGTCGGATACAGGTTGCGGCGAATTTAATATGATTTTTAATATGAATTAAGAAGAATATACTCGTTTTTGTATGTGTAGTCGCTACTAACAGCAATACTAAATCATAAGGTAAGGTAAGGTTCGACCCATGATGGGCTCCATTTTCCGCAACTCCACGACTAGCGCGTATTTTGCGTGAATACACATATCTTTGAATTACTTCGCCGATATGTGCAGGTTGCATCACGATGTTTTCCTTCACCTAAGAGCGTCGTGTAAATATGTACGATACGAAAATACACTTAATCATTAAAATACGTGAAAGCATATTTTTTTTACTTAAGTCACAATACCTTTTGAAAGACAAAAACTTACAAAATAAGCAACAAACATAATTTCTTTTTATTATTTATTTAATACTAAGTATAGTCACTATTCAGACAAAATTTAATCATATAATACCTTCGATTTATTTTCGAACGTTTAAGCTTGTTTAAGTGACCCTCACAAGCAACGATAAATATAAAGATCTTTATAAATCTAATTGATTTGATTCGTTCATGACTTTATAAGCAAGAGTAAATATAAAAACATATCCTATTAGTTATTCTAGATTATTCTAAAATTCATTTATACAGCGGTGTAATTAAACACATCATGTGTTATCGTGCAGAAAATATAGTTTTTTTAGATAAGTTAAACAAAGTCTGATAACATTATTAGAAATTAATTACGGATACGCTTCTCGTATTAAAGGTATAATAGGACATCCACAGTGATCCCTAAATTAACAAAGTCATATTTGAAATTTTTTTGTAGTCTAAATATATTAAAAGCTTCATAAGCTAAGTATATATTTCATAAATATTTATCGACTTATTGATCTATTAAAATTTTCAATCAAATACTTACAGAAATACAAATAATATATTTTTTGTTCGTACAAAAGTATTATAAATAAAAAATGGGTCCCAGATCGCTGTCCGCTGGGAACGTTCCCAAACGTTTTTTTTTGTTCAATGTGAGTTCTTTCTACACTTTATATTAGCGAGTACTTGGCCGATTACACTTGATTCAGTGCAGCAAACGCGATATTCTGTTGCGTAAACATAAGTATCCAGTTTACCTTGACTGCTATTGTTTGGTGGTTTCAGTTACACGTTACGCTACAGTCGATTCTTTACATTATTGAATTACAAAGACTTCGACTCCGACCAAACACATGATGGATGTTTTTTAAACATTACGTTTGTTTAAATGCTTACTGATGTTTGGATCATAACAATTGCTTCAAATTTGTGTTCAAAAATAATGTTCAAGCTTTTTTGTTACTATCAACTTTCAGGTTTATAAACAAAAGGTGCAACCAAAAGCTCCGTAAATAACCAAACGTATTTCTAAAGAGCTATCCATTTAGAATCCTTAACATCTTAGTCGATTTGATCAACCTAAAGGAAGAAAAGAACTACCCAAAAAGATTTGACTCGTTAATAACGTCTGACATCGGACAAATTAAAAATTCGAATCCAAAGGTCCTTGACCGTTCTTTTGACGTTCAATGCCAGGTATCCAAGGCACTTGCCACCGAAAGGTCAACAAAAACGTCATGATGCATTTAACCAAATTATTAAATTAATATTTCCTTTATACCTAACTTAGGTAGGTACATTGGTATTCCATTCGACAAATTGCATTGAGATAAGTATAGTGTGCATTTTGTTCATACGATCGCCATTGGCAGTGCTTATAATCATAGAAAATGATAGTAGTTATTGAGGAAAGCACCACGTAGAGACAATCTGTGTGTAGGAACACAAACGTGACTTTAGTACAAATCAATCTATGGAAAGCACAAGGTTTCGATCAGAATAAAATTTTGATTACGAAGCTTTTGTAGTCGCCTTGTATTTGGCACCTTGATACTACACACTTGATCTTGAAGATAAATGACGTCAAATTGATCTTAAATAAACATATATGAAGTACATCAAAATGTTAACTGTTTATTTTTTCTAATAACGGTCTTGAAGTGTTTAAAATTTGTTTAACTCTGTACGTACTCGTATATTTATGGCATGAAATTTTAAGTTCGTAAATGTTTGTACAAGCAAGCAATGTTATTTATTTAACTGTCCCAATTTACACAGATAATGTTTCATTTACTAACTGTCGTACTAACTTCGTATGACTGCTTAGGTCCTTAATAAATAGTAGTAGCCAGGATAGTATTTTTAGTCGAGTAGTAAGTAATATAGAAAGAAAACGTGTCTGAACAGCGACATTTGGTAAATCCATAAAGTTTAGATTAGAGATTAGTAAATCCTTTGTTTGGATACTCGCTAAACTACTACTACGCTACTTGCCACTCGATTAAAATACTGTTATTGGTTCGTAAATAATAGAGACTAAAATCACTTCATGTAGCCTTGTGTACAAAGGCTACTTTTTTTTAAACAGATAATTAAGTTTACAGGTTTTCGGCAGTGGAAAAAACAGTTACATTTTCTTAAAACATTTATATCTTACTAACATTATATATTCGAAAATATGTATGGATGTTTGTTTGAAGGAATCTCCAGACAGGCTAAACGGATCTCTATGAAATTTTACACAGATCTAGAACATAATCCGGAACACGTAGGCTACTTACTAAGTTTTTTTTTAATTCCGCGCTGACTTAAGTACTCTCGGATGACAGCCTGTCATTAAATAAATGCAGTGTCATTTCCATTTATTGTACAGTCAGTGGTAATAGTCGTCATAAAACAAAGCATAAAGTTATTACGGTCAATTGATGTAACTACAATCACGACACAGACATATAACAATAATAATATAGTTTTTAATCTCACGGATTGTTTATTCTATTGTGTTCAATGTGGTGAATAAATCGCCCATCATTATTCCCATCCACTCCTATAATTTGTTTCAACAAACAATTATTTAGCTTTAAATCGTTTAATTACTTAAGTAGTTATAGCATGTTAAAAGCAATTTGTTCATGTTGAAAAATATAACAATTTACAATCAATTCGAGTTATTCAGTCATTTCTATGAACACAAAGTTGTATGTAAAAGTGTTATCTGTTTGTAGAGAAATTGAGCCCAATATTTACTCCGTTGGCTACAAATAGTAGGAATTTTAAGATGCACACACCGACATAAAATAGAAACGGCCACTTAAAGTTTTCTCCGTAAACATAGTGACAAATAACATGTTTTACCGTATTATTTCGAATACTTATATGCAAATACATTGAGATAATCGTCGACATTGAAATACCGTTGTTAGTGAGATGGACTGCGAATGCTGCGCTTTGATGAACTGAACAATATAGTGATCAGTATCATCTATCAAAAATTATTTGCACTCGTAACTGTGAAACATACAAACTTATTGTCATCCCTTTTACTTTCTTCTAAATAACTAAAACAGCATGTTTTGTATAGATGTTTCGGAAATATTTTAAGTGAATTATTAAATGATATCAGATAGCTTTAGCCCGAGGCTTCGTCCTATATGAATTTATAAATACTTCTAAATAGCTTAAGCACTATTCCGACTATATCTCTGTGCTTTTCATCTAGATGCTTTACTTAATCCATAATCTATAATGATGACTAGCAAACATCCATCTATCCATTGAAAATTTCTCATTTTATATTCGTAAAAAGTTAGATTGACGGTTTTGTTTACCTTTATTTTATTACATACGTAATCAGATGCTAAAAAACTGACACTGTGATCAAAATTCTTTTCCGCGTTTGCGGACAAACAAATTACAGATAATGTCAAATTGAACACGTCGAAGTTGATTAATACAACACGTTGATAAGCAAAACACGTTGAAATTGTTAATTAAACTTTCAATGCAATAGTTTACTAAATACAATGAGAACGTATTGCATTGTCGGAGTCCGCTATTCAATGGCATGGGGGTTACTCAAGTACATTCTCTACAGAGCGATTCTATAGCGAACGTCAAAAATGTACGGAACTGACAACGACGTTACATATCTCACACGTGACAAGCACATGACTTATCGAATGTTAATGTCAGTTTCATACATTCTTGTCGATCCCATCAGCGATATCGCTAATCGAAAAGTACATTGGGTAGCCTCCCAGACCGTCTTAAAGTAAACTGTTTATTCACTATACTATGATTTTACCTAATACACTAAGTATTAGGATTTTTGCAATCAATTTAAAATCAAGCACAAATCTTGGACTTTGTTATTTTAGTGCCGAATGGTTTTAAACCCAAATCCTAACTCCAAAAGTAAGTTAGAGACTTAAAAGGTCGTGTGACTTATGAATAAACTTTTAAATATTATTTTTAAATGTTGCCAAGTTAAAATTATTCGAGATGAACAAAAGGTTAAAAGTTATGTTAGACAATAACAATTCTGGTATTTAAGAAAAAAAATACAATAGGTGGTTTAAGTTATTTTCCTAACTTGGGCAAAAACATATTTGTCTTAAGCATATTATGAATAAAATATTTTAATTATGAGATAGTTTTATGTAAACAAATAAATAAATATCGCAAAATAATGTGTACACTCAGAGGCGGATTATCCCTAAAGCCGTGTACGCACTAGGATAGTATTTTAGTCGAGTAGCAAGTAGCATTTATCCGAACAAAGGATTTACTAATCTATTCTAATAAAATGTTGCTGTTCGGACACGTTTAGTTACTAAATGTCTACTCTAGTGCGTAGGTTTAAGCTTAAACGAGGCCGAACAGTAGTAAATCCTTTGTTCGGATAAATGCTACTTGCTACTCAACTAAAATACTATCCAGGTGCGAAGGCTTAAGGCAAACTAGGCACGTGTCTAGGGGCGAGTTGTTAGCAGGGCAGTAGTTTACAGAGCGCGCGCGAGCTCAGATTTTTTAAATAAATAGATAAAATAACACATCTACGATTACGAACTGAACGCTGATCTAAAATCTAAATCTATAAAAGATTATATTACACAAGCATCGATACACTCGTAAACCCACACGCTGGTACAGGGGCGAGAAAAAGTGATTGCCTAGGGCGCTCTGGACTTTTAATCTGCCACTGTGTACCCTGGTCTAACTAAAGTTCCAATCCGTCCAATGTGTACGACACCGACCTGTGTCCGACAGTTATCTTTAAACAACAAATTATGGGGAATATTTAAAAAATATTTTAACTTATATGTTGTTAAATTAAGAGTAACTACACTATGGGAGCTACCGAAAGTATCTTTAGATTGGCGATATCGCATTCGGCATCGACAAAAATGTATGGAATTGACAATAACATTCGATAAGTCATGTGCTTGTCACGTGTGAGATATCGAACGTCATTGTTAGTTTCATACATTTTGTCGATTCCAGCGATATCGCCAATCGAAAGATACGTTGGGTAGACCCCATTTCTCTAAACAAGCTGATTATATTTCAAATACTAATTATTTTTGTAATCCAACCGAAGTTATAATATTTTCATCAACGTTGCACAGAGATATGCAATAATACAAGGTTGTAATTAAAATGCTTACACAACTTATATGTTAACAAGAACATTGAATAATGCAAGGTTTCGAAAATATCTAGATTAATAGAAATTATATACGTGAAGTTTAATGACTTGTAACATATTACGAGTACAATAGCTCTCGACATCTATGGCATAATAGAAATACTCGACCAGCGAAACACTACGATTTGTTGGTTTTTAACTAGATTTTCGAGCTGAATTCGATCACTTTACTGGGGTTTCAAAGTATATGCGCTACATTTTCGATTCGATAGCGAACATCAAAAATGTATGGAATTGACAATGACGTTCGATATCTCACACGTGACAAGCTGATTTATCGAATCTCAATGTCAGTTTCATACATTTTTGTCGATTGCATCAGCGATATCGCCGCTCGAAAGATACTTTGCGTAGCCCTCTTGGACTAATGTAAACCATTATGCATCCTAAACAATGTTACGAAACAATTGTTTTACTATTTGTTTCCAATGTCGCAATACTTGTATAAAAAACTATAAAACTCTTTTATTATTTTTGAAAAAATATACACAACAGTATGTTTCATGCTATAGTTACGATTTCGGTTGTGGTTTATTGTTAGTCAACATTGACAAAACAAGGAATTGTCTGTGGAGTCCTTTCTCAACCCTCTTTGTACTGTGCCAACATCTTGACCTTCTGATACGACTCGTACAATTTCTTTTTTATTTGATCTATATAACTTGCCCTCGGTCTTCCTTTCTTCCTCTTTCCTTCTACTTTGCCTTCTATAATTGTGATTATCAGGTCGTCGTGTCGTATCAGAAGGCCAAAATATTGGCACAGGACAGAGAGGGTTGGAAAGCACTCCGCCTACAAGGTGGAAAACCTTAAATTAAAGAAGAAGACATTTGTTACATGTCATTATGCAGTAATCATTTAATTTGATGTTTTGTATAGAATCATTAACAGTGGTAGATTCGGTTTCAACATCTTCGCAGAAACTGTCCGACTCGCCTGTGAATAGCACGACCACACAGAAGACAGGCGTCAAATGGAAGCAATTCTGTGTTTCGTCAATATTCTATCTATCCTCTCCTATTCTCTATTGTTTTTAAAATAGTCCTCTCTTCTTTTACTCTCTCAAGCACTTCCTGATTTGTAACCTTTTCCGTCCAAATAACATTATATAAAATGAAACAGAATAATGTCGCCATATTGTTTTAGCCGTACGGCTTTCTCAATTGTTATGGGAGTTGCGCTAAGTACGGAATGAGTACAATTGCTACGATAAACATTGTAATTGCTTTACTTTATTATCTACTTTAGTTTTACGCCATCTTAGATTCGCGTTACATTAATTAAAGGTTGATAAAGCCGCTCTACCGTTAGGTATGTAATAAAAGTTTAACATATAGGCTTTGTTATAGGTATAGGCCTTTCATCCTTACTTATACATAATATCTAATATAGTAATTTTCCTAATAAATACGATGATAAAATTTCTTTTTTAAGATAAAACAGCTAGTCTAGTAGAAAATATATGTTTTTTGTATGTATTGAAATAAGTCAAAAACGTCTTTGGTTCAGGGGTTTAGCTCTTGACTTGTAATCTGCAGTTTCCGAGTTCGAATCCCGGCATGTACCAATGTGTTTTTCGATTTTCATATTGTACATATTTATCCGACGCTCTTACGGTGAAGGAAAACATCTGGATGGAACCAGCACATATCGTCGAAGAAATTCAAAGACATGTGTGAAGTCACGCAAAATACGCGCTAGTCGTGGAGTTGCGGAAAAATGGAGTCCATCATGGGTCGAACTACTAACTAACTAAATCACAAACTGCTGTACCGATTTCAAAAATTCTTTCACCGTTGTAAGCTGACAATTATCTCCAAGTAATACAGACTGTATTTTTTAATTCCGCACCAACTAAGTCGCCAGCGACAGCTAGTACGAGATAAAGCTGATAAACGTTATATTCCTTAGTTAAAATTATAGTTTTCCTGTATCAGCAAAAGGTACATGGATGTAATTATTTTCAATGTTTTTATTTGAGTCATTAAAAAACGTTCAATGTCAATTAACCCTAATCCCATTCGTATTCGCGTAATGGCATATTGATTATTCAAAGCTTAACATTCGCAGGAGAATTAAAAATACATTAATTTTTATTTATATGCACGTGTCTAAAAGATATTTAGTCTATTTAAAACTTATATGGGATCGGATTAGTATAATTTCATGTATAATCCTGGACCTTTATTACCTAACCAAATGCACACAATTAAATCAAAAACTTGTTCTAGGAACATACAAATGAGCTAAATCTTAGCTTCTTAAGCCTTGTTCGCACCACGATAGCATTTTAGTCAAGTGGCAAGTAGTAGTAGTAGTAGTACTCGTAGTGGAGTTGCGGAAACATAGCCCCTACGGCTATGTTTCCGCAACTCCACGACTGGCGCGTATTTTGCGTAAGTAGCAAGTATAATATTTACTAATCTACTGTAGTTCGGACACGTATAGTTAATAAATTACTTGCTGCTCGAATAAATACTATTCTGGTGCGCACAAGGCTTTAAGATCTTGGCCTTAGGAAGAATACGAATGACAGCTCACTTGTCAAAATTCAGTCCTTGGAGTATTTAAAAACAGACCGTGTGTGTACTATCTAAACTAAGTTAGGAAACGTTTACCATTATTTACTATGTCCTCAGTCTCACATACCGTAGAGCAATAAGCGGAACATCTAATATGTCGCAATTGTTTCTACAGCGAGAACGCGCGCTGGGGTTTACCCAAAGTACATTCGCTGCGAAGCGAATCTATAGCGAACGTCGAAAATGTGTGAAACTGACAATGAAGTTCGATATTTCACACGTGACAATCACATGACTTATCGAATGTCTTTGTCAGTTTTATACATTTTTGACGATATCGGCGATATCGTCAATCGTAAGCTACTTTGGGTAGCCCCTTGGTTTGCTTAGCGAAGAGAATCTGTAATTACTTATAGTAACGCTTTATTATATTAAATTTGTCGTTAAATATTTAATACGAGTCTTTAAACGACTTGTTTTAAGAATATTTTTAGAGAATTAGAAACTAGAAGATAATTTGTTTATAAGTATGACTTATTTATAAGAAACAAAACTTTTCGACTTTGGACCAAAGATTCACGTATAATACACAGTAAAAAGAAATCTTCTTAGGTGAAAGAAATAATAAATCTGATGTAAAATTAAATGTAAAAATAGAGATGTGTATTTGCATATTTCGTAATCGGCCATGAAATTTGCGTCTGCGCTAAACACCTTGAATTTGACGACGTTGATGATCAACTCATTACACACGAAACAATGCAATTGAACAAAAACATTTGTGACAACGAGCATAAAAAAATGACAAAACGAATTACATATTGCAAAACAGAATTTAACTGAAAATAGATAAATAACAATAGGTCACAATTTTCTTCTTTGGAATACTTTGTCTCTAATCTCACTTTAACTCTGAGGATAAATTCGTCCTTTACTTTTTCATTTACGGAGAATTAGTTACCCGTCAGTGATTGTAATTTCATAAAGATATAAAATATTATAATTAATAACTCACAATCGTCCCAATTATTGTGCATGACCATGCATAATAAATGGCAATTACCATATCAATATTGCAATAAAATAACCACTGACCTTGTTTGTTGATATCCCATAAAACGACAGTGCAGCCGAGCCTCGCCAGTCTCAAAGCGACCAAACTGCCCAGACCTCCACCACCGCCTGTCACTACCGCTATACTATCTTTTAGATCCTTCTTCGGATATCCAACTATAGCCCTGTATATCCCAGTAATAAAATAACCAGATAGTAATATCCAGAAGGCAATAACGTCTAAAATCGTCTGCACTATTGTATATTTGTCCCTCATACATTCTGGTATTTCTCTTGTTAACGGACCTGGTCTCATGCCATTGATGTATTCTTGGGTTTCTTCTCTTTCGGTCGACATTTTGGGCTTATTAACACGTACTTATTTTATTAAATTATGTTACTTAGCATTACTCTATTACTTCTAACTCTTGTTTTCTCGTTTGTACCTGTAATTAAAGAAGATAATCGTTACTGAATTATTTTAATGCACACGACATATATGACTAGCAAATCATTTTAATTACACATTTACATTGCATAATTGCATTTGTTAAGTAATTTAAATGTGTTAAAACAACGTTAATTGTTAACTTGTGACGTCCTTTGTATAAAGGGTTCCGTATTAATATTAGTAAATATTAACAAAGCATTATATTTAATTAATCAATGACACTAGACGCCACATAATCACTCAAGGTGACAGAATATTTATGACTTGCGATTTTTAAATTTAATACCAAGTTACCTAATAAACAGAAAACTAAACATTAATGTATGTAGTAACAAACATTTTTTTGCATAACACTTTTTTATGTAAAATTAGTAAAACTTTTTCAGTCTTAAATAGCTCTCTAAGAAACACTAATAGATATAACTGTCAGGTAAAAACTAATCCTAAACAATAGTATTTTGAATACTGAACCCTAAGTAACATGCAAATGTAGGGCGATTTGCAAATATAGTTGCTAATATGACAATAACATGATTAGCACATTCAACAACATTTGCAGCCGAGACATGTGCTTATCTCGGAGTGGCATAACCGTGCTGGGTCTCCTCCCGCTGAGCCAACGCTCACAGAAGCCACATGTAGAAAGCATTAATTTTTATTAAAAAAATTAAAGAGGCCACGGACACACCAAGAATTTGCGTTCGCTGTTTACGCTTAGATTGCTACATATAGAAAAAATATATAAACCGGTGAATTTTTGAATAAAACTTTTAAGCTGAAGTTACAAATCAAAATCCTAAAATAGTGCAATAAAAATAAATAAAGTGACAGAAATGGCTTATAAAGTAGTAAGATTTGTTTACATCTGTAAAACAGATTGATGAGTTGGTAGTCTGCGAGTTGCTAATAAATATGTATGAAGGAAGTCATTGCCGTAGCATAGTCAAATTCAAAGATGTTCTTCGAATCATGTCTTTGAACTTTTCTTTCTCTTTTAAAAATTAGAGACAACATTGTTAACCCAAATGTCACAAGTTCAAGGCAATGGAATTTAAAATTAAGATTTTTTAATGTTATTATGTATTTTGTTTTTATTATTCAGATTAATTGACATCTCTCTAGGAGTCCTAGAGTAGCACTCAGAGTCATTCAGGAAGACATATAAAACCAATTGTAGTATAAGAATTCTACCCTATGCTTATAACAATTAAATCGGGATAACTATATACGGCAGTTTCAGAGCTCATCACAACCAAATCAACAAAGGATATTCATCTTTGTTTTATGTAAATTACGGCGTGACAAAAGAAACATGACTTCATATTTTGAAATGTACAGCAGAAGAACGTGACGAACACAAATATGATTGGTATCATTGACGTCTGAAATTAGTTTGTACATATTTCTTGTCTGGTAATACTACTATCTAATTTTGTAATACATACGTACTTTATTACAAAGGTATGACGTATAGTACGCTGTGTTTTTGCTTGCAACCGTTCAAAAAGCTATAGAAAACTTGAAGCCAATGTGCCGTCGTTCTCGCAAAATACAGTCTGTCGAACTAATTAGGTTATAAAATAATTACGAGTATACATCGTGATTCATTGGTGTGGAAGTTCAAATGCTTAGCCAGAGCGATGGCGGCGCTCCTTGGTGATGTCGCAATGTTATAGCACCGGTGAACGCAACTGCGTTGCACAAACGCCCCGAGCAGGGCCGCCTGCACCACTAAACCAAAGAGTACTCTACTACAAAGGTCATATACCACATTTACTGGCAGCCTGTAATTTGTAGGTGAACGATATTCAAAAAAGACATTCGAAATTTAAATATTTTTGGCACAACGATTTAGACAGACACAACAATCTTTGTATGTTTAAGACAGTAATATACAGCTCCATTCAAAAAATCAAACAAAATTTATTAAGTGAAATTTTGTTTGATTTTTTAAAACCAGGAAAATAATATGTATTCAGGAAGGCGAATTAGACTGTAAATATACAATATTACCATATGCAAAGTGCCGTTAATTCCCTGACACTCAAGTCTAATTAGCGTTAACCAAATATGCATGAGTGAGATAAATCACACTCCCAGCATGTGAAGGCCGAACAAAAACATTCACATACAAATGGAAACCAATAGATTTATGTCAACATATAATAAATACCGTCGTGAGAAACCTTTTCAATGATCGGTTACCGTTTCACTGTATCAATAGGGGCATAAATTATACTACAATGACATTAAATAGGCACCTATAGATGAATGTGGTTCAAAGGGTTAAACATTGAGCCTGAAAATATTGTGTACAAAGTGCTAATGTGTTACCTAAATGAAAGAAGTACTTACCTGTTCAAAGTTCAAAACTAAATCAAAGATAGCACTAACGGTTTTAAGGCCCATGGAAAAACACAAATTCTCCCATAAGCCTTGTACACACTAGGTTAGTATTTTAGTCGAGTAGGAAATAGCAAGTATCCGAACAAAGGATTTATTAATCTATTCTCCTAAAATCCTTTGCTGTTCGGACACGTTTAGTTATTAATTTACTACCCTAGTGCGTAGGCTTAAGCTTAAACGAGTCCGAACAGTAGTAAATCCTTTGTTCGGATAAATGCTACTTGCTACTCGACTAAAATACTATACTGGTGCGAACAAGGCTTTAAAGATTAGGTTAATAAGTCAAAGGAAACATCTATTGTAAAACTTCTAAGTTCAAATCACCAAAGTTAATAAAGGTGTGATCTATATCTATACTAATATTATAAAGAGAGAAACTTTGTATTTTTGTATGTATTGAAATAACTCAAGAACTACTGGGCCGATTTTAAAAATTCATTCATCATTACAAAGCTACATTACTCCCAAATAACATATGTCATGTTATTTAATTCCACGTGGACGAAGTCGCGATTAACAGCTAGTTTATGAAATAACTTAAGACCTGATTCGTCTATCAATTGTTTTGCGATAGCGAAACTTATTCGACAACATATCGTTATCTCTCTTTTTATTAATAGAAGTGAATACGATGACATGAAGACAAGGTAATGAAAACATAATATAAGATGTACATATGTAATCAGAAAGATCGTATTCCCTCGCCGGAGGGTCCATGTTACGCAAAGTGAACTTGACCGGTACACTCGTGAGCAGAATACGTAACGTAACGCGATAAGCCGTTGCTGTTTTATTGATTATTCAAGGACAACAACCGACGAATAGGCTCTTACTATTTTATAGTCTCGAAAGATAAACAAAATATAGGAAAATAAAATAAAAAAATCTGTTGATTTCCCTAACACAGTTTCTCTACTTTCGATTCCTGCGTCCATAATAACCTCATATTTGTAAATAAATTTACATAAAACCAATATTCGACTTGGCAGGGGCACTGCAATGCCCAAAGATTACCACTACCTCATAGTTTTGTTTCCGCTAAAAAAAAACCTCAATAGAATATCTATCAGATCATTTTGGAAGCAACTTAACACACTTTTAAGCTCATAATAGCGTTACTCATACCAAACTATTAATTTCATCAATACCATAATAGGTAAAACACTGTTTCGACGTAGTGATGTGAAATATTTCTCAGTTAGCGAACGCGACTGTATCGCAACCGATTAGCGGTTACAAAGAGGCCGCGATGTCAGCTTAATATTCGGCCTACGATGATTTGACCTACTACTGCTTTCACAAGAGTACTAAACCTATTTAAATTAAATTTAGATAATCTAATAAAACTTACGAAATCGCTATCGGCGACATTCTAATGCGAAAAAATGGTTGAAAAGAGGGATGAAAAGTTAAACACACACAATATCTCGTGCAATACTACCTGTATTTATCATAATTAGAAATTTATATAAAACTTTTAAAGTAGTCGTAGGATGGAAAACAATTACATGTCTCTTAACCTATAGCTTCATTAGACCGATGTTACGCAAAAATCAGGCATATGCCAAAGCAAAATCTCCTTTTTTATCGCGAACTCGGTCTCATAAATCCCTAAGGTTATGAATGTACAACGCGCGTTTTGTTGTCTTGTTGTAACTTAGTACTATCAAACTGGATATGTAGAAGGAAACATTTTATTTTACTTATTGCGAACACATAATGACTTCTTTAACAATCTCCCATCCTTAATGGATATCCTCGTATCGTTAAAGTTGACAGTCGTAAAAACTAAACATATTCGCTAAATGTTTTATAGGTATAAATGTACTAACGTTGTTAAAGAATGAATAAAAACACGTACGATGCAATTTCCGAGTCCATTTCAAGCAATATAATGGAAAATGTATCGCGTAACCTCGACCGACAGATTGAATTCGTACTTTAAAAAAGGTGAAAGGTTTCGACCCACGATGAGCTCCATTTTCCACAACTCCACGACTAGCGTATTTTGGTTCAATACAGATCTTTGAATGTTTTCGTCGATATGTGCAGGTTCATACTTATATACAAATCGTTTATCACTTTAGGGACTTATTGCCGCTCGCAGAATTATATATAATCTACAAATATATTGCTCGAAACGTCTTGTTGGTTCCATACCGCTTGACGCATTTGTATTTGCCAATACATTTCCACACGACCTACTAGTGGGGATACGTAGTTTGATGAATACCAGGTCGTTAAAAAGTAGATATTTCTATTTTTACCATGAATTTTGATTTGATTTTTTTTATTTATTTATTAACAACATGTAGTCTACATTATCGTTAGCCTACATGATTCAAGTAACATGTCTACCGAATTTTTAAATTGACTAAAGTTAATAAAATAAAGTATTTTTGTAAGATTCGATCGGATGCAAGTTGCATTCGCGTAGCGTAGCTAATGCCAGGGTCTTCAGTACGTTTCCATTGACGCAACGCAATGTTATTTTAAAATTGGCAAAGAAATATTTAGAAATTAAAAACAAAAACCAGTATGCAAATCCATCTAACAGTTAACCTTTAAATCTAACTTAATTTTATTTAATTTATTGATTTAATTATGGTTATAAAGTGAAATGATTAAAATCTTCGTCATATCCTGTCTTCCAGGCGAGATTTTGTTACTTTCCCTATATAAAAGATTTCAACGACTACGTTTTAAACGTTTAATTAGGTTAAATAATTATTTAAGATGTTTTCAATGTAGACGGACCTAAATATATAAAACGTAAAATATAAACAACTATATGAATTTGGCACTAACAAAAGACTACTAAAAATAAAAATGTATCAAGCCGTTCAGGTTATGTAAAGTCACAAAACCTACTTAAAATCCGACTATATAAAAATAACTACCTACTCATGTTAGGCAAAAATATACTGCGTGAATCTATTGCGAAATATTATATTAAGCGTTTATACAAACACTGCGTGGCCGAACAACGTGAATAAATAAAAAAAATGCGTTCCGAAAACGTGGTGATAAGTACAGAAACTCGTGATGCGAACTCTTGCGGAACGGTGGAAGTAATCCGAATTATTATTGTTTAAAACCAAAAAAAAAATCTTTTCAATTTTAATAAAATCTGGTAAGCTAAAAGGTTATTTCGTGGACCAAGACAAAATCTAATAAATTAAGATGAATATATTTGAAATGCAAATATTTTCTAACGTTCTAGAGGTTTTTAGTAGATATCGACTCAAATAACTAAAAAAAATTAGTATTTATACTCGTACCTAGACATAACAAGCCGTCGCACGCGATTCTGTCCACGAGGAATTAAAAGATTAACTAATATCTGTTCTTCCAAGATATTAAATCTTTGCAAAATTTCAACGAGATCAGTTAAAAATTAAGAAATCATAGTTTAATTAAATTTGACTTTAGTTCAAAGACCAGCTTAATATAATTTTAAAGCTTACATCCATTTACTGTTTTTTAATAAAAAACGATTCAATTAACCAAGACACAGACAGGATATATTATGAAATATAAAAAAATATATTTGCATAATAGATACACAAGGTTAAAAATCTTAAAAAAACACATTCATCATTCAATCTTGTCATTAATATAAAAATAAAATAATTGCTTTGTTAAAAATAAGCTTTAATTTTTTAAAATAAGCGTTATATTATGCAATGTTATATTTTTTGCAAAAGTATTTTAAGAAATCAAGTCTATTGAATCATCCGGATGGTTCTTTTTAATTTTTGTATTTTGATTTGTTAAACTAAAGTTGATATAATTATAAAATAATTTTCAAAATAAACGGTACCCGTACCTACATTGTTTAAAAATATAAACCATCTTTGTAGTCATTGTAACTATCAATAGCTTGAATTCTTCAATAACACTTTATGCATTTAATACAATCTTACTAATATTATGAATGGGAAAGTTTGTACGGATGTTTCTATGAAGACAGGCGTCAAATGGAAGCAATTCCGTGTTTCGTTTGACGAGTGTGGTGCCGGAGGCCTCAATTTAGTTCATTTTCCCTTCCTATTCTTTTCTTATAAGGAAATGATGGGAAGTGGAAGTGGATATGGTGGGGGAGGAGACGAATAGGAAGAGGAATTGTCCTCATGCTGTGCGTCTCCTCCTCCGTAGATTAAAGGTACGCATCTTGCAATTGCAGATGTCTATGGCCAGCGGTCGCTGCGCTATTTCAGCAAATCCAGATGGCGGCTTGCTTGTTTGCCACTTTATAATATTAAAAAAGGTGTCTTTAGAACGGCACAACGGAACTCAATGAAAGTATTACTTACTAAATTTTTTTTCGCGAGCAAATGCTAGTCTTTCATATTTTTTTACTCTTTATTCATATTTCTAATTATTATGTCCTACCCTAGGTCTTCATTAGACTAAATTTGCGATAAAAACGGAAATTTTGCTTGAGCGTTAGTCCACTTATCGCGAACTCGGTCTAATGAAACCGTAAGGTTACACAGTGTCCAATATTGTGATAATGTAAATTATACCTTTCCTTGCCTCGTTCGGTAGAAAATACCTGAGACATTACGATGACAAGATTTTTACTTAGACTAGAAAGTTTTAAAGTCAAGGTTATAAGGAACTTTCTTTTTAACCTCCTTTTTACATTCGCAATTTTGAAGGTTCGACCTTTGTAGTACATTAACTTTTTTATATCTTACAAAATTACTTTGATACATTTTATTTACGACATAACCAAATATATTGTAGAAACCATCAAAATGTTTGATCAAAGAATGTGGGAACATATTATTTGCTGCATTTACGATCGTTAAGTGTCCCTTAATCGAGCATTAGTTTTATGCATGACAGTTAATTTAAAAACTATGAACTAACCATATTTTAGGTCAAGGTAATCCGAGCCGGACAGTCCATCAACATTTATCTATCCATTAAGAGTGGTCAATAACTGTCTCAGTACACTTAATCACGGGTATTCAAGCGGTTGAACTCGTAAAAACAGAAAAGTCCACTCTAATCACCGTCAAGTGGGCAACCAGTATAGTTAAT
Organism: Papilio dardanus tibullus; assembly: GCA_013186455.1. NCBI lineage: Eukaryota > Metazoa > Arthropoda > Insecta > Lepidoptera > Papilionidae > Papilio > Papilio dardanus. The sequence continues at coordinate 533,726 of QDHC01000296.1, read as the reverse complement.
GACCACTCACAGCATCATAACAACCAAAACTTCATCGAACGCGGAGAAAGCACGGGAGAAAGTGTACGCACAAAAAAAGGACAGTTACATTTCGAAACACAAATTATCGACATGGAAATAAGAAATAAATATGCAGTGTGAGATAAATTTTAGTAATAATTAGGTATGCATAACTACTTTTTTAATTGCGCACTTTAGATGCCTAAATCTCCATTCAGTGTATGCAGTATCTCTGTCCATTAAGCAATAGATTTGTAACGCTGACTACAGACAACAAACTTTATTTCGATACTGTTGCAGTATGTCAAGTTGACAGGTTATGGTTAAGAAATTCGTGGGCATAACATCATTATAAACATGATCAAAATTAGATGATACATGCCACTTGGTAAATAAGTCACCGCTCTATCGTATATGTGTATGAAACTGATCCTACGTGGTTGCCCCACTACGGATTAAGGCGGCTACAAGCGTTTAGTTTTGAACTGTACAGTTTTAACTGTGTCAACTAACGTGCACACGTCAATTGGAACTGCAAAGTGGAACTGTACAGTTCTCAGTTTTGGCTACACACGTCAGTTTTAATTGTACAGTCAAACTGTACGTCTGTAGTCGGCTTGACGTTTAAAAACTATTTTGTTACCTTCATGACAATAAAAAAGAGCTTGAAGCGTCACAAAAAAACTTTTATCCAGCATGTTATTATCGAATTCAACTAAATTGCACAATTTGCAATACCATTGAAATTGTACTACAAATACGTGTCAAATTGATTGTTAATCTGTTGAAATATATTTAAACTCGAAAAATAACTGAAAAACAAGAGATTTCAACAAACTAACCGACTTTATTCAACGGAGGTCATATTTCGAAGGCGATGCTAAAAACAATCTCTTTAATGTACAATTTGACCATATTAACATTAATTTATTTTTACACCTGGTAGGGACACATTTTGAGGAGGGAAGTATGGTCTATGTCTATGCATCAATAAGCTAGTTCTAGAACGATTATAATACGAATTCATATTTTTGAATGGCACTTTAGCTTTACGCCTGGTAATCAATTTATTTTTAATATGATATGATTATGTTTTTTTTAAATTTTATTCAGCTCGAACAGAACTTTAAACGAATTTAAAATATATTTTAATCTATCAGTTTTTATATTTAACCTTGGTTCAACGTTTTAAAAATTTTATATTTCGTAAATGTTAATTTATTATTTTACGACTTTAAGCATTTAGCTACCACTTTATTCGTATTTTTAAACTCGTATAAACTGGTTAATCTTGACCAAGTCCATGTGAGTTCACCTTCATATTTGATGAAATAAAAATTATTAATATTCAACAAATATGACAGTAATATATAATAAATTACAATCAAACTAACTTCTGTTACCCTGCGGCTTCGTTACACCGATGTCGCGCAAAAAAAACTTACACCGAATCAAAATCTCCGATTTCATTGCGATCACATTTTAATAAATCCATAGGGTAACAGAACAACATCGTGACTAAATATATAACTTTCGGAGATGTTTCTCCGTTAAACGCGTGATTTTTAGAATTGTCATAAATCACCAATGTTATATAATTTCAATATGTTTGTCCTTAAGTAAGAATTAAATGAAATAGGAACGCGGCGATGTCGATAGGTCCAAGTAGACCGGACGGCCTTCTGTGGTCGTTTCCCAACCGCGCACGCTACCTTGCCTACTCGACATGAACGGAAACAACTCACCATTTATCAACTTCGGATAAACACTAAAAATTGTCATTTTATGTTGACTTGTAACATAATATTACAATAATATTCTAGCTGTTGTGCGCGACTTCGTCCGCGTGGAATAATAATATAGCCTATGTTACCTGGGGATAATATAGGTTTTTAACTGTGAAAGATTGTTTGAAATCGTTCCAGTAGTTCTTGAGTTATTTCAACACAAACAAAAATACAAAAATTCAAAAATACCAAGTTTCTCTCTTTATAATATTAGTATAGATAAAATAATTCTCTAAATTACTAGATTGGTACCAAAAGAGAATGCTAATTTAGACATATTCTTAATGTATTTTTCTTTATTTTCAATTCTTAAGTAATTAGTCCATTGCCAAATCCTTACAGTAATTGGATAATTTCCTTCGAATGGAAAAACTCTACTTAAACAGTGGCTCACTTACTTCATAATATCGATTGCTTGATTTCTCAATCGCAAACAGTTTTACGTTTCCCGACAACCATTTTATTTTATAGCCAATTATTGTAAACAACGTCTACATTCTGGATAATTAGTCGCGATATCAAGCTTTAGATCATTTACGACTAAACTTCTAGGTTAAACATAAACAGCAATTTAGATAATTTATGGTTAAATCAATTCGGATAAAAATATATATAATTTACAATTGAATAGCTATAAAGTAAACGACTGATAACTTTGACTTGAGCATTTAAAATGAAGAAAAAAATGTAAAAATACCATTTCTAACTTTTAGCTTAGCCTTGATTAAGAAAGAGTAATTCAAAATGTTCTCTAAACAAAAACATTGTATATAAGGTAATATTTAAATCATGATTAATTAAAAATTGACAAAAACTTTTTCTCTACAGAGAATATGAATAATGTTTTGTGAAAAATCATCCCCTACGCGGCTGTAGTGACGGGCACTACTGCTAAGTCTCAATTAGTTCTACGACGCGAAAGTAAAATTATGATTATGTATAGAAAGTATTTTTATACATGAATGTAATTAACGGTTATTCTCAAGCTGTGTTACTTAGATATCAATGACAAAAGTGAAATCAATTGCCATAAGGTCGAGAGTATAAAATTATTTATAACAATTACTTAACGTAGCTTTAAGATTGACCTAAATGACTGACTGCATTACAAAAAACAATTATCAACCCAAATCATTCTTTATTCAGGAATATAATCAAAAGAGTTACAAAAGAAAAAAAAAACAAAATGTACATACATGATTTTGCCATGCATGTACATTTTGTTTTTTTTTTAATTTTTACTTTGTTCATTACAAGACATTCACCTTGACATCATAATTTACCTCAAGTTTACACGCACGTGAATTCAAAATCGTTGGTACGTTCTCATAATTAAATACATACTTAATAGTACTTAAGTATGTTTAAGTACACGGTATCTAATAAGATTTAGGTATTAAATCAAAGTTATTAAATTTAATCGGTCATTTTATAATTTATTTTATTAAAGAACTAATTTTTGTCTCACAGGTTTACTGCTTACCTTACTTAGGTTACCGTATTCTTAACTTATTTATAACTTAACTAACTTAGATGAGTAATATTGTAGCAATCATTAATATCTTTGAAAAATCATAATCATCTACATCGGATCGATTAAAATCTAATTCAAAGTCATGAGACCGAGAAGCAAGATCGCCTTGAAATACTTTCGAAAATCTTATATGCCTACTACTACGAAACCGTTTGCTTAACTTGTATCAACATTACGATATTAGCCCTATCGGATATTGAAACTTACCAAAATTGTTAATTATTAATAATTGAAATTATTCGGTGGTCGGTTTCAGTTGTTTCACAAGCACAACACTAGATCGTATTCGTTATCTTCTTGAAATATTTGGCTTCAAGTTGAACGAACGTGTTGACAGATTTGGTAATGTTTATTTTTAATCGCGCGCCGGCAAAGGCGTCAAGCGTGCAGCCAGCGGACGCACTCGGCGCTGCGAATCGACTGAGCGGCGCGGTGGCGCTGGTGTCGGGTGACGGTGAGCGCGCCGGCTGCGCGTTGCGCGCGCAACCCGCCCGAGCTCGACCCTACACCCTCTGTGACCTTCACGCAATGTTATCGTACGCTATTTTCCGGCTGGTTTACAGCCTCCGAGCATGGGCTCAACATTTTGCAAGCTTCAAGCGATTTCTTAATAACACAAACATGACATTTCAAATCCATCATATTAGGAATCGTAGATACATCATTACTATAAAAGTGTACCTGGCGATTCGAAGAAATTTCAAATGTACAGAAGAAAGAGACCTGACACTATCAGACAACAAAAGCATAGTTTAGGAGTTTAAGCTGACATTATGAGTATGAAGTAAATAATTTTAGAATAACAATAGCTACTTAGTTATCATTTGCTCACCGTCTAAAACCTTGAGAGGTCACAGGACTTGTCACAAACATTTAAAAAAAATACAAGATCAAATGTTAATGTGGTTATGACAAAAAACACTAAGTTGAAGACTTTAGTATAATTGTATTTTTCAACATTTTTCAAGTAATTAACTATAATGTTTTCCTCTTATTACATTCACATATAAAAACATAAAGATTTTACGAGTTTTTATAGTACATAGTTACATAGAAACAAGAGTTCCACATTTTTTTTGTAACAAGCCAACACAACATGAATTAAATTGTTGAAAATTTCGTGGTATTTTACTAAAAGTAATAAACGCAAGAGCAGAAAACGACTGCCAATCCATGGGGGATTGGCAGTCGTTTCTTCCTCAGACAGATTTTTCTTCTAGATCAATGATGACCGAACTAGAATAAGTCGATCCGACACCTAACCAACTAACTGCACGTGAGTGTAGTCGTAGTTAAAAAAAACAACATAAAAAGGTGCAAAATTTAAAATGTAATACAATATTATTTCATTTATAAAACAAAGAATTCCCATGCGATAAGCTACAAACAATAAAGTTTTTTTTATTAATTAATTATGAAACTAAAGACTGTACAAAAGAGTTTAACTAATTAACAAAAGAATATCTTTCCATATATCTGTGTACACATATATTGTAGCAATCACAACTTAGTACTATTTAATTGTAAATTTAAATATTTCATGTCAAACGTTACAAAATTAAAATGATGTCACCACTTTTTACTTATATTAAAAACTAGCTGTTGCTCGCGACTTGTTCCGCGTGGAATTAAAAAAAAATATAGCCTATGGGACTCGGGGATAATGTAGCTTTCTATGAGTGAAAGAATTTTTGAAATCGGCCCAATAGTTCTTGAGTTATTTCAATACATACAAAATTCAAAAATACAAAGTTTCTCTCTTTATAATATTAGTATAGATAACGAACGCACTATTTAATTTTGGAATACAATCCCAATCAACAATTACAGAATGTTATAGGATACGAAGATATAAGTAATTTTTATGTGACTACGAGACGTGTATAACCGCGGGAACAGCTAGTCTATACATTTTTTATTCGCCTTATACTTATTTTTATTTTTTACTAAGCGCTCATTTTAATGTCAATTTGGAAATACAATTTAATAATAAAATATTTAATTTATTACTACGAGTACGGTAATTAATTACGATGCTGTTGAAATATATTTGCATGTGCAAATTGTTATAAATCAATATCGAAGCAATAATAAAAAAGGTGTAATGTTATAAAAATAAACTCTAAAAAACAAAGGTATATTATACTCGTACTATAGATGGAATATTCGAAGCCCAAAATTGTAATCATCTCTAACTATCGGAGATCTCTCGTAGGGAAATTTCCCCTAGCGTTGTCTTTTACATTACATTTGCCGACATAAAAAGTCGACAGAATGTAACCTCTTTTCTCATATTTAATTTTATTTCATAGTATTTACTAAAGTTTAATATTATTATTAATCTAGACATTTTTAAAACACTAAATAAAAAATTATAGCTACCTCAAAATAAAAATAGACTTTGTTACAAATTGTTTGGATTTAAATTGTTTTAAATAAAATAATAATAATAAAAAATGATGATTAATATTTTAATGAATGTTTTAGTTTATTCTACTGTTTATTTTAAAATAAAAAAAAACACATTATCCCAACCTTGAGTAAATTTTCATCATACTGGCAAAGATTTTATTTTTTTATAATTTCTTACGCGGCACGGATATTACTGTCAAATTACTACGAAGCGCTCCCTCTATGTAAAATATCTCTTTGCTAAAAACGTTTTATTATTTAACCAGTGAGAGTTATTAAATTAAGTAGGACACTGGACCCAAGACACTTGGACCAGGACCATGGGTCCAGATGTCTAAGGTCAGGCCACCTTGGCTTTATATGGCTCATAGGTATTTTTGGGATATAACATTTTCTGTGAAGAGTTGGTAATGTAGTTTTTTAGTGGTACACTCTATACTTACTTGATTTAAACGTACTCAAAACAGGGACCGACGACAAATATTTAAAACTATAAAAAATATTGATTGTTTCTTTACATTTTTGAATATTATTTAATAAAATTAAATTGTTATCTTAATTACATTTGTTTATATTTTTTATATTGATCCTAAACATGTCGACATAATTTATAATATCTAATTTAACTAAAAAACCAAAAGTTATTGTATGCATTATAACATATTCGTGTTAATTGGCTTAAAAATATTTCGACTTTGTACAATCATAAAATTAATAAAAAGACATAAAAACAATTCTCATGACACGGAAGTTTAAATTGCAATAAAAAAAGTCTACGTAAATATTTTTAATATATATGTACTTATTAATTAAAAATCGTACCTATAATATTATTACTAACCGTATAAAATACGCATGTATTTTTATATTACATCTTATGAAAATATCTCATTGCAGGAGTACAGTTATAAGCAAAATTATTTTTACTTACCTTTTCGTTTAAGTAACGTGACATATGTATTATGTGAACATAGGATAATATAAATTAAAACCCTGGGTTGGACCCCTTATTAAAATATATTATAATAAATATAATAAAAACGTTTATTTGCTGGTAGTAGCAAATATTAAAAACCTTTTTAATGCAACTCCTATTTTAACAGGCGCTTTTAAAGTAAACATACTTTTGAAGAATAAATTAAGTAGTAAAAAGCTGTTAATTATCGAGATAAAGATTACTTTTGGAAACATAATATAGGGAACTCTCATACTATAATACAAATGTGGTCATTGAAAAAATACTTCAATATATTATATTACAATACATACAATACCATTTCGAGCAGATCTCCTTTACTCCTAATTCTTTAAAAAGATCAAAAAACAACCTTCACCATTTTTTTTTCAAAACTCAAAAGTGTGTCAACAATTCAACTATAATATCCATAATAGAATTTGGTGTCACGTTGACTTTGACGGTTACTATGGTCTATTATGGCCGACCTCAACTAATGACGATTTTACGTTGGCTGCATACAAAACGATACAAGAATGGCATGTGCCTGCCTGGACACAAATACCCATTATATTGTACTCTATTAGCATAAACGTTGCACAAGACAGGATAATATAAAATACTTAGTTAAACTAATTTGTCTATTTACAGACTGATTTAAAGTATTTGCAATGCAAAAATCATGTGCCTATAAACACGTAATGTTTATTATCCAAACAAAGATTAGTCGTTTTTATAAAATAGTAGTCAAAAAATTTGCGTTGACTTGTGTCGTTGAAAGTCGCCTTAAACGTTTTATCTAAAGGCGGCACGTTTTTGAACTGCTTAGATGGCTGATGGAAGAAAAAGAGCTCTAAACAGTATCAAGGCTCCGAGTTTTCTGTAGCCCTGATCTTTGCCCAGGCAAGACTACCATCTGTTTTTGTATTCACAAAGAGTTCTATCGCCCTTTGTTCTATACAAGTTCAATACTAAATTACTTCCTATGGTGTATCAATCACGCTTGTTGTCTGCAAACTACAATTAAAACTTGTCACGTTTGTTTAACACTTAAAGTACTTGAATACTTGAGTTAAACATCAGATAACGCTATAAAGATGGTGAGCACTTGGTCTAAGGAATTAAAATTTAATCAATTAAGGGTCACAATAATAATTTGGTAACCTAAATAGTAGATAATCTAATAATTTTGTAAGACAGTAGGATATCTGACGTTAAAGAGTATCGAAACGTTTGTTTTAAATTGTTACCTCTTTTTTCAAAGAGAATAATCAAGATGGGAACAATATAAAATGAAGTTCGATCGTTATTATATGAATCGCTTCATTTCAAGATATAAATATTTACCATGATGATGAAATATAATTATGCTTTTATACCAATGTTTGACAGTGGCAAATCACGATAGAACTCAACTAAATACATCGAAACAAAGGAAAATTATCATGTTTAACATTCCAATAAATGCAGGCTAATGCTCTTATGCCATCAACTTTGCACAGAGTAATCAGTGCATCATAGTATATCATCACCCTTTCACTTTATGTCACAATTGTTACTTGAAGCATTTATAGTGTCCGATGTCTTGAAAAATTACTTGATTGATGACCATTAATAACCCATTACATTATTGCATCATAATTATTATAAATTGCTTTTGTGACAAACTTGTTTTAGTATACTTGTCACCGAGGTTTATTGCCGAAAGACCTATACAAAAACAGAAATATATTGTCATAACCCTCGTCATTTAAAAAAAAAGACAATAATATGTTTTTAGACAGTTTTGCTAGAACAAACCCCGAGCCAGAGAGTTGAATTATACGCAACCACAGTGTTATCGCAATCTCTTCAAAATCTTTGTCTATACGCGTTCTGTAACTGGAAATGTAATATCCCTCGCTTTCACGCCAGAGGCCGCGGCTTGGGTGGTTATAAAGAACGTTATCTGAAGAAGATGAGTTATATGTTA
>QDHC01000296.1:508455-522040 GCA_013186455.1 Papilio dardanus tibullus | reverse complement strand
CGGCCCAGTAGTTCTTGAGTTATTTCAATAGAAACAAAAATACAAAGTTTCTCTCTTTATAATATTAGTATAGAAATAGAAGTAAAATTAAAAAGTAAGGAAAATCTTAATAAAAATATTTTTCCCATCTTAAGATAACTTTATAATAAATTCAAAACTCTTAATTCCTGCTTTATAATATCTGACTCCAATTAAATATGACGTCAAACGTACTTGAACTGAAACAAAGCTAAAAAATACTTCTCGAATCTTTGTTTCTTGTTTTTTGTCATATTTTTTATCATGCATTATTCACACACTGTAGCGGAACCGGTTATTAATACGCATACTTAAGTACATTTTTACTTTGAAAAAAAAATAGGAAATAACATATTTTTTTTCGCGGCAGACTCGCACTTTAACTTCCGTCGCATTTCGTGGTCAGACTTCTAAGGTATTAAGCACATAAAAATGATTGTTTAATGTTATTTCATTAATTATCTATATTCAAAATTATTTCATTTCCAGGTAATCATGTTAGAAGGGACCAAGATACATACGCCCTCACAAATGTCGAGAGTATTCGATATTGCGAAGGATACCGTACTATTCCTGGTCTTATCTTGTTACTACATCTTGGAATCACTCTTCTGGACGTTAATGCCAAATGCTATAAGACCTATGAAGAGCTTAAAGGGGGATGTGGTCGTGGTTACCGGCGCGGGCGGCGGGGTTGGTCGACATCTGTCAATCAAGTTGGCGCGTCTTGGAGCCAAAGTTGTCGCTTGGGATATCAATAGAGAAGGTAGAAGTTGATTTTGTAACCTGTTTCCTGATCTCAGTAGTATTACTTAATTACGAGTAAAAGTTCAAAGTTTATGGACAAAAACAGTTGTATAATTTCACTAAAGTTAACTTTGGGTGTGCACCTTATTATTTCTGTGTGCTATTTAAGTAGTTTAGTTTTAAATAATTAACAGTAAATTGTATCAGGTCTACAGAAGACATGCACCGCACTTACTGACGAGGGGTACGAAGTATCAAGTTACATCGTGGACCTCGCAGACCGGGCTTCGGTTTATAACACTGCTGAGAAAGTAAAAAAAGAGGTTAGTTATGCACTAATAGGAACATTTTTAACAAGAGTACGTAAAGTACACTTTTACTAACCATGGCATTTGCAAATCATTGCTATTCTGTCTGTTGCTGTCTGCTGCTATTTAGTTACCTATATAAAAACAAATTATGTATAGTAGTTTGGATAGGGATATCACTCCAACAGTCTTCAGGGGCGCCCTCTATTCTAAAGTAAAGGTAACTGACTATCCTTCACTTTAATTTATCTGTAAGGTGGGAAAGGTGGACATGCTTATCAACAATGCTGGGACGGTGTTCGGAGAGACGCTGCTGGAACTAAGCGACAAAGCCATAGAAACCACCTACAAAGTCAATATACTCTCTCATTATTGGGTAAGTTAATAATAAGTTATTTTATATTATGAAACTTGAAGTTTTTATTTGTTTACTTGGCAGTTATTAGTTTTTTGTGATGTGTGTGCGTGTTTAAGGTTGCCGTATATTCATTTATTTTAATAGTTTCTCTCGATGCATGTATTATATTTTATTACAATAATTTTCAACATAGCTTTTACGTTACCTAGTCAGTCTCTTCTATTTTATTGTAGTTATTGACATTTTCCTGATTTCAGACAGTAAAAGCGTTCTTGCCTGACATGATAAAGTCAGGCAAAGGACACATAGTAACTGTGGGCTCCGTCGCCGGCCTACTCGGCACCTACCGCTGCACCGACTACAGCGCCACCAAGTTTGCCACAGTCGGCTTTCATGAGAGCTTATTCACTGAGCTAAGGGTGAGTTACTGATCTTACCAACATATTAAACAAAACAGCAGATACGCCAGTTATCATAACCTCTGTGCCGCACGAAGATGAAGTCTCTAAAGCTTTGTACACACCAGGATAGTATTTTAGTCGAGTAGCAAGTAGCAAGTATAGAAACAAAGGATTTACTAATCTACTCTACTAAAATGTTGCTGTTCGGACACATTAAATTACTATCCTAGTGCGTAGGTTTAGGCTTAAACGAGACCGAACAGTAGTACTAAGTAGTACTAAAATATTATCCTGGTGCGAACTAGGCTTTAGGAGGCATTTGTATGAGAAATCAATGTTAACCAAAACGACCAGCAGATGCGATTCCGAAATGCGTTTAAAGAGTCCCAAATCTTCTGAGAAACATTTAATTATGTCAGATCATGTAAATTTCCAGGCTCACGGGCACAATACTATCCACGCAACACTAGTATGTCCGTATTACATCAACACTGGAATGTTCGACGGCGTCACTCCGCGCCTCATGCCGATGCTGGAACCCGACTACGTGGCCGAGACTATGATAGACTCTATCAGGAAGAACGAGGTCAACTGCGTGATGCCCGGCTCCGTTAGATACCTACTACCGCTTAAGTGGTTAGTATTTTAATTCCTGATAAAGTCGCTCTTCTTGTAGCAATGATAGGATAAAAAAATACTTTAATCTCGCAATTTCCACAAATTAACATTATTTACGACGTAAGTGTAGACTTGAGAGCGTCGGTGGCTCAGGGGTTTAGCTCTTGACTTGTAAACTGCAGGTCCCGAGTTCGAATCCCGCCATGTACCAATGTGTTTTTCGATTTTCATATGTACATATTTACCGACGCTCTTAGGTGATGGAAAACATCGTGATGCCACCTGCACATCCGATATGCGAAGAAATTCAAAAATATATGTATTCACGCAAAATACCCGCTAGTCGTTGAGTTGCGGAAAATGGAGCCCATCATGGGTCGAAACCTTTAACCTTTTTAAGTGTAAACTTGTGATGTTTTTTTTTTATTTTGATGTTGTTTTGTTAACTGGTTAAATTTTTATTCCAGTTTGCTGCCAGCTAAAATGTGCTGGGACCTCATGCATCGCGTCATGAAAGGACCGCAGTCCATGATGGACTTAAAGAAGAAACCAAATGTGGCTTAATTTTAAACATTATAAAATGTCAGACTATTTAAACTTTACATACAACAAGGCATATAAATTTTGCATATATGAGTTTTCTTTGCCAAAACACGTATACAAAGTTATTTAGTCTGAGTTTTTGTATGTAAATTATGTATTTTGTTTATGTAGCTTACTATCGTAGTACTACGTTGTTGTTGAATAAATATGTAAAGACTGAAAAAAGGTTTGTTAATAAATTATGAATGAAGAATAAATGATAAACGCTTATTGAGAATTTTTATTCTATTCTTTAGTAAGATACAGACATTTAAGGTGGAAAAATATTATAGGTGCATAATGCTGATATTAACACATTCAATGCCACATCATTTTGGAATGAGTGAACTTGCGAGACAGTGGCAGTGAAAGTGTTAAATATGGCACATCTAGTAAAACTATCAGCTCAAGTTTATTTGACTACTATTATAATTACAATATTGCACATGTGTGTGTGTTTTAAATATTTAGTAAACATAAATAATTTAGTATCAAAATTGATTAAAATAGATCATAGAAGTAATCAAGACCTTGTCCTAACTCCCATATAGCGACGCCGGCTCCATACATTTGCGCGAGTTCTAATCTTTTGTGAATTGAGTAAAGAGATGGGTAGAAAATCTTTTTTGCACCTTGTTGAGTCCTGAAATAAAGGTCCATAATAGAATGTGGCTAATTTTGCTTAATATTATCTATTATAACATACAGAATTTTGTCTACCATTTAAAAAAAAAATCTATACAAAGTTTTTAGTCCACTTTCCCTTCCTATTATTTTCTTATAACGAAATGATGGGAACAGGAAGTGGATTTGGTGGGGAAGAGAACGCATAGGAAGAGGTATTAACCTCTTGCTGTGCGTCTCCTCCTCCATAGATTAAGTATAGGCATCTGAAATTGATGTCTATGGACAGCAGTCACTTTGCTATTTCAGCGAATCTAGGTGGCCGGTTGCTCATTTGCCAATTTATAATATTAAAAAAAGACACAAGATTTGATTGGTTTAATAGGTTTTGAAACTACTGACTGATTAAAAAACTACTTTCTCTGTTGGGAAGCTACACTATCCCCTGATTACAGTCTATAGTCACGGTCACCAGTTAGTATGAAATGAGGTTACACCAAATTTTAAACTTACCTAACTTCAATATAATTCTCCCCGGTTTTATTATTATATGTTAATGCTTGATTATTTTTAGCATTTTTTAATAATTCAATATATTCGTTGCCAACAATAGGACCTCCTCCATTAACAGTATAAGCATTTCCATAGAAGTTCAATCCTAATAGTATTTTAGATTTCTTCTCTGAACTATCCTCATTATTCAACAGTTTTTCAACACATAATCTTATCCAATTTAAAGGTGCATTTGGACCTAAAAATATACATCAAGAAATTAATAACAAAATAAAAAAATAATTATGCTTCTTTTATAGACAAACAATTTTTATGACAACAATTTGCATGTTAATAAGAAGAACCAATACAGAAGAGAAGAACAAAAATGGTTACAGCCCTATGTCTTCATTAGACACGTGTCATGCAAAAAAACAGCCTTTTACCGACGCCAATTTTATCGAGAACTCGGTCTAATGAAGCCATTGGGTAGCAATACTAACAAGGTATAAGGGCTTATACCAGAAGTTAGTACAAGAACTTAATCAGGCACAATTTAAGTACTAACCTAATAGTAATTTTGAAGTAAGTTGAATTTGTTTCTGAGAATACTTACCTGGTTTCTGTGGATTGGAATAATCATATGTCATAACAGATACAGCTTCTATATAAGGATATATTTCATTGAAAGCTTGAACTAAAAACTCATCACTGGGATATCCACGGAACGGAGGGTAGACCAATATAAGTTTGAAACCACTTTCATCCATTGCTGAACCTTAAATAGATATTAAAAGATAGTTTGTGTATTGTTAAATCTATACTAATATTATAAAGGAAAAACTTTGTATTTTTGTATGTATTGAAATAACTCAAGAACTACTGGGCCGATTTCAAAAATTCTTTCACCATTAGATAGCTACATTATCCTTGAGTAACATAGGCTATATTGAATAATTCCATGTGAACGAAGTCGCGCACAACAGCTAGTACTTTAATAAAGACATAATATAATACAATGAATCCTGGATAAGCGAGTCCAAGTGAATGAGATATTTGTCTCACTTTTAGAAGTTTCTCTCTAATCCGAGTTTCTCGCTTATGGAGGTAGCTCTACAGGACCAGAGAATGACTCTTACTTATAGAGGTTTGCCTATGTTTGACTATATTGATTTTACATAATTTTATTGTAAAAGACTTACCAAATTTCTGAATAAATTTCACAGATTTCTCTAAATATTTTCCAATTTGTGAGAAAATCTCTAAAACGATACCATCAAACTTCCACTGTTTGCAGGCTTTTTTTACTTCATTTATCAATGCCTCTTGCTCCGCATTCGCTGTGGGCTCCATAAAGAAGACTTTCAGATCTGATGGCTGCCAGTTCTCAAACAACAGCCTTGGAAGAACTGAAAAATAAACTTTAGTTACCAATAGTAGGACTAAGAAATATTATTTTTATTATAACATTAATTATGTACTGGAGTTCTAGTTCGGAAGGATGAGTACAATTATATTGCTAACAGTGTTTTGGTAAATATTTTGTTTATTAATTTTAAAAAGAATATTCAATTTAACTATACTTTCTTTTTGAAAAGGGGTAAACAGCCAACATATTAAAACAAATGTCTAAATACATACTTTTCAAGTTACCAGAGGATCCTTTTTGCCTAACAGACTTCATCCAAGCATGATCAACATCATGTAGCCCGGATATAATGTAAATACTAGGCGATTGTCTCTTAACTTGCAGCCACACAGGGCAGACATAGTTAAATTTTGGAGCCCATGTTTTTGCTACATCATAGCCTTTATTATTCCACTAAAACAGTTTTATTACTTAAGTAAATATTGCAAAAAATATTTAGTAAGAGCTCTATTAAAATCTACACAAACAGGCAAAAATAAATACTTACGGGAGTCACGTAACCCAATACTGGATTTTTAAAGTTCCTAAACGAAACCTCCTGATGATAAGTTGCATGATATTTTAGAATATCCTTCACGTAAGCGTTTTCAACCACTAATTTACGATCTAGTACATTATTTTTCCTTGCACCTTCCTGTGCCTTAACGTTCTTTTGAGACTTTTTATCGGAAGGTGGAGATAAAGTAGTTAAGCATAAGTTAAATAAGATTGAGAATAGAACAACCGTTATTGTGCACTTCATTTTATTAACTATTTATAAAACAATTCAGTTGTTCAAAAATCCGAAAAATACAAGATACTGGAACAATTAACAATATTTATTTTTACAATGACATTGACAGCCGGTAACCGGTTATCACAGACAAATAACTTGTAGATTATTATAAGCACTTTCGTTGTATAAAGTCGTTTTTGTGTACATTTTTCAATTTATTTTTATTTAGATATTAAATTAATACCTATATTCCTATAAAATACATAAAACATATTTAAAAAAATCATGCAATACATACTGTAACATTTTTCTTCACATATTTTAACTATGTAGTTCAGCGGTTAGAGCGTACTTATTAGCGTCGACGATCGTACGTTTGATTCCACATACTACAACCCGTTTCCACATACTACAACCTAATGTTTGTTGCATTTCTAAGCAAAGCGATTACAATTATACATACTACAGATAACGTTAATTATTTTATTAGGTTTACACCCTTCGCCAAGCTGAGATGGGATACCTATCCCAAATATGTAGATGTAAAGATGCCCGTAGATATTTTATAGACCTCTCATTCAAGGTGCGCCTTTTTTTTCTAAAGATACTAAAAACTATAGGTTTTAATATCATGTAGGAGCGTGAAATAAAGATTCGTTATATATTTAAAAATCTCGCATTACAATTACCATTCTAATTTGAGATGTCTGTTGAGTTAAACGCAGCACGTGGACGTAAATTAAAAAGCTATAAAGTAAATACTAATTATATCACTTCCGAGCAAAAGAAAGTGGCCAGTGTCCGGCGAAGAAGGAGCGGTTAGCTGGTCGGTGTACCGTGTATCTTGTAGCATCGAGTATCATAATCAGTGTTTTGACGGAAACCAAGCGCACAACATGGTTAGGTTGTTTATGCTAGCCGTCTTGTGCTTTACTTTTCTATCCATTCTAGGTAAAAAATATTACGTAATTAAATTTTAACAAAAAGTAAAATTTCGCGCGCTTTTTCCTAATTTTTTTTTGGTTACTGTGAAGTGTGCATATTAAAAAAATGAAAAATCGTTTATTACAGAAGTGCGAGGAAAGGAAGTGGTGCACGCAAGTTTAAATCAAACGAAATGTATTGAAAATGGAAGATTTTACAGGTTTGCATTTTACACGATCTAATTTAATTTTTATAATTACATTGTGTTTAATATTTCCTTTTACAATTTCGAAGTTAAGAAAATGACATTTTCGAAGTTCGTCAATTTTATTCGAAGTTTAGTTTAATGAGTGTTTTTAAAAGCTCTTTAGTGTCTGGAAAGATGTTTCAAGATGGGCCGATCGATCGAACGATTGCGTCGATGGGGAAAACTTTTTGCCTTTGGCCGATCGGCCCATGGTGACCCATCTGGACGACAGATAATTTTCCTAAATTTTTCACTGCCGAAAAGCCCCTATCAAAACGTATTGTTATCTCAGTTTTTAGAAGAAGAAGGAGAGGGACAAGTGATTCGGCCGCGGAAACCCGCGCTAACCAAGAACAGCACTTAGGTATTATTTAAATTTAGCAGAAGTTTGAATAGTATTGAATAGTAATCAGTGAGATGAGACATGTCTCCATTTATTTATGTTGTAAATTAAATAAATAATAAAGTTATCCTTCCTATGAACAGGGTACGTGTAGGTTTGCTTAGTCAGAATAGTAGCTGGTGTTAAAAGAAAAAAATAATATTAATAAACATCGTATTAATACACACGTTAATTTATTTATCTATAAACTAAAGAAATCAGTTATCTACGTTTTTTATCGAAATTGACATTTTTGTAACATAAGCAGCTCTTTAAAAAAAATTCTAGCTGGCCAGTATACGCGACGTGTCTTCAAATGAGTTCGGCGTCGTTTTTACTAGCATACTATTGTATTATCTGTGGTTTTTACAATATAAGAAAAATGAAAGAAATGCACAAATACCACTATACAACGATATCATGATATTTCTTGCTATTATGTAACACGATCATGCACTTCCTACACGCGATTAACGCATCATTGATGGAAATAAATAGAATAGAATAGTTGTCAAAAGTTCATTGACCCCAGAATACTTTCGCCACAACCTTGACAGCGCGGAATAGTTGGTGGTGGCCACGCTTTGCTACCGTCCGGTTTACCATTGTGTTTTACGTTATTACGACTTCCTGCGTCATCTTGTGAAATTCACTTTCGCCACACCATGCACCTGTGATAGAGAGCTAGTATTGGCTATTTGACAAATCGATTTCCTTTCGTAGATGTTACATTATCGATAGATTCACATACATTTTATACAACACTAATTGACAGTATCTTATCTTTCGAACAGAGACAATCCGCAGACGTTTTACCAGTAATTTTAATAAATGCTAATAGTATGTTTTCTGAATCATTAGATAATCAAGCTTATGTAAAGCGTAACCAAATTATATAATCTAATTGAAACTATGGAATTTTTTAACCACAATGCTGCAAGTATAAGATGATTGTACATCATAAAGAAAATGCAATATTTTCTTTTTAATAACAAACGACACGACCCGAATTCACACGGAGTGTGTAAAGACAGAATCGAAATAAAACTATCCTAACTTAAGTTACAATTAATCACGTTATATGTGATAGAGCGTCGGTGGCTCAGGGGTTTAGAATCCCGCAATGAACTTCAAATTGGCGAAGAAATTCAAAGATATGTGTAAAGTCACGCAAAATACGCGCTAGTCGTGGAGTTGCGGAAAATGGAGCCCATCATGGGTCGAACCTTACCTTTACCTTACGTATTTAGATCGGTTAAGTAATTTTGGAGTTTACCTCGGACTTACATCGTTAGATTACTATTTATTGCTTTGTTTGTAGGAATCCGGATAGATCCGAAGACTTATTATGGACCAAAAACGAGTGCGCCAAATACTACCTCTGTGTTGAGGGTGAGGTGTTCGAATTCAAATGCTCTGAGGGGCGACTCTTCGATGTCAGTCGACAACTGTGCGACAAATTTCAGAACGTCCATAACTGTGACGTCACGAAAGGTATTAATAATACGTACATTACTTGATTACAATCATTAGACGTAAAGGGCTTTGCTTAAGCAAGAGATTGAGTAAATAAGTTATCTGACAATGTTTCTTAATGAATACCCTTGTATTACAACATTATTGCTATACAGACACTTCTTCGTATTCAACGGTCGTCCTGTGGTTAACTAACCAGTGGAATCGTGTCAGTAATCTCTAATATATGTCAATTTACCAAGCTATGCTAAGCAATAGTTGTGCTTTCTTGTTTAGTTTATTATCCTTTAATGATATGTGATGAATTACTTTTAATGTTTTTAGAAATAGTCCTACCACAGCCGCTGCTGCATAATGCGATGTGCGCCAATGAGACACACCTGGGCTGCGCGGACGGTCGCTGCTTGCCGGGGGAATTTTTCTGCGATGGATCATTTGACTGCGACGATTTGTCTGACGAAGTATTTACAATTACAGATATGTAGTTTTAGAAAATAGCTAACAATATGCTGAATAGAAATTCTAAAGAATTTTTGAATTTAATTTAATAATTTCGCCATTGTTCTAAAAAAATGAATCTGATTTTAAACAAAAGCGCTATTCTGAATTCACACTTTTCTAACGATTAGATCATTCTTTTCATTTTCATATTAACTTCCAATGGGAATGACACAACAATGCCATAACATCATTCTTGAGAACAGATGACCATATTTTGGACTGATGTTTCGATAGACTATAACATCAAGACTCTATATTTAATGAAAGCATTATTCAGTGAATAAGAATTTAAGATTGTTGTGCAACAGTAGCAGTTGCATCTATGTCATCTCTATTGTCGTCACTGTTGCATTTCGTAAGCGAAACATGACGAGATTTATAATGATAGTACCGGTAACTACTTTCACGGTTTACAGAGGAACTATTCATCGTAACGGTTGTTGCAGTGTTACATTTTGAGCCCAATTGCATTGATTTTATCGAAACATTTTTATACTTCACGAAATTATCCAATGCCAAAAATATTGGGTGCTCTTTCCTGTTAGACCTAGCCAAAGCTTTAATAAAGTTAATATAACATTACCTTTAGCGTTTCACTGGTTTTGACTTCAATTTTCTTTACTCATGGTCTGAATATTTCTTTAGGTCTGGTGCGATGTTAAAAACGATCCAAATTCAGCGGAACCATGCAATCCCAACATGTGCCATCTACCTGATTGTTTCTGCACGAAAACCGGCAAAGAAATACCAGGAAATCTCGTACCTAATCAGGTAATGCAACTAGTTCGAGCAAATTCATCGCGTGATTTTACGCTCTTCCGTTTTACTAGCGATGCACACTACTTACCTAATTACCTTATATTATACAAACATTTATTTCCATCGTCGTATGACTTGTTACACTCAGTTTCCACTGGCGAGACATTTATAAAAATATCTAGTAAAACATGTCATGCAACATACTCATACGTCCTATCTATAACTCATTGCTGTTTAAGTATAAAATTATAAATAAAAATATGAACAATAATAAGGACATTATTCATCTCATCAGTAATTCCTGAGTAACGTGTTTATTAACTTAAAACTTTTACGTCACTTTACAATTAAGAAATACATTAATAGCGTAATTATAAAATGTAAAATTGAGGCGATTCTTAGTTAGGCACTTGTTACAAATAATGAGTCACCACTTTTGCTGCCTAATAATTTCAAATAGTCAAATATCGTTACACTGCCTGGGGCTTGTATTTGGTGAAAACGTACTTTAAGTTCCGCGTGAAAGTTCACCGATATTAGTATATTAAGACGCAACAATTCCACTTATCGCTAGAAGAACGTTTACATAATTAAATATACATAATATTAATTAAAATTTTACAATTATTTTGCAGACACCACAAATGATCACTCTCACATTTAATGGCGCAGTGAATCACGAAAACTGGGATATTTACATGAAACATTTGTTTACTGCCGATCGAAAAAATCCCAATGGATGTCCCATCAAGGCTACATTCTTTGTCTCGCACCCTTATACCAATTATAGACATGTGCAGAAATTATGGAACGATGGACATGAAATAGCAGTACATTCTATAACGTAAGCCATTATTTTTTCGAGAACTACCCTACTCGGAGACCAGTAATGGTTACTAAGAGAGTATTGCTAATGAACTCCCCAACAATTCATTGTTAAAACTGAGTCTCTAAGACTTTGATATCTTCTTTTTAAAAAATAATTACAGACATCGTGGCCCGGAAGAATGGTGGGCGAGGAACGCCACTGTTGAAGATTGGTTTGACGAAATGGTCGGTCAAGCAAACATAATCAATAGGTTTGGTAAAGTTTGGATGGAGGATTTCAGGTATTTTAGACACCGTTGAAGACGTCAGTTTAATCTAACCTATTATTTAAATTATGAATCGAGTAAACTTTAATTTTAATATATGTGTAGGGGTCTTCGGGTACCATATCTATCTGTGGGATGGAACCGTCAGTTCGTGATGATGCAAGAGTTCGGCTTCGTGTACGACGGGACGATAGTAGCGCCCCGCTCCGACCCGCCCTACTGGCCATACACTCACGACTACAAAATGCCGCACGAATGCAAAGGTAGGGTTAACATCATTTAAATGTCAGACGACCTGTGTACTTACTAAACGCTTCCTTGTTCAACAAATAAACAATACAAACCTTTGATGAATAAATATTAGCCAATGTTGTGTATTCACCTTCTACATTGTTCAGATTTCAAATACGCACCGATATATCGGCGAAGAAATTCAAAGATATGTGTATTCACGCAAAATACGCGCTAGTCGTGGAGTTGCGGAAAATGGAGCCCATCATGGGTCAAAAACCTTTAACCTTTTTTTTAACCTTTTACGCACCGATAGAGAAAAAATGTATTTGTATAGTACAGTCGAGCGTGGATAAGCGAGTCCAAGGGACCACGATATTTGTCTCATAGAGGTTTCTCCCTAATCCATTTATCTTACTTATGGAGGTAGCTCGTCGGGACCATAGAGTGTCTCTCGCTTATACAGGTTTCTTGCTTATCCAGATCCGATTGTATACTTTTTCATGAACGCAAACCAAGACCACGTCTCGTAAACTGAACTTGTACAACGTCCTAAGAAATAACCAAGCAGTGATCGACCTATTTACATTTACGTCACAAGTTGATAAATCTGAGATCTAAACCAACTTGCAATACTTATATAATAAAGCATGCAATACATTTTTTTAGAAAGTGCTAAAATGCAATCGTAATTTTATATTTTTTTTACAGAAAATCATCAGTATTGTCCAACTAGAAGTTACGCGGGACTCTGGCAGATGGTTATAAATCCTCTTACGGATGGAAAAAATAATTCTTATGCTACTCCGGAACATTGCCACTTCGCACTCACCGGCGATGATATTTATAATATCTTATTAAATAATTTCAAAAGGCATTATTTAAAAAATAGAGCACCATTTGGCATACATTTGAGTGGCACATGGTTACGTAATAGTCATTACCTTGCCGCTTTGAAGGTAAAACTGGGAATATTTTTATACTAGACATATAGATTTTTTTTCTTATCCTTATGCTTACATAGTATAAAACAATAACGCTTTTTTATGTTTGTCCCTATAAGTATATGCTTGAATCTTTTAAACTACGCAACGGATTTTGATGCGGTTTTTTTAATAGATAGAGTGATTCACAAGGAAGGTTTTCATGTATATTACATTCACAATATAGTAGAGTAACACTGACAATTTAGAGGTTTCTAATATGATGTCATAAATTAACACATTTTTAGCGTCACATTGCAAACGCTGCAGTATTTAGTATCAGCGTTATACCGATTTGCACCCGTGCGAAGCCGGGGCGGGTCGCTAGTATGAAAATACAAAAACAGGCCTATAGTTGAGTCACTATTGTTTTTTACAATTGAAATCTGTTAATATTTTATGTTTAAGTTACTGAGCTGTTTCCAAAAACTAAGCTTCTATTTTTTGATTTTTTAAAAAATCTATGTTCTTTTTTTCCAGAGATTTATAATAGAACTATTGAGGCTACCAGACGTATACTTTGTATCATACAAGGAAGTAATAGACTGGATGAAAAGACCAACGCCTGTTCTCCAATTGAAGAAATTCCAGCCTTGGCAATGCAAAGATCGTCGGTTCAATGAAAATGAAATAGCTTGCAGTAAACCAAGAACTTGCAAACTACCCTCAAAAATTTTAGAACACGACAAATATATG
>QDHC01000296.1:487665-498052 GCA_013186455.1 Papilio dardanus tibullus | reverse complement strand
AGTTTTTTGATTCCACGCATACGAAGTCGCGAACAAAAACTAGTCTTATTAAAAATGAAAATATTGTATGATATACTTTATAGTAATAATAATGAGACGGTAATTCTGAAACCAATAGAGAATATTTACTTGACAGCTGTCATTTATGGTTAGAGAAATCATTTATTCTCAAAAGAAACATTTTCCACTTATAGAGAACATATTACATATTTGTAGTCCCCCTTTTTTATTATCTACATTTCGGACCACCTTCCAAAATGTGCGACAACCTACGTTTAAAGCCGCTTAAAGATGTTATATTTTTAATGGATTATTTGCATTGCAAGACTTACTCTATGGCCATACCATAGTAAGTACATAGAGTAAAGAATGCGCAGAGGCGACAGAGTGTAAATCAACGTCCACATCGAGCGCGTGCAGCGTGGAGGAGGCGTGCGCGGAGCACGTGCGGAGCGCGGTGCGGCTGCGCTGGCGGCTGCAGTCGGGGCTGGGCGGCGCCGCCTCCGTGCGCGGCATCACCCTCTCACACGCTATGATGGATATCGTTAGAATGTCGCCATTGAATTGGGGTACGTTAGAAGCGTCATAAATTGTATGAACCGTCAAAATTTGACATTGTATCATTCAAAAATCCTTTGACCTTGACTTAACCTTTGATAGCTCTATTTAACTAATATAACGCATATTTTAATTTGTTCACCATAGTTTGTTAAAGATAATTGCTACCATAATAAAAATGTTTTTCTAGTTTATCTTTAATTTTCGGTGTGTTCTTCGAAGACCCCGAAATACTGTTAGATCGCACTCGAGGGCGGCCACCGGGAGAGTTTTAGTCGATCGATCCCCCCATAACCGTGTCTTCCCTCCATGAGGCAGAGTATCTTTAAAATTTCGCCTCGACAAAAAAATGCTTAGCTTTCATTTTTTTCAGAGGTGAGCGTGAACAAGCAATGTATAAAGCCGCAGGAGGAGGTGATGTGCGCGGCGGGGGAGTGGGTCTCGCTAGGCGTGCGCGTGCAGAACCTGCTCAGCCGGCCGCTGCGCCAGCTCTGCCTCTCCGTGCAGTTCTACCAGGATTACAACAACGGCGTCCTCAGCTACAAGCTGGATAATCGTATCGCAACTGCTGGAAATAATAAGTAAGAAGTTTATGCTTTGGCTTCATTAGACCGAGTTTGCGATAAAAACAGACCTAAGCCGAAGTAACTAACCCGGTATAATGAAGCCGTCGGGTAACGAAACATCCTGTATAATGTAAAACTGACCTCTGTTCCCCTGTTTACATTATTTCAATCCAGCGCTAGATCACAACATGGAAACATGTATCTCTGGAAAAGTTTTTTTTTTAATTTCGACGTGTACAATATACAAAATTTCCTTTGTTTTCAGAGTGGTTTTGTCAACATTAACGGAAACTTCCAAAGCTTTTCACGAATGTACTGTTGTCTTTTTGACTCCTGGTGAATATAAAATAGACATACAATGTTCGACAACAGAACCTATATTAGAGGAACCAGTTGCAAAGGAAGTCGACACTTGTATTATCCAGCCTTGCTCCGAAGTCAGTCATGTTTGGAGATTCATACCGCCTGTAGCTATAAGCGTCACTGATTAATTTATTCAATGGAAAAATATTTATTTCAATATTTATATCGTTATCAAATTGTAATTTAATATAAATAAAGGATTTTAAAGAGCCAATAGGTTTTATTTCATTTTGATTCAAAGGTTTTTAACAGGTTTGAAAAAGTCCTTATAATAATGGTAATTATTTCTGATTTAGAAACAAAGAATCATGGTCATTTCAGAATTGCCATAATATAAAATAGGCGAACGAAAGGTTTCGTAACTCGATTGAAATCTAACAATTTCCGTTGCAACTGGCAACACTAAATTCAAACGTCAGTGTCACTGTGACATTACGTTAGTTTGAAAAAAGGACCGTATTTGCCTAAAATAATTAAGGAAAATAAATAGAATTATAAAACTTATTTACAAGAAAAGTGCAATCAAAATGTCCCATACCGATTGTGCTGTACGCGATTGTAACAATAACATTTTTAATAAACCACGAGGAGTGACATTTCACCCGTAAGTTATTTCGTTCAGTTTGTAGTTAGATTTTTTGTGTTTATTTATGTAAAAAAATGTATTTACAGATGTCCAATAAAGAGTGAATTGAGAAACAAATGGTTGCAGACATTAAAAACTAAATGTACTGTCCTTGATTGGAGTAGAAGTAGAATATGTTCCAGACATTTTGAAACAAAATGTTTCAACGTCAAAGGAAAATTGAAAGATGACGCTGTACCAACATTATTTTCTGCAGTTGCACAGAAAAATTCTGTTAAAGTATGTGTTAACATTCATCATCACATTACCAGCTCACTATATGTCCCAACTGAGGGGCTCGGTGCCTACCATAAGGGGCGAATAGGCAACACTCAACCATGCTGGCCAAGTGTGTGTCAGTCTACTTCACACATATCTTCAAATTTCTTCGGCGATATGTGCAGGTTGCATCACGATGTTTGCCTTCACCATAAGAGCGTCGGGTAAATAAGTACATATGAAATTCGAAAATCGAAGAATACATTGATACATGGCAGGATTTGAACTCGGGACCTGCCGATTACAAGTCAAGAGCTAAACCCCTGAGCCACAATGCTCTCATGTGTTAGTTACTATGCTATATGTGTTAATATAATCCAATGGAGTTTTAAAATTGTTTAATATTGTAAAAATTTATTTCAGCAAACTCCAGAAACACCAACATCATCAAGAACGAATGTGGACAGAGTTCTAAATAAATTAACTCAAGCGGAGTTAATGTCTGATATTAAGAATACTTTAAGCAAATTGAAGGAGCCTTCAAATTTAGAAACATATATGAGTGATGATTACAAATGTAAGCCGGACACACCGACTGAAGCTCAACTATGGATATTAATTAAAAAACAAGATCATTTAAATACAAGATTAATGGAATTAGTTGTTCATAATAAAAAACATGTAGAACTATTACAGAAGAACATGGAAAAAGCAAAATCGTCGAAAAAAGAAACTGAACAAGGTGTTGAAACTTATAAATATATTGTTAAATGTTTACAAGAAAAATTAGCTACTCTCGAAGAACAGGTGGAAATTCTAACCACTGTCGAGTCGAGGTAAATTAAAAGACTGTATTCTAGTATTAAATTATTACTTTTCTATAAACTACATAATTGTAAACATACAGTCAACGCTGGATAAAGAAGAGTCCAGGCAACATTTTTCTCACTTATCTAAGTTCGACTAACTAATTTAAACCTACATTACATTGTTTTCAGTCTTAAATATATGAGATTGGACTGGATATAATTTTTACTTTATTTGTTAGATAAACCAAAGATACATTGTTATATCCTATGTTTCTAATTATCTAATGATAAACATGTTGAATCTCAGTCACTGATTTCATTTAAGATAAATAAATTATTGTGCGTAAATTCTTAAGTAGTTTAACTTTCCTTAACTAACCTAAATATAACTGTCATTACATTAAAATTGACCTAAATATTCTTGTTAGTTATTTTCTAGTCATTTGCTTTTGTAAAATTTCTCTAAGTTTTAACTTTTTATTTGTCTTATCAGACAATGGTCTCCCGAGTGGTATTATTTCCATTTGCTGTAGACGTCGCCTGAATCTTTGATAAAATTCTAGAACATTTGGATCTGCCCATACATGTCTAGAATCAAAGTCTAGCACTCTCAATGTATCTAGACTTTGTGCTCTGCTCAGAGCTACATAAGCTTGGCCGGCTTCAAATATCTTGGATAAAGACATCTCTACGCAGTCCAAAGTTAAACCTTGAGATTTGTGAATTGAAAATGCCCAGGCCAAATTCAATGGGATTTGTTGCCTACATAATAATGTCCCACTTGAATTCTTAACGTACCATCTTTCCGCCTTTGCAGTATATTCCTTTTTATTTTTAAATCTAACAACAGGCAATCCTTCATCAAATCTGACCACAACACCTCTGGCTCCATTAACTAATCCTGCATTAATATTGATATTCTTTAACAACATTACTTGTGCTCCCATTTTAAGTACTAATTTTGAAGGTGCAATAGTTTGATTGTCCAATAAATTTGTGGCATTATCACTGTCTTGTGCAGCAAATAATTTCTCATCTCCGTTGAGGTCTCTTAATTTTGTATTATTTATCATCTTAGAGTCATTTGTATGTGAACAGAGTCTTGTTGCCAGTATCCCATCACTTTCAATTTTTTGTTTAGCCGTCCCTAACAAACGGTCACTAATTTCTTTAGTAACACGGCCTATTCTTATGTTATTTAATATAGTAATAAATTCTTGATCAGTCTGTCTATGTATTTCCTTGAGTTCGAAACAAAGTGTAATACATTTATCCCAGCAAGGGGATTGGAAGCAAAATTTCTTTCCATTTTTGCTCTTGTCAACAACTGGTGGTAGTTGCAAGAAGTCACCACATAATATCAATTGTATGCCACCAAATGGTTTATCATTTTTCCTCACATATCTGGCCACTGCTTCAAGTTTCTGTAAATGAAACATGATTATTTATCAGATTTAAAAATAATATTAATAAGTGATATGCAATCTACAAGGTTTACCTCAAAGTATGCTCCATCAACCATTGATATTTCATCTATAATGAGATGCTTGCATTTCCTCCACTTCTGAGCAACCAGTGGCAGTTTGATTGCTTTCTGACAAAGATTTTCTACAGTCCCACTGCCATCACCTATGCCAGCAAATGCATGAAGTGTTGTTCCACCTGATTACAAAAGATAGAAAAAAATCAATTTATTTCAGTAATAGAAGAATGATTTACCCAAAATAACATTAAAATAAAAGAATAGTCAGTAAATCTTACCTATATGACAAGCTGCAACTCCTGTAGAAGCAGTGGCCACTGTCACATCAGGTGGTAATGCAGTTACTATTCTCTTTAATAGATAACTCTTCCCGGTCCCGGCTGATCCCGTGAAGAATATATTTTTACCACTAAGACAAGCTTCTAATACCCTCTGTTGTTCACTATTCAATGTACCCTGACTAGTCAAAGGTGATGGTGAATATAATTTCTTAGGTGCTGGACCTCTACTTTCATCCTGAGCTTTTCGTTTCCTTGGAGGAGATGGAGTCGTAACAGTGGCCTTACTTATCTTACTTTTAGCGTCACGCATATCAGCCACTGTTACCGGACTAATCTCTTCAAACGCTTGAGACTTGCCACTTAGTAATTTAGCCCTCATATTTTGTTTTGTAACAGTGGAATGGTTATCCTTGTCTCCAGTCATCTTGATAAACATTGTTCTAAGAAATGAAACGAGGTTCGTTGGTGGTGCATTAGAGAGAAACAATGTACAACCAACCTCTTGAAACTTAATACTAGCTTTACCCTCTGCCATGAACTTTTTAAAAACATTAATACCTTTTAATCCTAATCTAATTGCGGCATGTTTATCTGTACTAATCTCCATAAACATCTCACGAAATTCGTTTCGGATGAGACGCAGAGAAGCAGTCTTATGATTTACTTTTCTAATAATCGAACCTTCAGGTGTAGTCCATTCTGCGGTCACTGCACATGATAAAAAAGTTTCTCCTTTATCCATTTTCATTAATTAATATAGCTTCATGATTCAGAAATTACTTAAATTAATATAAAGATTTACTTAACCTAATATCACAACAGATTGATAAATAAGCGCGAAGTTTTGACATTGACAGTCGTATGCTTGCCGTTCGCATCTCATGCGCATCACCATCACAGATAACGATTATTTTTTTTGTATTCCTTACTTTTCTATTTTCAGTGCTTGTCTTGCAGTTAAAAGCAAAAGTTAAAAAATGTAAAAACATGAATAAGTACTATATTCAAAAACACGAAGACTGATATGCCTAGAAGTGCTAGGTAGACATAATATCAGCTTGACTTGGAATGGATATTTGTCGTGTGGGTGGGTTTAAAAAGATTATCACGATTATCTTTATAAAATATGCTAGGGTACACGACAAACTCATACCCATAGTTGCTATCCTTTGGACAAAGATCTATCCTTGCTAGGAAGCGTACTATTCTTCTTTTATGTATTCGTGTGTTAAATCAACATTATAACATTTTAAGGCAATTAAACTTAACAAATAGCATAACTGAATATTCCTTTATTATATTTCACTGCCGGAGACAGTCTGTCACTGCGACGACGGTTAATAATTCATCGCGGGATCGTAAAAGCGGCTAAAGATAAACAGTCTGTCACGAGTAAACGTAAATAGGTATAATGTTTTCCTTGGAATATATTAACGGTTTGCTCCATCGGTTAGGTCAATAATAATTATAGATGCTAGAACCCAAACTGACCACGAAAGGCGACAAGACCCATCGTATTTGAATTATAACATTTTTATATCTTTTTTGAAGATATATAATCATTTCAGTTTCATGACTCCATTATAACAATATTTTTGCCTTATTTGCATTGTCACATATTTCGTATAAATTCCATCTCTGAATATGCATTATTAATCCGGCGTAAAATGTGCTTCTTATTAACTTTAATTCTTTCATCGGTGTACATATTTGTATTTTCATATCATTGCCAATATAAGTGTATTTGCTTTGAAAGTCCGTGGTGTTGATATCTTTAGTGGCGACTTCCGTTCAAATTTCGCGTTAAAATAATACTTACTTGAAATTAAATGTTATTGGCTTATAATAAACGCCTTCTATATTACGGGCATGGTGCAGTGAAACATTGGAATATTTTCCATATTCCAAGGTGCGTTAGTTTGGGATGGTACCTATGCATTCCCTAAATAGCCAGTAGTTAAAAAAAAACTAACTAAGGTGACACAATGACCCGAAGTTGGCCTTGGCCTCCGACAAGAAATCAGAAATCAAAGTTAGGTATAATTTAATTCCTAGATATGTTTTAATATAGTTGATATAATTAAAGCGATATTGAGCCATTTATAATGAACAGGAATTGAGCGATGACCTCACATGTCATGCGGGTTTGGTTAGTGTCACGGTTGGCCTTTGGAATATGGCGCGATATAATGAAGTCCTCGGCACCGCGTCTGGTCCGGAGTCCCTCGTGACGTCATGCGCCTGTTTGGGAAGAGGTTTTATATTAACCGATGCTACAACACTTGCCTTTGTGAATGTATCGAATTACAATTTGCAATCGGACTGGTATGTTTATTGGCAATGTGCTATTCTCAGTATTACAGTAGCAAAAGCTCTATAGATATTAAACTGATGTTTATTTGCAAGTTTATTTAAATTACTTCCAAAGAAACATAGTTACCTATTAGGAACAAACTATCTTCGTTGTAAGAGACTTCATTCACTCATATTATTGTCGTATTTCAAATCTTGAGGCTACCTAACGTACATTCGCAACGAAGAGAGTTTATAGCGAACATTAAAAATGTATGGAACTGACAATGACGTTCGATATCTCACACGAGACAAGCATATGACTTATTGTCAGTTTCATACATTTTTGTCGATTTCAACAGCGATATCGTCAATCGAAAGATACTTTGGATAAACCTCCTGTTCTCCTTATTTTGCAATTTTCCGTTTATTGTAATAAATGACGTAATATTTAAAAATAGTATTTTGGTCACGTATGTATCTAGCCATGCAAAATAGATATTTCCGTCCACAGATTACAAAGCTTTCATCTTTGTAATATGCATCTACGTTCGGATACGATTTCACATACAAGATTTCATGTTTCCTTTACACTATCATACGTAGTCCAGGCTATATGTATTAGAATAAAATATAATTTGAGGCACCTCTCATCTTATTCTCTGAATGATGCCTTGATTAATTAATTATTAAATCTTATTCGATTTACGTTGGCTAGCTCTAGTACTTTATATTCATATATAAATAAATAGATTCTCCACAGATTAAAAATGTTATGACTTTGGTATTTCAGTGTCCTGATAATCTGAGAACGTAGTTTGAAAGAACACATGGCTAGTTATATAAGTTTTATTTTTTCAATTCAGCGCAGACGGTGTCACGCCACTGCTAGTAAAGGCATAAAAATAAACTATTAACTGTACTAAATATATAATATTTAGTGAAGTTAATTCAGTGAGTGTAATTAGTTGGCATCTTTCCTAGTAGGCAGGAATGTGTTGCAGTGCATCGGGCATCTGCTGAAACAAAACAATTCGTGTGAACGCCGGACAATACAGGGTGATGCTACGGTGACTAGCTATGCACGTCTAATTAGGAAAGTCCTAACGAAGAACATACGCTTTAAACTTTTATTTCAAACCATTTTGTCCGTCTAGAATGGTAATTTTAGAGTTTAGATTTTTTAATCGTAAATAATTATCAACCGCCGTACATGGATATCATAAAGTCTAATGTTTGTATCGATAAAAAAATAAAAATATTCCTAATTTCACGACAGCGACATCAAAACCAAGATTATAGAAAAGCGATACCTAATTTAAGTTTTAAAATAATACAATTCAAGTAGATTTAAAGAAACAACTTTTGAACCTATTCCATCAAGTATCTCGTATAAAGATTACAGTTTCTATAATTTCCACAGTTCTCTATAAACTATGGTGTTCGGCTTGTCGTCGGCATCACCGTGCAGAGCGCCACACATGCGACGCATCTGTGCGCCGCTCGCCGGAGCGGAGGTGTACCCTGAAAACACCGTATCTATAACCCGGACATCTTTTACCGAAGTTATTAGTTTTCTAAATCGTTATACTTAAGTATTTATTTCTATTTCATATTGTACTATAGGGCAGTAAGTATACTTTAGTCAGTTATATTAATTAATATTAAAATCAAATATTTAAAATTACACAACCGATATTGAATTTTAAAACAGTGCATTCGAGTTTATATAAAAATACTAGGATTTTAAGAACATGAAACTACTTAATTATAGATTTTTTATCTGTTAACAAGAACGTAAAGTTATAGAAATATAGCAATGAATTTATTTAAATAAGATTAAATATCATTAAGTATAAGGAACAAACAACATGAACATTCACCATATTTGTAGCTGCGAGTTACAAGAGTTTTTATAAAAAAAATAATTCAACAAAAGCATATTTCTGTTGAAATCGTATTAGAAAACAAGTTGTAACGAGCTTCGAAAGGCCATCTGTTACAGTTCACCACAGGTGGTTGGCATAAAGATAATAGCATTAGCGAATTACTCGTTAAAGGAACAATAGGCGTTATCAAGTAAACAGGTATTAAGGAAGACCGGGCTATGGATGCGGCGCACGTGTGACGTATTTTCCTCTGAGCACAGCTGCGGAGGCCTCGCAGATGTTTTATGGCACTGAACATTTCCAAGACGTTTTATTATTTATTACGATATTGCCGTTTAGAACCTAATCCCTGCTTTTTATTATCCAGAAGAAACAATGGTCATCGGGCGGCGTCCATCCACTAATTTTGGCATGTTGCGCGCAGATGCGCCGTCTGTTGGCGTGGGAAAATGGCTCAGTATTGTTTAAGTAAAGGTTTGACCAGAGGCCGTTCTAGAATATAGCCTTTAAAAATAAATATAAAGTAAAACTCACATTTTGTTCACTTATTAGTTAGCTACAAAAACATAACAATAAAAGAAAAAACTGGTTAGAAACATTACAAATGAAGGTTTTACGTCTTATTGAATTCATATTAATAATTCGGATAAAAAAACTTAATAAAATTTTAATTAATACGATAATAAATCATATTTACAATTTTAAACAAAATAACATAAACAAATAAGTAACAAAATCAAACAGTACGTCAACAAAATTATCGCTTGCACACAAAAGTAATGCACCAACAAGTATGAACGTTATCTAAAGCAGGTGTCACTTACAACCGCAAACACTGAAAGTTTGAAAATAAACCACAGCGTCGTAAAACTCTTAACAAAATAAACTTAGCGAGGCGTTAATCTCTCACGGCTAAAACATCTGTACACGACAGCAAGGGGATGAAACGTACTTTGTTTTAAGCTCACATTAGTACAGATTATTGCTCATTGATGTTTCTTTATCCAATGACGATTTAATTTGAATTTATACCGAGTTAATCTATAATTATAATATTAAGCCCTTGTTGCATAAGCTTATTTCTATAAGTAAAAACA
Source organism: Papilio dardanus tibullus (assembly GCA_013186455.1). Classification (NCBI taxonomy): domain Eukaryota; kingdom Metazoa; phylum Arthropoda; class Insecta; order Lepidoptera; family Papilionidae; genus Papilio; species Papilio dardanus. Next base: position 487,870 of record QDHC01000296.1, on the reverse strand, counting down.
GACATCAATAAGCTCTAAATATTAGTAAATACGTTTAAACAACGGCTGAAAAATTTTACTCTAAAGCCAACTGAAGTTAAGAATAAAAACTTAGGTTTTGACTTGGCTACCTATAGCACAGCCTATATACAGCTTGGGAAGAAACAGTACTTTGCTTGCTTGAATACTTATTCCATTACTTTTTAATTAGAATTTTTATATGTTT
>QDHC01000296.1:461751-475666 GCA_013186455.1 Papilio dardanus tibullus | reverse complement strand
TACAAGGATATTTCACTGAAATAAAATAAATTCGATATAGTATGTATTAAATTTTACTCTCAAACCCCCTTATTCCGAAAAAAACTATAAAGTACTGTGATAAACGAAGACCAATAAGTCTTCGATTTTACGATACTGGAGGACACTCGGAACTAAATAAGATAGACCAGTGAGCTTACCCAACATGCTTTTCGATCGGCGTTTCCGCTGATGGAATCGACAAATTTGAATGAAACTGACATTGACGTTCGATATCTTACACGTGACAATGACATGATTTTATCGAATATCAATGTCAGTTTCATACATTTTTGTCGATTCCATCAGCGACATCGCCAATCGAAAAGCATGTTGGATAAGCCCACTGGCGTCTCATTGGACCAAATTATGTATCATAAGAAGTACCAGGAAGAAAGATGTTTTGTATTTTGGAATAAGTTTAATGAATGTACCAGTACCAAACGTAGAAAGTACAACAGTAATAATGCTGATTCTCGTTTCGGAATAAAGCGGCTAATGTACTGAAAAGATATTCTAATGAAGATTTTCTTCTGTAATAGATACTAGTACAATCCATCTCATGCAAAGAAATTGTAAAAGAAATCTTCATACTGGCAACTGAACTGGTTATAAAAAAAATCCTACCAAAAAACTGAAAAGTATAAATTCTTTCCAAACGTGACGTTTTATTACGAATAATGAACTTGTAAAATTTTAAAGTATTTTTCAGTAACTACTATCACATTTAAAATACTATAAAAAAAATAAAAAAACTTTACAATTGTCTGGGTCCCTGTATTTTTACTAAATTCGTACCACAAAAGGAATCCATATCGTTTAAGAATTTGTGTGACATCACTAATTTATTAATAACCTATAAACAATTTACCATGCTTTTCATTTATTTAATAAGAGATTCCCTCATTAAATAGATATGAAAATATTTAATACTACCATGATATTCATTGCTCAATTTAGAAATCAAAACACCCTACGGCTTCATTACACCGAGTTCGCGATAAAAACTGTGATTTTACTTCGGTGTAATTCCGTTTTTATCGCGAACTCAGTCTAATGAAGCCGTAGATTTAGATTATAATATTGCCCTAAACAATTGATAAACGAAACAAACGAGCAAGCAGTTTATTTCATATTAAGTGTCCAATTCATACCATGTTTATTTTTGACTTTCATGTACAATATGTTTTTTGTAACAAAAATAGGTTTTTACTAATTAGGCAGATACGTCGCTGCGTAGTTCTCGCGGTATATACGCGTTATATACGAGTGAGTGACCGCTTACATAATATTTTTATATTATTTTTTTATTTTATATTTATGGGCACAACACTAATGGGGCAATGCTAAACATTTGACTGTATTAAAAAATACGGAAAAAAAACAATGTTTTACTTATACATTCGCACTGCGTAATATACTTTTTATTTAATTTATGTCAATACTAAATATGATATCGATTAAAAATCCTCTGGCTTATGTATTCTAGAAGTTATACATAAGTCCACATAGACTTATGTACTGAAACGGTAAATAAATAAAAAAAGTTATACCTGGTTTTGATTTATGCACTTTCATATGTGCGCTGAGAGATTTTTGATTATCGTAAGCCATCGGACAGACCAAGCAAGGGTATTTCACTGAAATAAACAAAATAATATTATTTTGTATCAAAATGTTGTTATTTCAATGTGACAAAGCTAAAGAAAAAATTTAATTTAATAAGAAAAAATGTAATATTTTTTCATTCCAAAACTAAAATCTATTTTTATAAATTTACAAAAAGACAAATATTAAATTCCATTTATAAGACCAAAATAAATTTTTAATGTTTTATTTCGTAAAATTATATATCAATGGCCAGTTAATTATTCCAATCCAGCAATCGTATATAGTATTATCCAGTCGTAAACCAGTGGACAGATTTAATTAACTTGGTATAGTAAAACATACTTACATGATCTACAAGGACGATTTTTAAACTCTGATAAGAGTGAAACATGAACACCGCACAAAGTGCATTTGTAAAATTTAACTTTATTCCCCAAAGCAGTTTCCATTTCTTTAATCACAACTTTATGGTAAGGCACAAATTTATCTGTGAATAAAATTACATCATATAATTAAATTACTTATATAACAATTTCATACAAAAATAACTCAAAAACTACTAAATAGTTTTTTTAAATGTAAATATGGGACTAAATGGCAGCTATTTTGCATCGAACAAAAAAATAATCACGTAAATCGGTTCAGAACACGCTGCTTAATTTCTGAACATACATAAAAAAACTCATTGACTTGATAACCTCCTTCTGTTGGAAGTCGGTTAAAAAAAAATTGTTCAAACATCATAATACTATCATTAAACTATCATAATTTTTTTGTCTTGTTTACACTAGCACAGTGACCCATTCATGACCAAAAGTAAATTTTCTCTCTGTGTATGAACACAGTGAGCAACACATTGCTAGGTGTAGCCGGACATAAAGGGATCAGGGGTGACCTTGAGACATTAAAACAACTTATAATTTCTTACCGGTCTTCTTCTTGCGAACCTCAGCGGTCACGGGAGGTTCCGAGGTTGTTTCAATTATAGCACCAGTATCCGTAATCATACGTCTTGATGCTTGCTTGTCATTAGATATGTTCTCGTCCGCATTCTCATTCATATTCTCATACTCTAGTGCCATATTGCTATCTACTTGTTCCTATAAATAAAATTAAATTATTAAATTATTTCAAACATAGGTCTTACTAAACTTAATTCTTTCTAATATAAATGTGAAAGTTACGATGAATAGATGTTTGAAGGTATCTCCAAGACGGCTTAACGGATTTTGTTGAAATTTTGCAGATGTAGAACATACTCTGGGAGAACACATAGACTACTATGTTTTTTTTATTCCCGCTCAGAGTCGCGAGTGACAGCTTGTATTTGTATAATATCATAAGGATTTTATCGGTGAGATTTACCAAAAAGGTCACGAAACTATTTGTCTCAAATAGTAAACTAGTTTCTTAAATTATAGTATGTGTCATCAAAGATAAATATTTCAAGATCATCTTTAATTTTGGGACACCCTGTATATGTAACATATATAGGTTGTCCTGAAATGTACTATAGTGTATACAGGGAGTTAACAATTACCTCTACAACCACTTCCTGATCATTATGATAAGTTTGTATATGTTCTAAAACTGAGGTAAACGAAACACCGCATGTGTTACATGAATACAATCCTTCATCAGTTTGATCTGAACCATCAACTACATCTGTCTGATTGTCCACCATCACCTCCTCTTTTGGCTCTGAAAAAACAAAACTTAAATATTAAACTTTGTAGAGGCTAAGGATTGTTAAATACACAATGAGTTCGATTTCCAGTAAATGATGGATGACTAGATTTCTATGGTTTGCCGTTGGGTCAATTAAACTAAAGGAAAAGAATCCTATTAGCTTCATCGAAAACTGTTGAAACTACTACTACTGTTTGTAAACTACTGTTTGAAAATACCCATTAATGATAGTTTAATATTAGATTAGTCATTAATAAAGATATTATGCCATTATTTTGCTTATATGCCCTGGAACTGTACTTAGAAGAGCTTTAATTACTAGAAAGTAACGAAATATAACGTGATGATGAACAAAGAGATCAAATTTATTACCCTACGGGTTCATTAGACCGAGTTCATGCAAAAAATTAAAAAAAATTACTTCAGTTTAATGCCCTTTTTTGTGACTTCGGTCTAATAAAGCCTTAGTATTAGAAATATTACCTTCAACAGTCATAGATATTGTACCGTCATTATTTTGTTTAACAACAGTACCGCTTGTGTTCAATAATGAAACATCATCTGCAACTATCATATATCTATTACTACTGTCCTTAATCAGCCTTAATTCTTGTCCGTGCGGAGTTTGCTTTATTTCATCCAACAACTCCACGTAAACCGAATTCTCATTTCTTCCATCTTTCCCGTTATGAGATAATTGGCTCGTATCTATCTCTTCTAAAATAAATAAATGTATAAACTACAAAGTAAATGATAGAAAAATCTTTATAAGTTAGTCTTTGTATTCCTAGTAATAACAATTTTAAATTTTAACTACAGTTGAAAAGAAAACTTAATGAAGCTTAAATAAATCTTTACTGGAATCTGTTGTGCCCCTGATAGATGTCTTATGCATGGGTTAAACATTGTATTACCTTGTCCATCTATTTCTGCATTCTCAAGTTTAAAATTAACAATATCATTTTCACAATTATTCTCTTGTATGGAGTTTACTTCTTGACATTCTTCAAGTGCCAAATGTTCTTTGAGGTGATCTAACGACTGCAATTTATCTTCGCAAATTGGACACGATAAATTAGACAATATATTTGTTAAATGTTCAATTAATTTATGTTTAGACTTAAAGGTTTCATTGCAACATAAAGGACAATGAATCGTTACGTCTCCCATTATAATAGTTCAGTAACAATAGCAAGGACTTTGATTTATGCAGTGGTTAGAATTTTCAACTTGAGGGACTTGGTGTGATATTTTGTTTTGTAAACAACAATTTCATTGCATCTTTACCAAGTGCTATGTTCAGTTTGCATCTAAATACTCAACACAAATCCATTTTCGAAGAACTTCACAATTTAGGACCACCACATTAATAAAATTCTGTGCAATAGACAATACATACAGATTATATTTACGAGTTCCGTGTTACGACAAAAAATCGAAAAAATCTTAACTTCTTTAAATTCGTATTTACCCTATAACATATCTCAATATACCTATGAAATGAAATTAAAACAATTAAAAAAGCGTATCAGAGTTTGAAAACTCTTTTTAATAATAGTAAAAACATCTTTAATATTAAATAAACCGTTTCTACAAACATAAATAAACACAGAAAACTTGACGAACACTTGGCTGTATAATGTATAGACTTCTTGTTACAAATGTCAAAACGAAAAAAAAAAATTGTACGCCATTTTGTCGTGATAAATTATTTTCAATTGTTTTCTTTTATTTGCTGAATATTATACGTTATTAATTAATCAAAACCATTATAGATATTTTATTATTAATTGAAAAACATTGTATGCATAAGTTACGTCAATGAATGTGTGGTAAAGTAGCTGCGACATTTTATGATATCAAAACTTTTGACGCCTGTGAGTAGTAGCTTTACCATTTTCGCGGGCAAATTTAATTGAGCCGGTGAATATGTTAGGAAAAAGGATGCATCACAACAGCAAGGGACGTTTAGCAAGCAAAGGTCATGACAGTAAACCTTCTAGCCCCGGTGTTTCTCCATATAATAAACCTGCTAAAATACCCGGAGCAGTATCGGTGGGTAAGACTAAAGTGGAAACCTGTCCTATTCCTTACATTAGACTTCAAGAGAATGCAGCGACTTTACCCCGATTATCTGCAATTTCTGTCAGACCTGCTGATGAACCCATAGGTATGGATGAACTTGACGCTTTGCAGTCAGAGCTCGAAACATTGTTGTGCAGCACAGCTTTACGTATAAGATATTTCCAAGGAGAAATCGAAAGTATTGATACAAATGAATCTAAACGGGAGAAGAAAGGTAAAGCTGCGGGTAAACAGCTCCAGTATCCTGTGAAAAGAAAATTCCAAGATGATAAACTAGTTAAAACCAAAGATTATACAAAACTTTCAAATCAACCTAAAGTACCTAAATTTAAAAATTTCTCTAATGCTTCATCTGGTGGATCCCACAACAACTACTCGAATGATGCTAATGCTAACTCTGATAATTCAATGAAGCTAGATATATCACAGTTCCCATTGCCGAAGAATAATATTCCATACAAATTTTGGAATTCAGTTGAACCCTATTGTGCTCCTGTTTCTTTAGATGATATAAAATTTTTGGAATCGCTACTTGCTCAGAGTAGTAACACTACATTACCACCCATCCCACCTCTCGGAAGACACTACTCGGAAGTTTGGGCCGATGAACATTTAACAGAAGATCAAAATGCCGGTAACCCAAATAAATTAAGGTCCACTGGGTTGTCACCAGATGCAACAAGTCTAAGAAAGAAAATTGAGAAAACTGGTGATAATATAATCACTGGACCTTTAACACAGAGATTGGTATCTGCTTTGATGGAAGAAAATGCATATGAGGTGCCAGACATAAAAGTAAAGCAACCGTCTAATATTAAAAGCAGTTATAAAAATTCACTCACTTTAGAAAAATGTCTTCGCAAAGAGCTGGTAGAGCAAGGCATACTGGATCCAGAAGATTTGCCTCCTTTAACCAATCCTGCTGATGATGAAATTTTAGTAGAAATCAAGAAGTGTCAAACAGAACTGACAGCTATACGAAAAGAGAATTGTAAGAATTTAAAAAACCTGATTGGTTTTTGTAAACAGGAAATGATCCGATTGAACTTGAAGAAACAACTGGATCAAGTTGATTTAGAGTGCATAGAAACATATAAGAAAATGGTTGCTGCTAAACAGAAGAAGCGTCCAATCTCTAAGAAGGAAAAAGAAGATGCATGGAAGGCTATTAATGAACAGATAAGACTTAACAAAGAAATCAATGCACTACCACTAACTGGACCCAATACAAGTTGAAAGAAAAATACAAAATCATGAATTTAGTTAATTAAGATTTAATTAAACATCTTGATGTGTAGAAATAAACCATGTTAATTAACTTAATTATAATGTTTAGACCAAAAATAACATTTCCTTTACAAATTAATGTTATTTGTACTTTAGCCTGGATAAATATATTGAGCCAATTTACTTAAGAGCTATTTAGTATCAAAGTAGAATGCTAGTATGTCATACTTCAGCTTTTACTTTATGAACATCTAATAATTACAAGATACATCTAAACAATTTATTCAGCCTAAATCAATATCATTTATGATTGCAGAGAAATAAATTATTTATCTTGGTGAATATGGTTGACTCTTATTTTTTTTTAAGTGCTAATTTATAGTTTATTTTGTATTTATCCATATGAATCGACGATGCAGTTTTGCTTTCTTTTAATGGTCAAAATAACCATATTAACTTATTTTTCAAACCTTAAGAATGCCACCTGGATTGGAACCCAGGAATATTGACATATTACAAACTGAAACGTGGCATGTATTTGTATATAATTCCTATGTGTAATTTTATACAGAATATTAAGGTATCAATTGCAAAAATGCCAATCACTTTAAGAAAGGGATGATTAGGCTTTCCCTGGCCTCGGTGGAAATCGACACCAAACATTCGATAAAATTCTAAGACAACATTTTTATTTAATCTCTTTAAAATGTTTATTTCTAAGTTTTATTTCGTGCTAGACGGGCTAGACGCAAGAATATCTGTTTTTTTATTCATATGAATTTAAGACATTGATTAGGGTAACACTAATTTAATATTGATCATTCGATTTTGATTCGATTCTATAACAAAGCCGTAGATATAATCTGTGACGAAAACGAACGAAAGAACGACGAATCTGAACGAAACGGAATTTCAACGGACATCTGGAATATGATTTTTAATTATTTTTGAAGTGGAAGTTAAAAATCCTCTTGTTTTACTTATAAATGTTGTTTGATTGAATATTTTTTACAATGGATAATCCGCTTACTCCAAACAAAATACTACGTTTGTTACATTATGCAGAAGATAAGTCTTTTAGTCTTAAAAAGCGTTTCGCACAAGAAGAGGAAGATAAACGGTTTGTTTTCTTACATTTCATCTATAATTTAAAAATCCCGTAAACGTATTTTACAATTCCTAACGTGATTCATTTTGTTTTAGCGTGGATACTCAAGAAGGGTCTACAACTAAATCTAGTATGCATTTGGAGTCGTCTTCCGGAATACTGGACTTAGACAAAGTGGAGGGTAATTAAAACTTCAACTTTTTAACAACATAAAAAGAACCAACAAAGATCTATCTGTAATCACAACATTTACACGTAACTAATAAAAAAAATGAGTTTTCCTTTTATATTAGTTTCTTTTTACAGGTTTTGGTGAAGGGGGAATGAGTATTATGTCATTAAATAAATCTGTAAGTATTACATTCTAAAATAACTCTGATTTACAGAAATATATTTATCTATGGACCTCTGATATTAAGTCTGTTAAATTAAATTTTTCTTATAATATAATAACTAAAAAACTGTCTTCACATGTTAAATTACGTATTTTATTAAAAATCTATTTTATCAGACTGCATTTAACCCTGGTGAGATGACTGGAAGATCAACTGGTACAGATGAAATAAAGTCACAAATTGGACATAAGGAACAAAGCAAAAAACCATTGGATACTTATGATGAGTACGGACGACATTCATTCGCTTTAGAAAGTCTCGCCAGTAACTTAGAGAAGCAGACAATGGAAGTTAATGATATTATGAGGCATTCTATTGCTAGTAATTATTCATTTCATTCAAAGGTAATGAAATAGTTTGGTTTTTAAAGGTTCAAATGGTGCTTTTGTAATAATTTTAAATTTAAAGAATGTTTTTTTTTTAAAGATAATTGTTCATCAAACAACTATGACATTCATTTATCTGGAGCTTTTTCAGATTTTTATAGTCTTTAGCCTGTGAAAATGTTCAGATTGGCATATTTGTAATTTTTTTTTGTATAATGTTACAGAAAGACATGACAGCGGAGGAAGCTTCGTTTGTAATAAACCATGCTCCGTTGCCGGTACAACAAAGCACACAAGTTAACATCACAACAGAAAACTTACAGTTAGTATATTCAAATATTGTATTCATATTAAAACTATTTACCAATTTTTTTTATACATAAACAGCAAAAAGTTTTCTTTGGATATGTTTTTAGCCTATAAAATACATTTTCAGGGACAACACAACAAATCTGTCTGTTGGATGTTATTTCCAAGACAGATGTCCTGAATTTAAAAATATCTTTCAAATGACTGATAGTCCAATCAGATCTGTAAGACCTAGTATTAGTGAAGGTAAGCATTTTACCATGTTACTCTATATTTTTAATTTTTATTAGTGTGAATAAAACTGTTATTTCGGCTATTAGACTCCCACTGCGCGAAACTAATAAAAAACATAGTAACCCATGAGGACTTCCAGACTGTTCTATATCAGAGAAAAAGTTCACTAGGATCTGTTTAGGCATTTTGGAGAAACCTTCAAACAGACATCCATTGTAACTTTTGCATTTATAATATTAGTAATTATTGAATGTTACAATTTTCAGTTTCTCTATCAACACCGTTAAATTCAACAACCAATGATAGTAAAAAAACATATGTTGTTGATCAAACATTAGATTGTATACCAGTGAGACAACCTCGAGCCGACAATAAGATAAAAGAATCCACATTCGGTACGCATCGCAACTTTACCGTACCAGAAATATCTGACAGCAGTTGTAGTACCGATGTACCAGTTAAAACCGATGTATTTAAAGTACCAATGAGCAAAGAACAAGATCATATTAAACAGAATTTGCTACAAAAAAGACTTTTGCAGTCTCTCAATGTTGAACAGTTTTTGAAAAAATCGTCCCCATTTCAAATGACAACTGAAGAGTCTGGCGTTTCTGTTGATAATGATAATGAAAATTCATTAAGTATTTCTAAAATTGCAGACTACCTAGGTATGTACTAGAAATATCTTTTTTACTGTCATAAATTAGTTAGTAGTAGTAGTATTAGTACAGAAAATTGACGAAATTTAATTTCGCCAAGTGAAATATGGTTGTACCTATCTTTTATTCCGGATTATTGATACATCCTTATGATTAAAATCAAATTATTTTTTTCAGGAAAACAATCAAATGTAAGCATAACAGGTATGCTTCAATTAACTAATCAAAAACAGGCTTACAAAAAAGAACCCTTATCAGAGTTACATATGAACGTTCAGAACAATACGAGAGTCAATGAAAGAATGTCTTTGGCCAATTTAAAGGCAATGGAACACGCAAAGGCCATGGATCATGCAAAGGCAATGGAACACGCAAAGGCCATGGAACATGCAAAGGCAATGGAACACGCAAAGGCAATGGAACATGCAAAGACAATGGAACATGCAAAGGCTATGGAACACGTAAAGGCCATGGAACACGCAAAAGCAATGGAACACGCAAAGGCCATGGAACACGCAAAAGCAATGGAACACGCAAAGGCAATGGAACATGCAAATGCAATGGAACAAGCAAAGGCAATGGAACACGCAAAGGCATTGGAACACTCAAAGATTATGGAATACACAAGGGGTACAGAGATTACCAGTTCTAGTAAAATGAGCATTGTTTCCTCTCTAGAGGCATTGAAAATCAGAGAAAAGAAATCAGTACCAACAGTCGTAATAACTCCTTCTTTAAATAAAACTGAATGTAGTGATTCTGAGAGTAGGAAGAGAATTTCAAGATCTAAATCTCCGTCAAGCAAAAGCCCGTCAACTTTGAGCACTGTGCATGAAAATTATACAAGTTTCAAATCTAATGATAGTCTGATACAAAAGAGCAAAGGTAATAAGAAATTGGTTGCTTATTTCATCACTTTATTATATTATACACTATTAGAGCTCTTCATTTTTATACTATTTCTCCTTTGTTTCCATACTTTTTACTAGAGTAGTTTTAGTGGTTTGGTTTTAAAGTATTTGAGCATTATAAATATATTTTAAGCGAGTAATTACGATAGCTGAGTAGCACTTCTTTCTTAAAAAAAAAGTAAACTTTTGATTTATTAACACAAAATATATTACAAAACCTTTTACATTATCATCTAAATACACATGAAGTTTTTATATCACAGATTAGTAAATCATTTCTTATTTTCTTTGAAAAAATATACTTCAATGCAATAGCATTGAGCTGAATACAGCTATTGTGTTTTTTGGGGACTTTAATCACGTGATGCTTGAAAGGTGTGAAAAAAATACAAAACATTATCAGAAGGGAGGCGAAGCTAAAGATAAAATCGAAAACCTCATCATAGGGGGTGGGGTGGTCAAAAAGTTTCTAAAAAACCCAAAAAAAAAACCCAAAGTTTCTGAAAACCCCAAAAAGTTTGCGGCAAAAACCCTAAAAAGTTTCTATAAAAATCCTCACGTGATTAATGAATGATCCCTTTATATGTACATATTTTCAGGCGAAGTAAATTTATCTCACGTAGCCTCCCCCAACGTACAGTATAAAGAGTTAGATAGTTCCGTAGACTGGCGCGACGTCCTGCAGCACGCGCGTAGAGCACAACACCGCTTTGCTAAAGGTTTGTGGGACACGCTTTCATGCTTATACTAATATAATACTTCGCTTTCACTAAATATTGTAATAGAATAATTAAAACTGATTTTCTAGAATTTTTACGTAACACAACTTGCCTTAATCGTAACGCATGATTTTGTTAAATATATATATTTTTTTAATTTGTTTCAGAACAATGGACAGAGATTAGAGCTACAAGTGTTAAAGGTTACGTAGGTAAGTTGTCATTATTTATTAGAGGTATTCCAGGATTTCAGCAATAGACATTTACGCACAGTTAAAAAGCACATTCTGCATTAGAGTGTGGTTTTACACTATTCCACTTTTAACCCAATGCAGTATTTAAAAAAAAATTACGTAAACTATTTCAGGAACATCCTGCGGTACAACAATAACAATCACCACACTGACAGACAGTTGGCTGACAACTAAATTACACTTCGTCGATTTACCAAATAACGGTCAAGATCTTACCATTGAACTGCCTCGACAACCAATATTACTGTCCCCCGGGAAGACTGAACAAATTAAAATATATATAACATCTAATATAGAAATTAACACAACATTATCATTCAAATTATACCTCAGAGACGCCTCGGTCGATTCAGATATAGAGCAAATAGGAAAACTAGATATAGACTTCAAATTACCTACAATACAAGCTATATCTTGCGATGGTATGAACAAAGTTATTTTTCCAACAGTACTAGAAACTTCTAGTAATACAAGATTCTTTGTCATCATAAGCGATTGTCCTGTAGACTTGCAATTAGATTTATCCATTATTGAATATGATTTGTTTACTATAAAAAATGTACAAGAAATTCGTAAAAGTGATGTTAACAAAGTTTTGATGGAGCGCGATATTGAAGAGGAGAAAGGGAAGGCGAAAGGAAAGAATTTAAATAAACAATTGTGTAGACTTACAAGTGGGAATGCTATAAAAGTGTCCGTCGTGTTTACTGCGCCTAAAATCACTGGATTGGATTGCAGTAAGTATAGTTACCTAGAGTGATAAATTACTGCATAAATTAATTACTGATCAATTATATAAATGTCTGATTAGTTACATAAATGTCTGATCAGTTACCTTAAATGTCTGATCAGTTACATAAATGTACGATCAGTTACATAAATGTCTGATCAGTTATATAAATGTCTGATTAATTACATACATGTCTGATCAGTTACATAATGTTTGATCAATTACATAAATGTACGATCAGTTACATAAATGTACGATCACTTACGTAAATGTCCGATCAGTTATGTAAATGTCTGATCAGTTGCATAAATGTTTCATTTATAACAAAAATTACTAATTAGTCACTTAAATAAAATCTATCCTCACATAAAATTTATAAAAACATCTTACATGTTTATTTTTAGATGAAACTGTGACCAAATTTAAAGGTGCATTGAATATAAATTTGATTGGAATTAAGTCTGTATTGAATAAAGTAGACTTGTACGGAGAAGTGGGCGCGGCCAGCCTGCAGCTAGACATACCGACGCAAAAACTACATATAACTAATGGTAAATATGATATAAATACTAGGAAATAATTTAGCTATCTAATGGTAAAAGAATTTTTGAAATTGACCCTCTAGTTCTTGAGTAATTTCAATACATACAAAACTACAAAGTTTTCCTCTTTACAATATTAGTATAGATTAAAGTTCAAAATGTGCTTTACACATCTTAATCTTTTAAAAACTCTTAGATAAGTGTAGATTTCAACAAAAGGATTTTAGTTTTTTTTTTTTCGTTCCAATAATTTTCTTCGATTTGGGAGTTACTTTTTTTTATTTGAAAATTCTTTGTATATTTCACATAAATATTTTTTCTCCGTTTAGAACCTAAAACTATAATGTTAAGAAATTGTGGAAACATGGCTGGGACATGGTTTATCAGAATTAAACACAAATCTCTAAATGACTATAATGTACCATTCTCAACTTCACTCCAAAGAGTAGAGTTACGACCTGGAGTTGAAAAGGAATTAACTATCACATACAAAGGAACACAAGATGAATTTGTTGAAGGGTAAGTAGAAATTATATTCATTGTAGTGTTATTCAAAAGGTAAATTTGAAATAAAAATTTAGATATTTTCATAGAATTCTTCAAAGTTTATAATTCTAACATATTAAATAAATAAATAAAATAAATAAAACACCATTTATTATGTATTTAAATTTTCGTTTCAATAAAAGTCATAAGAAAATTAAAGAAAATATACCTTCTTTAAAAAAAAAAATATTATCACATTAAATTCCACTACAGTTGGCGACAGCGTGGCGAGTTGGCACTGTAAGTATGTGTTTTCATTTTAATTTCATTTTCAGAATATTATACTTCGAAGAAGCACACACCGGTAACAAAACAAACATTGAAATAACCGGTGGTACAGACAAAACTAAAGTTTTTCCAATAAAAACCACATATCGTAGTATGTCGTGGGTGCGCAGCGGTCGGAAGGAGCTTAATTTGAGGAATACGAGTAATAAAAAGATACAATTGCGTTGTCATATAGTAGGGGAAGGGTTCACGATAGATCTGCCGGGCGCGGAGCCGCGGGGCACGTACTGCGTGTGCTTCGGCGCGGGCGAGTGCCGCGCGCTG
>QDHC01000296.1:400623-457322 GCA_013186455.1 Papilio dardanus tibullus | reverse complement strand
TATGCAAGGTAAAAGCGATGCATCCTATTTAGTCGTCGACTTATAGTTTGAAGGAGTACTCACGATCGAGTCCGCCGATGTATTTCATGGTGATCTCTGCGTGTCCCCACACGGCGGAGACGATGGGGTAGAGCGTCTTGCCGCGCAGGCCGCGCGCCGCCACGCCGAGATAGCGGCCGTCGGCGCAGAAGGCTAGCGTGCCCTCGTCCATGTCGAGCACGACGAGCAGCCGGTCGGGCACCAGGAACTGCTCGTCGGGCCGCAGCAGGCCCGGGTACGTGGTGCCGCTGCCGCCCGTGCCTTTCGCATTGTGAAACACCTGCAACTTACACACACTCGCTGTTATTTTCTTCTATCCGGGTGCAACGTACACGGAACTATTGAAACAAGATGAGGCAAGTCAGAGAGATAGGTAAAAGTACATGTTTACCTTATTTCTTCCCAAGTCCCATCCCCAGCTCTGGTCGGTGGCGCCGACGAGGCTCTGGTAGCCGACGGAGTGCAGCGGCGCGTGCGCGGTGGCGACGCCGACGACGGCGTGCGTGCCGCGCTGGCGCGCCGGCCACACCACCTCCCAGCAGTGCAGGCCGCGCGAGTAGCCCACGCGGCCGCGGATGCAGTCCGTGCTCTGCGCCACCGGGTGCCGGTGGAATGTCAGCGCGTCCTCCTCCTTCACGAAGATGTTCAGAGATCTGAAAATACATCACATGAAAGTCAAATTAAATAGTTTCCTCTGATCGTAGTGAAGAAATAAATTATTAACCAAATTGTATTTACATTCAAAAAACTGAATACATTTAGTTTCTTACATACGAGAAGAGCAAAAATTTTTGATTGGAAGCAATCAGAAGAAAATAAACTTTTGCATGAAATTTGATTAGGGAAACTAACTTTGAATGTGGGGACTAAAAATGAATTCATTTGAAGCGAGGCTCGGAGGCTAGCAAGCCGCGCCGCTCGGCCGCGCCTCAATACGAACCTTTCTCAGAAGTAATCATGTAAGCGGTCATTATAAAATAACACGAAACTGGAGTTAAACAACTTTAAGCTCTCAAGTTCGAGATATGAAGGTTTCTTCTGAGAATTGGCATTAGGCTAAATTATAATTTGTAAGCAAAACTTACGATTGAGATTGTTAATTACAGCTTTCCGTCAATAAAATATAACGTACTTTGTCTTCCGTGTCTAGTGTATTTTGCTAAGTTAATTTTATAATCGTTGTGTGAAATTAATAATGTCAACCGAATCATTTGAAAGGCATGTGGCCCAATAAACTGCCGAAAGTGACCGGAGCGGGACGTGAATATTTGAAAGTAAACACGACTGGGGGCGCCAGCGGCGGGACATAACGACTCGCCTTATCGATGTAACAACCTTCTAGAAAAACGTATAAAACAGACAAAATACAAAGGCAAGGACATAGTTTGAAGGTCTCGTGTCTAATTGTCTATGCCCTGCCGCTTCCTTTGTTTCTAACGGACTTAAAATAGCGTACACACACACACACACAATGTAAACAGTTATTTTGATATTATTATGAGAACTACATATTTTTGGTTTGTACAAAGAAATCACGCATCTTAATTTCATTTGAACTATTTTTATTATTACATTTAATTTTTATTACATAATAATTTTCATTCTCAGAAACAAACACACTCAATTTTATAATCTAATTTATTCGCACCAAAAGAATCAGATAATTAAGGAGAAAAAAGTGTTAATCTGAGACAAGAACCTGAGGGGCCTTTGAAAGTACAAAAAGCTCATTATTTCGGAGCAGCTTGATCGATTTCCCCGAAACGGAGCTACAAGCGATCGGGCAAATATTAGATTTCGATTACGGAGGCCGCCACGAAATTGGGCGGTCCGTTTTAGAAGTAAGTACAAACAGACTGATAGTTATAAAATGTACTGTAAAAGTGCAATCATAGTAATTCTTACTTCATATTATTATGAATAGGTTTTTACTACTATTTGTTACTAATTTGTTATTCGACATCTAAAGGATAATTTTCAATCAATTGGTAAGTTTGTCGCCGTCCACTGACATTATTTCTGTCTTTTGATAGCTAAAGTACACATATGTCTAAGGTACCTCGCTTGAAAAAGATAGTGCGAGCATGATCGGCTTAGCGTGCCTTTTGAAGAATTAAATTATAAATATCACGTCCAACACACAATGGCGCCGCTCGCAGCGTGCGCACCGAGCTTTCGAACTCTATGCTACAATCGTGCAATGCGGATAAATTAAAGCTTATAATTTAATATTTAAGGTTTTTCATTATAAACATTACAAAAAATCTAGGTAATTACGTTTTTTCGCCTTCTTTGTCTAGTTTTTGTTTAAAATGTTATCTAGTCATTTAATTATTAACTTTGCTTTGACTATGCCGCAATAATTTTATTTTACATTATCAAATCCAAGCTTGAAATCATAAGTAGTTTTTTTTCTCATATTTAATTTTGCTCTTGGTAACTTCACTTCAATGTTAATATGTGTAGTAATGTAATGTTGTATTTGAGTGAATAAATCGTGCAAATTAACCACAGCTTATGTTATTAATTCATGTTTATTCTGGTCGGTCTAGATTTCGCAGTAATCCCAATTGACTGACGCACAAATGTTTTAGTAATAAAAATATAATACATACGTCATAACGGAACTGTTATTGCTTTGAGGAAAAACTATATGTACTTTAATTATTTCCAATTAATTATATGTACTTTGTTGCAAATACACAACACTCGGATCACTTTATAAACATAAATATCATAATTTGTAACAAACCACGAGGTAATTCTTGGTATTATTTACTTATTTAGATAAGCTTAGGTCACTGTGAAGTTACTTATTAATAACCATGATTTAATCTTAATAAAGCAACCATTGTAATAGAAGATACAACTATAACTAGAACATTACTATTTCTTCTGAATGATAGCTTAGAAAGTGAGCTCCTTTGTATTTATACATAGGTATGGCAAAGGCCGTATAAAGAACAAGATTATGTCGGTCGTGTTTTAAGATTAGTGATGTGCCGGATCCAAACGTGAAATGCTCATCGGATATCCAGCACATCACTACTTAAGATTAAACTTTGATTAATTGTATAAAGTTAATATTGAAGAGTTAGACAAGTAGAATGGTACCGTGATTAGCGATTCAGAGAGCAGTGGGACAGGCGACCTCTAGTAACAACACCGGAGTTCATTAAGTATTAAGTGAATGTAAAAGGAAAAACCGGTTCAATTGGCGGAAATCTGTGCACGGCGCAAATACTCTATTGAATCGTTAACGAACTCTGTCGTCTTTCGTATTCCTATAGAATAAGAAATAGCTTATCCGTCAACTCCCAGGAATGTTGACGTGATAGATTTAATTATTCTAATTCGTACAAAGTAAGGGACCAAACATAAATACAAAAAGTGTGAATGGCAAGTATTGAAATAAAATGCGCCAAAAAGTGATAGAAACACACTTTGGTAGATGTCGAGCGACCACAGCTATTCGTTATGATTCTTTAGACATACGAGATGTCGTATATCGCTTCAGCTTAGTGTAGAAGGATATTTACCTGTCTTCTGGGTTCCATGCGTGTTTGTGCTGCAGATCGGGGTGCGCGGGCGGCGCGTCGAGCAGCGCGTCGAGGCGCGCGGGCCGCGGCGGCTCGGGTGCAAGTTCACGAGCCACCACTGCTTTGAAGGGCGCCGTGCACTCGCGCGACACCGACTTCACTCCGCCGGACAGCTTTTGGCCCATGTTCATTCCCCTGCAGCGAGTGCGGGCGCGTTTCGGCAGCGCCTTGAGGCCGCCGCCGCCGGCGCCCGCGCCTGCCCCGCCTGCGCCGCCGCCCCCGCCCCTCACTGAGCGCACCCCGCTCTTGTACCTGACACAACAAACAAACACATATATTTTATTACATGGCATTCGTTATACAATGCTCTTAAGCTATGAAAGCTCCAAGATAATAATATTATGTGTCTCTAGTTAAGATAGGTAAATTATTTGGGTACTATTATAAAATTTAATTTGCAACAATTTGAAGCCGAAGATACATAGTATAAAAAACTGAGGACGAAATATTAAGGTAGTCAAAAATAAAGTATATACCGACTGCGAACGACTGATACTCGTAAACGTCGATTTTGACAAATGGTTTCATATAAAAATGGCTTTTATGAAAGCCAATACTTTGTTGAAATTCAGAAACCAAACGACGTAAGTTATTTGTCATTTTAATGAATTTATTTGTGTCGTACAACACTCACGCTGATCAAACGAATTGGAATAGATGTCAATATAAATCGTTTGATCTGTAAATATGATTACGTTAAATCAATTCTTATTCGTATATCGGAAAACCAGAAAATATTTGTGTTTCCATCAGCGGTCATAGCAAACGTGAATTAGTAATCTTTTTACATTTTTGTTAATTAGAAAAAAGCGGTTACTTTATTAAAAAGTTATAACAGCCAAATGTTTCCTCGTCCCGTTTCTAAGTTAAATTCAAACCGATACTAATGTTATAAAGTTTTTGTAAAGTGTTATATTGACAACATTATGGTTGCCTAACGTACTTGACCTTTTATGAATAGTGCTTTTCTGACACGTTAAATCGTTACTTTAATCAGCTGTTAAGTTATTCGATTGTAAGAACCGGTTTATATTTTAACGAAGACATCTTCATGCTTTAGATTACGTTTACAATCGTTTTCGTTACGAAGTCATTGAATTAAATAGATTATGTTTAGGTAAGCTCAAACAACGTTTGATAAATTATTGTATCAAACACAAGCAAACAGAACATCTGTTAATAAATTGGTATTACTTAATCTATTGTTGTATCAGTGGAAACTGGTCTGGTGGCGGTGAGTGGTCGCGATGTCGTCACAGCGCGGTGCGGCGATGGCTGCGCGCGCGCATCTTATGTAACTGCGGCCGTCTAACCGTGAAAGTCGCCGCTCAAAAGCCAAGGTCACCGCGGCCCTGGAGCCTCGCTCTAGCACATGCGAATGTTACATGACCGCATCTATAATAGCCTCGGTGCTATTTGTGTTTTCCTTGACCGTGACGTCATGTTTACGGCCAAGCTATGATTGAATAGCTGGGTAGGAAGACCAGATACTTGCAAAAACAGCAACTTACTGGACACATGAAAATGTTAAATATTCATGTATAGACTAAACGTTATGTCAGTCGGCTAGGGCCAACTAGCAGGCACGCGAGCTACAAGGCCGTCTGCCTTTCCGTCGTGTAGAGTGGCTGTGTAACAAAAGCGGGAAGTGAAAGGCAGTGAATGCGTCCCCCCGTCGCGTCACCTCCGGCCACGCTGCCTTCTTAATCGGCAAAATCTTTCCTAGAACCGCACAGTCCGCTTTATATGCGACGCGACGCTTGTAAATTTGTTTTATACAATACTCCGGCTTTGGTCGTAAAGTATGGGTTGATAGTTATACCCATATTTTACGTATGCCATTCATGATGAGAAATGACAAATAAAAGAGCGCTTTTGTTCGTGAACTACAAGGGTTGAAATGGAAAACAATCTATTCATTTTGTTTAGTTTTCATTGTAACATCTACGCTAAAACACTGTGTGGGACGGATCTTCTGTCTTTATCGTAAACTCAACAACTAATGCCTGGTATGGTTTGGTTATTGGACTCGACGGGGATCGAAAGACTTTCTTTTCACAATTAATGCTTCAGTTAGCATTATGTTCAAGCGTTTGCTGTTAGTCTTAGTTAGTTAATAATGACAATAGGAAAAACGTTCCCAGTTCCTACTAATATAATTCATCCGCACCATGTTCTAAGCCACTTGATATGCGAGAGGTAGTGTATCAATAATCCGACGAATTCGTACGCGGCCGGTCAATAAGCTGAGTATCCAATTGACCAGTCAACGACTGGCAAAACACATGTCCGTCCCGCGGCCTAGCCGACACATAAGCCAAAACTATTTTACTGTGCGCCAATGTACCCGGGACAATAACTTCTTGATTGTAACCAAATACGCAGTAGGTACATACATCTACTAGTAGTAGTACAACCACAGCCGTGCTGATGCACGATGCATCGTTCAGTCGAGCCGCGCGCAGACGTCGAGTTTTAAACAAACGTGATAATGATCACAACAGTGCACTGGCATGGCACTATGATAGGTATGTTTTAGTATTAGTGTGCAAACGACGATGACATCACTAAGCAATTTACATCGTGGGAAACGTCGGCCATTGTATCGACGTTATCACACGACCTTGTTCGGCACCTGAGCTATAGCTATGCCACATTACAATTGCTGACAAATTGCTTCATCATCGGTCCTTAGATTGCATTTAAAGATTCAAGATTCGAGGCCTTCGTATAAAAACGAGAAATGATAAAATTGCATACCTATTAAATTCTGCAAAATCTAATTTCCTTCACTCTTTGGCAGATGTCGAATGAATCGAAGCACTACTAGTATCCCTTCTCTGTAAAGAGTATTACATTGACTTATCGCTGGGGTTTTTATTAATTATGAGCACATCAAAGAACTCTAGCTCTAGTCTGGCTATCCACGAGACTAACGTTTGGTATTAATAAGCTAGTCCATATAAATCAGACATTGGATGATACGACATAAATTATTGGCATTGGTATTTTTATGTAGACTGTCGATGTGTCTATCATGTCTATGGCAAATAAATTCAAAATGGTTGGAAATCGGGCGCGGTTGGTACACGGACGTTCATGCTCGGTGAGAGGTGAATGGGCCCGGCGAGCGTTGCTAGGCCGACTACATTAGCGCGCGCCGGCCGCTGGCCTGCCCGCGAGAACAATCAGCCGGCAAACGTGCCGCTCCGGAATTGTCATTACAGTCTATCCGCATGACGTCTACGCCACACCGCGTAGTTGCTACGCTATTTGACGAGGCTTGTCTGCTGATAAGTACGATGACTTGTTACGCTGTTATATGTCTTAATCGTGTTTCACTACCATAGCCCACTTTAACGTCATTTAGGGTTGACACACTTAACTTAAAGTTTAGTAATGTTTTAAGGTCCCACGTAGAATTTATATGTTTGAAAAATCATGTTCACCTTACGTTAAAGATTTAAATATCGATAAAACCATGGATAGCAATTTCGGGGCGGCAACTTAACGCGAGTAGAAACATAAATTTTTACGACGCTAAAGACAAACCAGGAAAGAGATACAATAATGAGTTTCTTCAACTTAAACTGTCTAGACCTTCTATCCGCCGCTGTATCGCAACAAAAGGAAGTAGTTATGTACAATGTCGGGTTTCTGATCGACCTGTTTGCGTGTTACAAGACAGTGTAAGATGTACTTCGGCTCGCCATTGTTCAGGGCTGGCGCGCGCATTGTCTCGTAATTCAAAGAGCATTCAAGCTACAGTTACAGACTCGGGTAAACCCGTGTCGCGCTAACCCGATCTACTCCTTGTTTTATTTCTAGTTAACTGAATTCTCGGAACTTCTGATTGTATTTCACATGATCTTTGACAGTTCATTGGCTCGCTTGGCAAGCGTCCCGCCTTCCGATCCATTCTACTTCCGAACTCCATGATATTATTTATATCTTAAGACATTATTACTTTCATATACAACGGTACGTTGCCAATATTTATTTGTAATAACGTTAAAAACAAAAAAGTATATCGATTAAAATTCATCGTGGCGTACACAAAAAATACTTATGGTAAATATAATAGAATAATAAAAAAATGAGAATGTAGGTGTAATAGCGTCGTTTAGTATTTTATTTCACTTTCTGGCAACGTTCCGTGATAATGTTTTTCCTATTCCGCAAACATTATGTTGGTGAGCGATAAAAAAAGTTAAGTTTTCTTTTGTAGCGCTTCGAGATGATTTTCCAAGACTAAAAAATGCAGACGAGATGTATTTAAGTGTAGGTACCGTAAATACAACTTACATTGTAGTTTATAGTTGAAGTTAGATAATACAACAAATTACAAGAGCCATCTGCCGGGCGGGCCAGGGCATTCAGCCAGCGCGGAGTACGGACCGTGCCGGTCGACGTCGGGCTATATACCAGTTGAAAGCTTAACCTTATTGTTTGCTTTATTGTATTGGCTTCCACTACTACTACAAGCGGATAAGTTATTCAGAATGCCTTTATTTATGCATGCGGAGCTTCGCTATACAAGCGAACAAAAATGAATGAAATCGATTCGATTCTATCAAATAGTGATAGAAAGGAATCAACGGTTCCCCAGAGAATGGCTCGTTGTCGTACTTTATATCCTTCGATGTTCCGACTTATTTTCTAAGCGACTTCGTCTCAGAAGCGATTTCCTGTTGTCTTCTATAAACAAACCTTTTTACAAAGTTTAAGAGAAAAATAATATAAGTAAATATCATGTCAGTGAACAAGTTGATAGGCTAACTTCGCTTCTCGTTCTTTACAGAGATTACATTTTTAAAACACAATTTACAAGGCGCCGGAAAACTCGATTGTAATTTACGTGCTATTATGATGTCGATGTCAACTAAATTATGATACACGGGAACGTTTTACATTACAGCTTTTATACAAACTTTATCTTGAAAAGGTAGAAAAGTTAAAAATACTCATTGAAATTACAAAAACTCAAAATTACCTTAATTATTAACGACATAAACAACTATGAGGTTTTCACATGTTCCAAAGACAAAGAGGGTTCAATCTATGAATTGTGTCTTCTGTTATAAGAGATAACTAACGTACTTTTAGTAATATTATATTCAAGTCGCATCCTTACGGCCATAAAAACATGACTAGAAACTTTAGCCAATTAAGATTTATTTCGTAGATACTCTGAGAAAAGAAACGTTTCAGAAAGTTGTAAAGTCTTTACACTTAAACTTGATACTTAAGAGATATGTTATGTAAATGTTCAGTAACAAGAATCTTCTCTGTGGTAAGGCCGTGCGGTGCAAAGGAGTGATTATCTAAATGCGTTACATGTATCCTAATGCCTCCGGTGCTGGTGCGCGGCGGTGCGCGGCGGTGCGCGCCGGGGGAACGCGGGCGGGTGGTCGGCATGTGATGGCGTCACGCGATCGGACACGGGAATTGTGGAGATAAAATCTTGATTGGCAACATTTAATTTGGCGTACAAATAAAAACTCGGCTCACAAACGAAATTGAAACGTCCCGCTCTGAATTGAATACGGCGCGGGACTGCGAAGCTCGGATTAATATTAATTGGATCACAACACGTAGATTTATGAATTGACTGGATTTTAAACTTTACAGCACCGAGCCGTTCTTAATTGGAGTGCCTCGAAAGGTTTTTTAAATATAAATAAAATCTATTGAAATATCGAAACTCACTATGATCTATTTCGTGTTTAATCCGGGGATGCCGCAGTATTTGATTAACCGCGAGATGAATCGCCGCAAGCAGCCAACTTGCGGTCAACTTTCATTTGCTGTAGATGTTGTGATTTAATATCAAATATTTCAAACTCGTAAAATGTGCTTACAGGCGATTCAAGTCAAACTAAAGAAATAATCCTTTATAACAAAAAACTTTTCTCGACAAGTTTTCTTTATGTACAAAGTTTATATTCGTTACTTGTTAAGGCTTTGGCTAGATTAAATAAGCATTTTAACTTTTACTAGTAGTCAACACGTCTCATAGAAGACATGGAACGTTCAAACGAAATAGTCATTTTCCTGAAACATGTAGGGAAGGTCTTTGATATATTATTTTGGATAAACAATTTGCCAGCTGTTCTGTCGGGGCGGATATGGCGTCGCCGGCGGGTCGCTGCGGGGCGCGTCAACAAATCGCAAGGAGGAAGCGTTCACCGAAAGCGCAACACTACAACAAAATAACTGCGGCATTAGTGTTGAGCGCAGTCGACGTATTCAAAATGCAATTTCCGCCAACGATACTTTTCCCGCGGAATGTAACCATTTTCCTTGAATTTAAATTCTTTTTCGTGTACTTTTTCCCCATTATGTTTTCACAACAGAAACTGCTACAAGCGATCTCAATGCTAAATATGACGCCATTATACTTGATGATTTTTAGGTTATGTATTGATAGCACAATTCACCTGGATTAAAATGAAAGAGACGTTATGTTTTGTGTTATAAGGTGTTGTTTTGTTTAACAACAATTTAGCCGCTTTAAAACTTTAACTAATGAAATAGAAGGAGTACAAGATCACAGACACCTTACAACTGCCATAATAAACAAGGTACCACCTGTCACTAACACGTATAAAGGAAGTCAAGGACGATAATTATCGTACCGCTTAGGTAGGCTAATTAAAACTATGTCAAATAAGAACTTAGTTGACATAAGTGAGAACATTATCGTTAAACTAATGTATGGTAGCTTTGCAGTATTATATTTTGCTTGCATTAAAGTATAGGTGACAATGAAAATCGATAGAACCTACATCAGTTTAAAATGTATTATTTAGGCGTCATTAATTAATATCCATAATTCTAAGCAGATACTCATCCCAAGATCTAGCGAATTGATCGTACTGATTACTTAATTTTATTAAATAGAATCCAAATTAGAATCTAAATATGCGTAATGTTTTAATTTAAGATACGGCCTTAGCTTAAGAATATCGCATTAATTAGGTCCCTTTACTGCGTCATTGGGTCATTGCCGTTCACATTGAATTACCAAGATGAGATTTAAAATTACGATCGCAACATTAAAAAAATATTTATGCATTTGTTTACAATTCAAATTCTTTTAATTAGTTTATCTTTGATACTTTAAAAAAACTGTTATTGAGATGAAGACGAATTTTCGCTTTTGTAACCTTAAATTCCACTGCCGCAACTTATTACTGTCTCTGTTTTTTTAAGAAGTATAACAGGGAAGACAATATGTTTTTGACATTTGCAATGCATCTATTTTGTGATACAACTTAATAATATTTGTGCACCCCCCATTGTATGATAACCATTAATTTATATTTTGTATTTGACATGATTCTAAATGTTTACTAAAAATAACTAAAAAACAAAAATATACAAATAAGGAGAAGACAAGATGGTTATGTTAATTTTGACCCTATTGCATAGCGTATATTTTTTGTATACAGCCTATGTAGGGACAAAATTATGTAGCGAGTAAATTAGCAAATAAACAATTTGCATCTTTAAAATATGTCTTACGATAAAACGTATAATAAATTATGACGTAAAGATATAATAAATCACATCTTGTATTCTTTTACGGTATTTTCGCTCGTTAAAAGCTGGTGTATAGAGTTACATTTCTGAGAGTTACTTGTAACAAAAAATCGATTACATAATGCGGTGTGATAAAATTTTAATTCGTCACACGTATGTGTTTGATGCATACTTACATATCTACGATCCCAAAGGACATTACAGTCGGATATTTTTAAGGTTTATGGCAGGTTTCGATGTTCAAATATTACAAACAAACCTATGATTGATACATAGAATGTGTACATGTTTTTGGGCATAAAAAATTACAAACGACATAATAATAAAGCTGCAGACATACAAAATAGTTATTTGGGAAATGAAACGATAACGTGCAGTATACAGTTGACAAAAGTACAGTTTTAATCGCTTGTAGTCGATGTGAGAGGCTGGTAAAGGTCGGGGGTCGCGCGGGACGACGTTTAACATTATTCCAAGTCGGAGAAAGTGTCGGCCCAAGGGTCGGCTTGCGAAACGACTCGCAAAGAACCGGCCCGGCCTTATAGGGTGACGTTATGAAAATAAGACGATTTGCTTGACATAATAAAATAAACGATTGTGTCCATCACTTACACAACATAAATCAAAATCTTCTACGAAACAAATAATTACACCGGTTAATTACTGTTCCACGAGATTTAATTTTAACAGTCTCATGACAAAGACATAAAATACGGATGATTCGAACGCAAATAAAGATCGGCAACTGGCGAGATATTTCTATTACTATATTAATGTGATATGAGTGAGGTGTAAAAGCGTAGCAAAGTGTCACAAGATAATCAGCGATGGACTTTTTAATGGCGAAATAAATTCCCGCAATGACATTTACATCGATAAGCAATAAAACAAAATGAAATGGCACACGAAATGTCAACAACTCGCTAAATCCTTTATCACATTCCAAATTCGAAATCACAAAAGTTTCTTAAAATTGATAGTCAAAGTTTGTAATCTCGTTTGCGAGAAGATAAGCTGCGCGGGTAAGGTTTGCTTACTTATCGAGTTTCAAATATTTAATATTTATCCGTTCATGGGAACTCAAAAGCCGAATTTGATAAGATGTACGTGGGTATGAATAAAATATTAGCGAGTTACGTAATGCTAATATTAGGCTATAAATTATACAGGGAGCTGGTTCAAGTCGCTACAGGAGCGATATTCGCGTACAAGTTATGTCTCAAGCAGTCGTTTGAAACAGAGCAATGGGAATATGAAAGTAAATGCGAACCGTTCGGGACTCTTGTAATAATTCTACATGAATGATAACTTTCATTATATTTTCTAAATGTTGGTGATAAAATATAGAATTTTATGATACCGACAAGTTATATATCAGTTGTGAGCGGTCTTATAAAGCATACGTTTTATAGTTGTTAACATAAATATGCAATTTAAAATTATTACTACACAATATATATTTTACTCTAATAGGAAAAAAATATGAATTACGTAATAAATAAGCGTCAGATTAGATTCGCGTGGTATTTTAGCAATAAAATTAATAAATCAATGAATTAATATAATAAATAACTCAGAACTATATTATGTATAATCTCGACTCTGATGTACTAACGGTTTAAATAACAATTAAATAATCGCTAGGGCGTGTCACGTCAGCCAACCTTGTGTCAGTTGCCGCGTTGCAACAGGGCCTCGTGTCAAGGAAAAACCCACTTAGCGGTTTCCCTGGCCCTGAACTGATGCTTGCCAAGTTTTTCACAAATACATTTCTACGACGAAAAAGGAAAATTAAGTGCGCTTTTACGTTACTGCGAAAATAAGTAGAGAAGCAAACACTATATTTGTAAAAATGTACCTGATTACACTGAAGGAATTATAACCAGTTCAAGGTCTAGAAAACCACAAAAATGCAGCGCAAAAACCGTTAAAAAAAATCATAGAAATCACCTATCCAAATTATCGTGTTTATTTAATTTTCAAACAAGTGTGAATTTCTTAGGAAATCCAAATAGTTTCTACAACATGTAATAATATTTTCTGAGTGACTTCTTCAAGGGTATGTCAATAATTTATATGCAATTTCCTCTGGATAACAGCAGATATAAGCGTACTACACTTACTTGTGTACGAACATTATCTGTTTATTTTCAAAATGGTAGCATACCCTGTGACGTCACAGCGCACTCTGTTCGAAATTTATTTACCGCTCTTTAAATATTCAAACGCTATACACGGGTTCCGATGCAAAACTAATTTTGTCCATTAGCTTCGGTACACAAACATGCCACAAGGTTTAATGTTTATGACATTTGGATTTATTTATTCTGGATAATATTATCAATAGTTTGTTACTGAAGATATTTTATATTCGGTGGTAGGTGTTAATTCGTTCTGCAAGCTGGAATTAAAACTTTTTTATTTTAAGCATATTCGTGAACTTTCATCATCGGACATGCGGGTTGTTATTGAAAGAAATCTAAATGCGGGTTACCAATGTCAAAACAGTGTAAAAAACAAGAAATTATAAAGTTTTAGTTATTATTGCGTAATATAAAAAGTGCAAAACGTATGTAAAGCTTGTGTTGACAAATTCCCTGCATTTGTTTGTAATGTATAAGCTAAATGAGGTGGTATTCGCGAAGAATTTCTTTGATACAGTGCGATTCTTTCTCTCATAACATTTATAAAGGCATTAAGTTAGGTAAGTTGCACAGAAAGCTCGCATGCCCGCTTTAAATGCTCATTTACACGCAAGGGGTTTCCCTCGTCCGCATTTTTCATGTTTTATCAGAGCGCCGCAATGTCACACGAATGCGAGGAAAAACTACCTCAGATTAAATTTATCCAAGTTCCCTTCATCATGTTTATAAACATAGCATTTTTCCACACAAAACAAAGGAGAATATGAAATTTTCTTTGTGGGATTAGGAGCCAAAGCGTTTCGTGTCACTTTAGCCGGTTCCCCAACAGACTTTGTTAGCCTTTTGTACACAATCTGACAATGAATTTGTCAGATCTAATTGGCCATTAGAAGACTTAGTTGTATCAGTTCTTTTAGATGTAAGCACTGAGCAGCGGTACAAAGATATATCTTGATGACGTAGATTAATAAGCGTCTGTGATTCGACATCGAAATAATATTGCTCACATCTATAAGTATAATAAAATAAATTTAAAAGAAACATTGGCATTTTAAGAGAAAGACTGGTTGTTATGTGGACATGTATTTTACAAAGTACATCTTTTCTCTCGAGCTTAAAGGTTAAGAGTCATTTAGACATTGTATCGTCGAAGTCTGACGCTTAATTGGCGAAAGTTCGGATTTCTGATTTTAACAATATACACCAATCGTAAAATATATTGAAAATACGTTTTAACCCAATTAGAAAGAAACGTACGTAAGATAGTAAGCCAAACTAAAAAGATGTATGTATTGTTTGTGAATCTAACTACCAATATTTACCATTTACATTTACCGATGATATTGATGTAGGAAATAGTAAGTAGAGATTAAATGTTATTTCTATACTAAAAGGTATTTTAATGGGAGATGAAGCGTATCGATGTTCGGTGAGTAATCGGTCGCGATATTGTTTGCTCATTAGTGCGGTGCAGCGCGGGCCGGGCCGGGGCCTTGACTGCAATGCGCGAGCGCCGTGCCGTGTCAAGGGAGCACTGCTTTCGCCGCTAAGCCAGCTCCGCTCCCAAGCCTACGTAGATACGTCATTCACAAGAAAAAAAAACAAACCGTTGCCGCTGTTACGTTACCTAATAACAAATCATTTGTCCCAGAAATATTTCAAAATTCGAGTACATTTAACAACTTTTTTAATTGTAACAACAACCTAAAATAACGAAACGAGTCAGAGCTCGGAGTCGACGAGAAATATCACCGTTTGTGTTTTTCAGTCGAGAAAGGGATTCTATTTGAGTTGGAGCAATAACAGATTCGACACTAAAAATTGGACCGGACAAGGAAATAAAACAACGACGAAGTGAAGGAGAAACTGGGTCATTGAATGTTGGCTCAGCATTGGCACACAATAGGTTATAACAACAGGCTGAAGGCGAAAACAATTTAAACACGGCCTCCGGATCGGGCGACGCGACGCGTAGACTTTGGAAACGTCTCATTTGAATTAACCATACGTTTGTGCATCGCTTGTCAATTGTGATGCGGTAACACGCAAACAGGCATTGCAAATCTTATTGTTAAAAATATTTTATTTGAAATTGTTTACAAATGTTTAATACCAACAATAACACACAGCTAATGTAAAATTAAGTTAGGAATCTAATCGAGAGTCAAAATCAAGATAGGTGTAAAACTAAAACAGAAATTGACGGCGAGAGGCTAGATACAAAGAAGTATATCGCCAAGACAAAGCCGAGCAATCTTCTAAGTGGTAGGAGAGGCGGGCGCGGGAACAAAGCTGCCCCCGCCCCCGGCCCCGTCAGATAAGCACACCCTCCTCCGTCTTAAATGCTTTTACCACCATTGAATAAGCCCGCGTCAAGCAACCCGATGAGAAACTTACATTCGAAACATCTGCAAATACATATCTAAATCTGAGTTTCCATGGCCGTGACACTTGTATAACATGTGTCTTGGTGCAAAGCCACAATAATGGGAATATCTAACAAAATGTTTAGAAATACTCGTATTCGCGTAACAAAAGTTAGTATAATTTGAAGACCAGCACAGAACAAGAATAACACAATGCCACCCAGGGCGGCGACGCGGTCCGAAGCTCATCTATCTTCGTACAACATGTCATCCAAAATTTATGCTTGCAAGTATTTTAAGTAAACGTAAACCCGTTTAATACCTTTTCGGTATTTAATTTTCGCTCTCCGCGGCGTGAACACATGTCGGTGAAAAATTGTTACGCGGCAAATGTCAGTAGCATACTTGCCGGTGATCTCATAACTTTGCCAACATTAACAAAAAAAACATAAAAATATAGGCCGCGTTGGCGAAATTTTTGCTCAATTTTTTTATGGAGTTTATGATATTTTTAATGCGACATTAAGGGAGTAGCTCTGCCGACTCTACATTTCTCAAGTTCGCAAGTGTTCAAAGTATCGCGTATTTCACTTTGCTTTTTGTATTACCACTTAAAGTTTAAAAACGGTTTCGGTACATAAATAAAACTGCGAAGGAAAGCTTTTAGAGTAGTGTGTATAAACAGGCGGCGCCGTTTGAGCTAGAGACATTTTACCTCCAAGACGTACATATACCACCGTTGATTTTATATGTCGACAAATGTATAGCGAGCGAGCGCAATTTTCATGCGGACTTTTTATCTTAAGACGTACATTTCATTTGGGTCGAGAGGGGGAATATAATGATTTAGGCCGAGACTTAATATTGGGTCGTAAATTTCTCGAAAAATATGACATCGATAAATCAAATAAACATTCCGTGGGGCGTGATGTCGCGCGAGGTAGCAGCGACTAGCGAGTCGGCCGGGCGAGAGGTGAGAGCTGAAACGTAATTTCGCGGACCGTTCCGAGATCCTCGGCAGTGGCGCGGGACGAGGACGAGCCGGCGAAGGGTGCCGCCGATTTGAATTATTCATGCACTCGTACCTCAGACGTCAGCTCGCCGTAATGTGCGACGACGGCACGCCGGCAGATTCCATCGGGGAAACCGGTCTCCACATTTAAATACATCTACCTCTTATAATATTTACAATTCATATATCAATTAAATAATTAGTTACCAGGTGTTAATTGATAAAGTTAAAAATTATCTTGCATTACGTACAAAGAGTAGAAAACATGTGTACTATTTTCTAAAATATCAACGTAAGATGTGTGAAAATGATTTCCAATGGGAACTAAGACAGTTGTTAGAAGGAAATCGGAAACAGCGTTTACTGAAATCCGCGTCAGCAATACGTGACTTGCGGCGGCGATGAGACCGGACACTTTTGTACGAGACTCGAACGAAAGCTGTAAAGCTCTCGTGCGAGAATATTTTTCCATCAATGCTAACTTCGACATAGTTATATATTAGTTATAATACACGTGTACTGTTATTTATTTGTTCTTGATGATAACAACGTGCAGTTAAATAAAATGCAGTACCTATATCGATTATTTACTACAACTAGCATAGCTTAGATATCGCATAGAGGAGTAATTATAATTACTTTTACATTGCATTCTTTGAAGATATATTGTAAATGAACGCAAAAAATATACCATTACGATCAAGAAGGTAGAAGTAAAAAAGAATGCATTGGTTTCGCATTCCTGTTCGTGTGTAGTGTGGTGACACGTCAGTAAATATTTCGCAGAACCTACCGCTGCTAGTCATCGAGGAAAATACTTTTTGCAAATAAAATTATCATCTACATCCATTTTACTATTTTCGAATGGAATATCTTGATTGAAAGGTTTACATGTGTCGATGATGTATGGAGCTATCCTTAATTTATTCATCATTATTTTTCGCTCCCTTATTACTAATAAAGGTTAAAGGGTTAAAGGTTTTGACCCATGATGGGCTCCATTTTCCGCAACTCCACGACTAGCGCGTATTTTGCGTGAATACACATATCTTTGAATTTCTTCGCCGATATGTGCAGGTTGCATCACGATTATTATTATTATTTACTAATACAAAAATAATTATTTAAACGTACTAATATTATCTTTACTAGTGTACAATCGTTTAATAACTCGTAGTAACAATATTACTTTGTTTCAATGAACTATTAGTCTACGGCAATCGGAAACTATTGAAGATTACTAAACTAGTATCCTATATATATAAAGAAAATAATTATGAAAACTATTTCAATCAAAATAAATCTGAATCTATCTTTTTATTGAAATTATCAACTTTTATATAATTAAAGTAAACCGTTTGTCAAGTGGACGTTAATGAAATTCTTGAACAGTCATCGGATCTATCTATGTGTTCGTCAATTTAATTAAAACACACTTTGAGATTGAACTACGAATAAAGGTATCTAAATGATGTTTCAAATCAGATTTGATTAAAGAAATAAATGAGAAAGTAATGTTAATTAATTAGGTAAACGTTCGTATTTCTACAAAAAATTACAAAGAAAGAGTCGGAATGTGAATACGAACATCGTTAAGCAGTAAAAGGAATACCTTAGTGTTAATATAGTAGAAATCAGCTCTAAAAAATAGCTCTGAGGTTGGCATATAGTCTGTCATAGATAAGAACTATATATTGTTAACATATTTGTGACACAGACGATTTAATGTGACATTGTTTTAATACGTATTGCGTACCTGGCATGGAGATGAGAATTGAAAAAATCTCATTCGAAAGTAGTACACGCCTCATTAAATGAACTTAATTTCGAAATTGGATTACAGACGAACGATTCCATTACTATGTAAATAAATGTAAATGATTTGTGATACAATACATTTACTTATATTCCATTACCGACGGGTGTGTCTGAAACAAAGAATACTGCTATTTGTGATTAAATTCAACTCTATTTATATAGCGTGTTTATAAATTAGATTAACGTTAAAAAGTGTAAAGAAAGTAATAACATTAATTTAAAAGTAATACATATAAATCATTTTAAGTCCAACTCTGTCAAGGAAGAGTTTGCAGAAACTTCAAAACAAGAAAATAATCCAATACTAGTTTAAAAAGAACGTAGATTTTTGAAACCCTAACTAACTTTTAGACTTATATCATTCTGTATTTTTATTACGGTTCGCGCGAGCGGCGTATCCGCCTCTGATGCATAGAAGAGCTTAATATCTGTGCAATAGATTAAAGTGCAGCGTGCGCCTGCACTCGAATTTCCAACGCGAAAGCCAAAAAGTCACACAAAGTGAAGATCGTCAGCGCTCGGCTCGAGGGACGGCAAAAAGAAAACAAACGATTGTTTCATTTGTTTTTCCTCTCAGCCGGTCGGCCGCGCCGCCAAACCGGTACGGGCCCGACGGCGTCAGCCGCACTGCCGCGCTGGTACGCGGGTATCGAGCATAACCCGAAGCACATTATCATGCTCGCGCCTCAAACGCTCCTTTGACTCCTGCTAACAAGTTTTATATTGCACTGTCAACGAAAGTCGATACCCTTAATATAAAAAAAAGAATTATTAAGATCTTCAACTATAACGGATTATACATACGAGTACAAATTCCGATAAGTTGCGAACGTAATTACCATAGATTTATTATCTTAATATATAAATCGCAAATAAGTAAATGATCGTAGAACATTAAATTATTGAAATCCTATAGGGCAACTCCGTTGTTTATTGTAATCAAGAATACAGTTTAATAATATAAAAGACATGTGTCACACAGTATGAAAGCTGTTCGACACGGGTAAATGATAATCGTTAATGTACAATTGTTTGTTATTGTCATATTGTGTGAAAGTGCGCTTCGTAAAATGTTAAGAGATGTCGTGTGGCGGCGACGTAAGATAATCTGTCGTCATATCTACTTCCGTGGGTGGTGAATGTCGGCAAAATGTATTGCTTCCGACGGATGACGAAGTAATATCGCCGAACAGAATTTATGGAACGGTGTATTCATAGACCTAAAATACAAAAAATCGAATATGAAACGACATTATTTACAATAGTTTTATAGTTTATGTATAGACACAAGTTAAGAAAAAAGGTAGATGAGAAAGGTCATTGACCAAATTTGAATTTTTCAAAACATTAGCATTTTGTAAAGATATTTAAACAATAATAATAGCAACATTATGAACATAAAAATGTCTCGTGAAATCTAAAAGTGACGAGCAGTTAACGAAAAAATCTTCTTTTTTGTTCTCACGAAATCGTAAAATATTTAGCACTCGAGTGAACATGTTTTATATTGTTTGTGAAAAAGCCGATAACCCGCAGCGAAACAGAAAAAATCATTTGTACGATTCTATGAAAACAAATAATTTATCTGTGAGTGTCGGTGCGCGAATGTCGAATGTATTTATTTTGATTAAAAGATATTTGTTTTAGATTTGTTAATCTATTCAGCAGCGACAAATATGAACAACATTCGGTTTATAAATGCAGCTTTTAACTTAGATTAAACACTGCAAATTCTTAGATTTCGTCAGAAATTCAATCGAAATCAATTTAATTTTACCTTCAAGAGAATTTTTACTGACAATCGAGACATAATCGATTGTAATGAGTTTCATAATTTCTACAACGGCATCTACGTAACACATGGAGACTAAACATCACATTACCCTAGAAAAATCGATAACTAGTCCGTAGAAAATCAGCAGTAATAAACGCAATAACAGGGTTGTGGAATCGTATGTATAAAAAAGCGACATAAAATGGAGTACAAAGGGCAAAGGATAAATTGTGCGGAGCGTGTGCATGGGGCTGCGAGTGGGGTCAACGACACGCACCCCGGCAAGCACACCGCCTCGCCGGGCCTCGTGTAGGACGTTACTCACCCGTGGGGTAAACCAGCTGCTGTCACAAAAACTACCCTTGCTGCGCCTACAGTGGTCGTGGCGCATACATGCCTTTTTAATAAATGCTAATTAACTTGGTGAAATTATAAAATGCGTTATCAATCATGAGTTATGTTCATTTGAAATATTATTGCTTAGTTAAGTTCAAATTTCATCCGTCAGTCCGAAATTTTTTTGCAACTTTGTTGGCATTCAATTTATTGTTGTCGTGAGTAGTTTAAGGATATGTTGATATGTTTTCTGTATATAAAGAAATTTACCTTTTAAATTACCCCTAACCTCTGTATAGTATTTCTCTGTACACTATTAATAACTCCGAATAATTTAACCTATCATTTTCTCAAATTTCATATCCTAAATACAGAGAATCTCGTGTTCTGAATTTACGATAGGACGACATAGTAAAAGAGGGCGTAGCTTTATGGTAATGTATACCCCAGGAACATGAATACAGAAAGGATAAGACAAGCGTCTTAAATTATTATCTCCGCGCCGCATAAAGTCAGTAAAGAAACCGAAGAACTCACAATACGACGCTTATTATCAAGCGAGATATTTAATTATTTACAAACTGCATAAACAAACAAATAGCAAAGCGTTAACGCCATATTCTGAGGTTAATCAGAGACGATTTAAACTATTTATTGCAATGGAATAACTACGTTTCATACGTCTGAGATATGGGTTAATATAGTAGAGGGCAAGAGAATCGTCCTAATTTATTTGAATGTACGCGTACAGCTATGTAAGAGTGCGTGTGATGTAGGGAGAGAAAGCGGCGACATATGCCGGCCCCGTTCGCTTTGTGGAGTGTTGGATCTCGTCGCCATATGGCACACAAACACAAAGAGCTTATCTGACACCAGCGCCAATGTTAAATCGAAATTTATACCGACTGAAAATTGCCTACTAGTTATTATCTACAATGGAACAAGTTTCAATTGAAACTTATTAATTACGATTCAATTATTTGAACGACCAACGTGGCTCGATCTTTAACTCGGAATCGTGAATCTCAGTTCACAGTAAAATACAAATCGAATATTCAAAAGATTGAGCAGCAACCACTGATTAATTACTAAATTACATCCAGTTGAAGGGATTGAAAATGTATTTACGACGAATTTTAATAAACAAAAGTTAAATGGCAAATTCTAATATGAATGATTTTTCCTTTAATGTGTGTCAGAGCGGGTTATATGAAATACACATTTTATAGGTCGTTGTAGATACCGTATGTGCAATGAATGAGATGTTGACTTCAAAGGGCAGGGAACTTCATCAGTTGACCTTCACCGAGAGCTGAGTGGGCATCGATCCTGCCTCTATACCTCCCCCCCCCTGCGCCAGCCCAACCAGTGTATTTATAGACACTAGATGCTGAAAGTCAACGTGCAACCATCAAATTGCCTCGAGACGTTCAGCGACAACTTCAACCGCAATGAGTACATTGCACCTCTGCGCGTTGCGTCGCCTTCATAAAGCTAAAACGATAAATTTATCGTTCACCGCAGATTTATTATAAAGCGAGTTAGTTGCGTGACTCACATTGTTAACTACTAAAGTTTGAAGGCGGAAACTAGCCGAACGAGTGACGTAATGGGTATTGTGGTCGTTCATTAGAATAGGACCGACGTGAGAATTGCGGCGAGGAGAAGGCTACGGAAGACCTTCGGAGCGTCGCTCTCGTGCGCACTCGAGTTCCCGTGAAAAAATAATAGTTGCGAGGCGTCAATAACCTCGGTGGTACGGATCGCGGAGCTTGCGATAAATACGACACCGACGTCGCTGGTGTGGTCAAGAGCCTTTCAAGGCCGGGAGGCGAGGCGGGGCGCGCTCCACATCTGCGCCTGGCCGCTGCGAGTCGCCGCCTGCATTCCACCACACGAGGCCTTCACCGCCACTCTGCCGACGCCGCCACCGGCCACCGCTTGAGGGCACTGACTCGTCCTTCGTCATAGCTACAATGATTCCGGGTAGGGCATTGTCTTATGCGCGCTCATATGCCAATTATTATATTCACTGAAAACAACACTTGGAACTGTTGGACCTTTAATTTGGTAGTACTATTTTGGATATTACACGTAAACTGTCGCATTCAGAACGCAGTCGTGACCGCTAATATACTTAAGATTACATATGCTGGGGTCGGTGATTTCGTAACTTGAGATTTATCAAGGTCGCGAACTAATCGTTTGAACTTAAAACGTTAACGTAACCGACACTAGAGTCGTTTAAACTCCGCAATCTTAATTAGCAAACGATGATATTTTTTAGACATATGCTGAGATTAGAGCGGGCTTAAAAACCTTTTAGAACGTATTCGACTGCAAAATCCGCGCAGTGGCACAGGACGAACCGAGACATGATCACTTCGCGCATCCGTTCGCTCGGCAGGTAGACAGAGCGCGTAGAAAAGAGACGGGCACATATCACTGAGGGCGAGGATTCAACAAAGGATCGTCGTGTCGGTGGCGACAGGAAGCCGCGGCGAGGCGAGGCGAACTCACCGCAGGTCGAGGAAACGCGCGGCCTTTGTTCTCCTTTCACAGGACATGTCGTACGTCGGGTATGTGTCGGACGGTCCACAGTGATGACACTTCACCGACGAGGCACAGGCAGCATTATCGCGTGCGTGCGTCCGCGCACTGCGGACACTACCACCGGCGGCGAGAGAGCGCGCACACTGAGCGCACGGTGAGCGCGCGCGCGCGACCTACCTGCCCGCTGCGCTGCCCGCTGCCCGGCGCGACGCGGCGCACGCGCAGGTACGTGCGGGAGGGGTGGCTAATCACTTTCCTCGCCATACAACTCCGGTCAAAACATTGCTATTTAATACATCTCATATCCGTTTTCCGATTGGAAGATGCATTAATTCAATTGGAATGGACTCGGTAACAAGAGTAAGTGTTATTTCAGTAATTAGAGGGGCACACTTGAATACGAAGAAGCTCCAAACACGGTTTTACCGTCCTAATTTACATGTGAATATTGTTTGTGAGATATGAGTCAGTGCAAAGGCTCGGCCGACTTTCACCGTGGCTCGTGCTCTGACAATTAAGACAACATACATACACATGATCGCCAGTTATACCTATATGTTCCATTTATAACAAAATTAGCAGATAAAACAATAATGAAGATAAATAGAGACTCTGAAGTGTAAACTTTAGAATTTCGTGTTCAAAGCGAAATATTTTTGCATAATTTAATGGGTCCGTTGAGCATGTGTAAAGATGAGACTTTTTATACAATAGAGAATATGCGAAGCTTTTCCAAATGCGAAATTTCCCCGAGCAAGAAAATGTTCGCAACT
Source organism: Papilio dardanus tibullus (assembly GCA_013186455.1). Lineage (NCBI taxonomy): Eukaryota > Metazoa > Arthropoda > Insecta > Lepidoptera > Papilionidae > Papilio > Papilio dardanus. Next base: position 433,363 of record QDHC01000296.1, on the reverse strand, counting down.
CGCATTAATTGTAAAGTTTACAATAGTTATAATAAATTATAAAAAAAACGACAAGCGTATACGAAATGCAGCTTGAATACAACTATACAACTTGCAGTTTGATTAAACTGAATTGCAACACTTGAATAATTCATATTTTAATCGAGACGCTCTTTGTTAACATTTATTATGATTAAAATATTAACTTTAAAAATAGTTTTTCATTGTTTTAATTAAATTGTCGTTTTTAATATAGAAAGGTAAATCATCAAGCAGTTCAGATGGTGCTAAAGAAATTATTTATGAATAGAAAACATGAAGGTTAAAACTAACTTACTATCTGAATGAATGCGTCAAAACCAAACCCTTTAGTTTTGGTTTAACTTATCAAATTTTAAAATATTTTTTCCAGATCTACATCTGTAACAAAACTATACTTAACCATGGCTTTCATTATCGAAACAGCCATAAATCTATTTATTTCTTTCACTTATATCATATCAGAATGAACGACAGAGATAGAAATTATTTTTTGTAAAAAATGTTTCTGCAGTAGAAATCCAGAATAACGCAGACAAATTGTAACATTATATCAAAAGAGGAAATAAATATAAAATGAATATCGTGTCACAATTTTTAGTAAAATGTACTAATAAATTTTCATGATTCACGAACACATTTCTCTCGTAGTGGTAGATTTTGTTTTAGCCACATTTGCATTTCGGTCCACGGGAGTTAGGGAAAAAGATATGGTGGCGTGTGGCGCACTGACGGACTTTTTATTTAAAACCGAAAAAGTTTACTTGAAACGGAATTTAGCCTTGATTTTATTGTACAAAAAAAGAGAGATCCAACATATTTTCGGAAATAGCAATAAAGAAATTGGAAGGGATTTAAATGACTATCTAAGATGTGAAAATACATGCTGATATTTTATAACCCAACACTAGAAAATAATTATAGCCACCAACAAAAAAAACGAAAATTTTGCCAGAAGACGCAAATATGAAGCGATTCTTAGAGGGCACTAGGTAAATAAAATGTATGTGTAAACCTATAAACCACCAAGTGACAAGGACTAGACACTCAGCTTGTAGAACTAGTTAGCGACGAAAATAAAGTTTCAAGGGCGTAGTTAGAGGACGACCCAAAGAAACCGTTAGAATCCTTGCCAATTTGCTGGGCGACGATTGGTCCAGTTTTCATTTAAGATATTGAAAAAGAAAAATAGTGAAATAGGGCCATATAATTGTTATTGTAAAGCAAGCGATAAGCAAGGTGGCTTTAATTCTACATTACAAATATTACCCTCTACCAAAAGAGCACGCATTTAGATGACGCAAGAATACCGACGACCCTTAATTAATTATAAATTCGTATTACAGACACAAAAGTAAACTTCCTGTGAAATTAAGGTAAGCACGCAAACAAGAATCCGGCCTTTTCTGTGAGATACAAAAAAGCCGTGTAAATAGCGCGTAATACTAGTATCCTGAGCGCTTCCCGTGTACTTTCTACTTATCCACTTTCCCGCGGCGCGGAGGGCGCGCGGGGGAGGGGCCATTCCCGGCGGATCCCAGAACGACCCTCTTGTTTTTTTCCTCTTTGTCGAAATATCATTGCTGCCTTCGTTGTTCTCGCAGTAATTTAGTTTATTGTACCTACTCAAATCAGACACTGAACGAAAAGACGATTTCGAGTTTTAAAAAGCGAAAAACTCCGGCAATTTGGTTGCTACTAAGATGAATTAAAATGTTATCCTCCGTTTCCTACAAATTTAGATTATTATAGCAAGAATTCTGTGCTGCTTTCGGCTTACAAACAAAATTTCACTTCTTGCTCCGCAGTAGGAATTGAAATAATTAAGACTGTCTAGAGAGGATTTTGTTATTAATTGTTTTAAATATTTGAAGCATACTTCCCAGGAGTTGAACAATGTACTTTTTAATTTAGATTGAACGTGGCCGCGCGAAACACGCTAAGAAAAACAAAAAGATGCATTTTACTTCAACCGTTATCTAGTTTTGTTGTCTATTCTACGTCTACATGTACAGGGGAAGTGAAATAATGCTGCGATTTCTTTCTGCTTGCACAAGCTGAATGTTTTCATTTTATTTCTACCAACAGAACTTGAAATTCTGAATTAGACTTTTCTTAAAGAGTTCTTTTTACTCAGTCTTACTGTATTGTTTAGTTTAAAAATGTAAAATAGGTAAATAAACACGTCTTTATTTCGACTGTTTTATTTCTAACCCTGATTTTCCTAATTAGTCCTCATAATGTCTGTACCTACGAATATACCCATGCATCCTATTCGAGATTAATGCAATGAAAACTTACAAGCAATTAAAATTCCAGTATGTTGGTATTTAATGTTTAAAAACGATCATTGAAAGCGTTCTGCAAAAAACGTCCAAAATGTAATTCAATGTGCTCAATTTCCCTTCGCCGTAAAAAAGTTCAAAATGCATATTAGGACCTAATGAAGCTCATCATGGCCGTGGACGGTAAAAGAACGGTATAAAAATGTCATTATAAGAGTTTTCTAGAAAGGTGGGTTTGCGAGGATAATTTGGGCGCTGGTTTAAAATAAAAAGAAAAAGTATAAAATCTGAAAATGAACATCGGGTATGAAAGATAAGAAGTTACATTTTTATTCTGTGTAAAGAACACCACACATTTATAAGTTGCAACATGAGTAATACAGGTGTACGTCAATGTTTTCCATGCTTATGTAAGCAGTAGCGGTGCAAACACAAACTGCATTCATAAATGCTTACAGTTTGTCTCTTCGTGTAATCATTTCACGGAACACAGCCCTCGCATAATGGAGTTAAAACACAATGCAATAAAACACAATATTGAACAAGCAGCTATTATATTGTGGTAGGGTTACGCACTGACTTTAGATGTACGAACGCACAGTTTAACTAGGGAAGTTCCAAAACCACATAATGTAACGAAGAGAAATACAAAATATATACTTTCAAACATTTTGGAAAGATTATTTTAAGATTGTTCCAGAAATACTGTGCTAGTATCAAACTGTAGTGTCACAATTATCTACGAGAAAACTTTAAAAGATTAATGTACAAATGTAACATTTGAACTATATTTCTCTGCATATAAAATGCATGAAACCGGGAACAGGGAGATGATAATACAAAATAGTTGTCTTTTTACTCATTTCACAACGTTTTTACGCTCGTAAACTAAGCGCTAAATGAATGGGAAAAGCTTCTATACTAATGAGACATTGTATAACACATGTAGATCCAGGAAATTGTGAGCATGTTGCAAAAGTAGGTTAATTTTTTATGTTCTATTTATGAGTCGAGTGTACGTAGTTCATACTATTTATAAGTTCATGACGCACGTCTCACTCGATATAGGCGTCCTTAAAGTTTTAACGATCCCAATGGATTGATCCATAGAGGCATAAGATTGGAGTCAATTTTCAGGGACAACAGGTGGATGTTATATTAGGTAAACTAACGATAAATAATAAATCGAGACATAATCTGGGATCTTTAAGATTTTTGACATCAATTCATTTATATTCTTTACTAGCTGTTACGCGCGACTTCGTCCGCGTGGAATAAAATAATATATAGCCTATGTTACTTGGGGATAATGTAGTTCCCTAACGGTGAAAGAATTTTTGAAATCGGCCCAGTAGTTCTCAGTACTATCTTTTACTTCTCTCTTTGTCCGTTCAATTTCGATATAAATAAAAGAACAAGGTTGCAACAGGTAACGACGTTGTTAGATGAAAGATCGTTTCATAGTCGAACTATTTTCATTTAAAGTTGCATAGATGTGCATGGTCTTAGCAGTCGCTACAAGACTCTAAAACTTCTCCCGGAACTCACCAGTAAGAGAACAATGTAGGGTCCTCGTACGAACAATTCTACAAGTAAAACTATAAATAAAATGATACTAGTTCACGTGTAACTTTTACATTTTATGATATATGAACTGTAATCGATGGCGTCAATTATCGTAATTATTGTTATCTCTGTTTTCTCAAAGAGAACGAGGGAGACGGCAATGTTATTTTAATAAAGTTTTTATAAGAGTGTATACTTACTACGATAGCTAAGTAATTATGACGCTACTAAAATCAATAATATACTTAAAATGTGTTTCTTATATTAACATTATTATATTTTATCACTTTATTATGTTACCCTTTGCCTTGTTACGATTATATAGTTACTGTTACAGTTTGATATTACATCATTAAACAGGAAATTTAAATTATTTAACGATGACGATAATCATTACTACTGTTCTAAATAATTTTATAAGACGGGAGTTAATTGTTTTACGGCCAAAAACGCTTCAAAATTAGATAAATAAACTACATTGTATTTTGCTACATATTATTCTGCTATCCGTCTAGCTGAGAAAAGGAAACTAAATATACTAATCAGTTTCTATTCAAATTAAAACTAAAATATTATGATTTCGTAAGTTGCACATTACTGTAATATGTAAGGGGTTAAAATGGAGCCACAATCAATTTCTAGTCCGCTAATGGGTTTAATCTAAACTTTCTAACACTCAGAAGTCTTGACACGTCGTCGCAAAACCAGAAGGCAGGCGGCAGGCGGGCGATTCCATTAACCTAGCACGTTCACTTAATAAATTTGGATAATGGAGGATGAAGCACGCCTTGCTTCACTCGGCTTTGCTTCATTTTCTTTGACATTGCATTTCATTCAACTATGTATTTTATAATAAAAGGAGCTTTTTTTACTAATCTTATTCTTTAGTTCTTGTAAGTTTACTGTCCCAATTAACTAAAGTTTTAGGTATATTTAATTACACGTGCTTGGATGAAAAATAGAAAACTTTTTAATTTCTATCAAGCTAGGTTAAAACTCGTATGATACTAACTAAAGTGCAATACGTAGTTCATATAAAAATTATTTATAAATGAACATAATAGACCATATATAAATCGTAAAAAGGTCGGTATCGTCTAAAAACTACGTCAGAGAATTCCTTTCAGTGAATGAAGTCTTTGCTTTTAAATATAATAGGATTAAGTCTGCAGTAGGTTTGAAAAGAGCTAACATCTGCCGGTGCTACATACGAGTACATACGTATGCGCCGAGTCGCTGCTAAAGAATCTTACTTTATTTATATAATACTGCATGCTTTGCGATCCCGTCATAGTATTACACGACTTGATATATCTGATAAGATCATAAAAGGAGCACATAAGATTTATCTTATACACTGTGTTTCCTCTGGCGGTGCAGGTGTCCATGGGCGTCGGACCAATTAATTTAGTTAATCCGCTGCTCGCTTGCCCTATTCTCCTATAAATAAAAATCAAGACAACTCTGAAGGACTCCTTTAAGGTTCACTAAGGACTCTAATAGCGATAAAACTATGTCTTAAAAGAACTAACGAAAACATCGATGTTCAACTTCAAAGTTAAGTTATAGTTAGATAAAGTTTGTCGAGTTAATCATGGCTTCGGAAGCACGGACACGCTCGAGATAAATGTCACTTTAACGGCCATCCATCCTAAAGCAAACCGTGCGATACATTGCTTAACTTCCATGATCGCTCAGACCCATCTACGTTATATAAGTGCACCTCTAAACTTGGACTAAAACCTACGATATATTTAAAAAAGAAAAGTATTTTCTTCAAAACAGAACTTATTTTCGAAAAGTGTCTATTTATTATTTCTTTATATCATTTGTGACAGACAATCGTCTTATGCAGACCACACATGTTAGATTTAGCTAGAACTTTTTGAACCTACATAATCTATAGGCAAACTATAAACCGAAACTTGATTGGAAAGGTTAAAACCTACATGTAAAACTAGCGTGTATGACCTGCATTAGGTACTTCCCCGCCATCGTGATTGTTTTGCTAATTCTACTTATTATGAATATTGTCTTTAGCAAACTTGAAATGAACGTTTCTAAATAAACTGGTTTATTGACCTTTATAAATGCAACTCAATATATTTAACAACTTAATAGCACATGTTCCCACACATATGAGGTTTCAAAACTAACATGATTAATTAGGTACGGCCTCTATTTAATTTAATTAAGTTTAATAAAAAAGCGAAAGGATTGGATATTCTAAGAAATGATTTCAGATATTTTTTATTTCACCAACTGCATATGAAACCTTAGATGTTGGTGTCAAATAATGTTTTTTTTAGAATTACTAATAATGACAGTCAGTTACTTATAATATTTTATAACACACATAGAAGAATGAGAATGTTATTACTAATTTTTATTACAAAAAGATACGATAACTTAAAAACGTAATTTACAACATTAACTTAACGTAAAACAAACTTAAAATAACAAATACCGGATAACCTTTTATCCTGTTGTTTTAAAATAATATTTATTCATAAAACATGAAAACCATGTTACATTACACTAACGTCGGCCATGTTATGCCTTCGATACAAATCCGAGCCGACCGTCCGATCGTAATAATCCGTCCAATAACATATCGGAATCCGCATTATATCCCAACGTTAGAAATATTTTCCAAGAAATCGTTCACATTTAAACTGCGATTAGAAAACGCTACCTTTGCATTGGATATTCAGCGAGCAGTTATTTCCTTTTAGGAAATTTTCAATTCACGTTGAATTAATAACGACGGCAATCGCAGACGATGACGCGATAGAAAACTCGGATAAGTAATAAAGTGCGCCCGCGAATGCCGTTCGCGGGAAATGTGAAAATATCTCACAGCCATTAGCGGCTCGCAGATGAATTTATACAACAATAATATGGTTATCCCACTTCACGTTTTATAAAAAAAAACTTTCAAACTTAATAAATTACGTCTTACAAATAGGATTGACTGTTTTGTTTTCTCCAAAGTTGGGTTCGTAAGAAAATATTTGTACATTTCATAGTGTTAACTTTCGGGTCAAGGCGTGTTATGTATCTTCTTTGTCCTTGTCACTTGTCGGTCCTTCCGGCGACCATAATGGAGTGGCTGTGTTTTTTTTGCGAATACATTTCAGCTATCATTTGTTCAACTTCACAGATTCACATACGAATTGACTGAGTGTGTCACCAGCGTATCCTATTGTAGAATTATTGGCTTAGTTTAAAATTAGATCTATGTATTTATTGCTCTTAAGTCCTGAAATATTAAATTAAAAATAAATATACTGGTAACCTAAAGTGTAACGGATGTAACGTCACCTTTCATTACAGCAAATAACACAGTACATAGTATATTTTCCTCTCCGAATATTCGAACCTCAAGGGAAGCACCTGCGTGTCTGGAAAATAATTTATGACGCTTGCATGAAATTTTAGAAGATAGAGCATTATACGCGGAGGGATTAGAGGAGCGTTGAAAGTTACATGAAGGGTATCGATGATAAAATATAAATGCCAGTTAGGTTACCATCACGGGTTGTTACTTTATAAGCACGAAGCTTACGTGACTGAAGTAATGTTTTGATTTATTTGTACGAGAGGCTTGCCCATAGTAGACGAATGACTCATTCACAACTTAGTCATTGTTTTGAATACTTGCGTTTAAAACTAAAATACAGTTTTTTTAAGGGTTCTCAACTTTAAGAACAACGTGATGTAATTCCTTTCGTCGAGAAGATTACATCCATCTTTGATAATGAACAAAATATTGAGAGGTCACAATGAAATGCAATAAGTAATGGGCGCAGTAGGTCTAGGTAGGAACGTAATAAAGAGCTGGATGCACGCGATGCCGCCATTAGGAAATGGGCGCCGCCGCAGCTCTGACGATAACGATTTCGCTAGGCGGCCATACTGAATGGGGAAAATTGCGCTTTTCAGCGAAATGAAAGCCCGCTATGGTTGCAGAATTCCTCTTAGATAAAAAACGTACATAAATTTTCGGGTCCGCCTCCTCTTTGATATTATATGCATCCGGGCGCCGCAATAAATCCGACCTAGATTAAAAAAAGGCTTTCGCTATAATATTTATAGCGGTAATCAAACGTATAATACTCGAATGGAAACTATTTAGTCGGTCGCGTCCGTAACTGGATTAAACCGTTTGATTGCATTTTATTTTCTCGCAAACGTTGCGCATAGCTCGCATCGGAATAATTATCGCACTCGATTAATTAGGCAAACGGCGCGAGCATCGAGCACTTTCATATACTTCTATCTCATCTGAAAATTCTAATATTCAAGAGAGGGCGATAGTAGAGCACCGCTGTAGCTGTAGCGCTGAATAAATTTAAATTTGCAATAGCGCTAAGCCGCACAATCAGTTTTATTTCGAAGAATGAAATGTTATTTTTGGCTGACCGACGGAAGTGATGCGCGGACGTTGCGAAAACTAACAACCTAGGAAGAGGAACCGATACGTCTTACGCAACAAGGTCGAGATGACGCAAAAAATCCACTCCGACGACGATACCGAGGCGTGGATCAAGTTTTTCGTACTCACGGTAGCTGATATTTTGTTGATTCTTCATAGTATGTTTGTATGTTTAATGTCAGCTATTAGACGGAAGGCCATAACTAGAATTGCATAGCAATAACATGTTGATGTGTGTCTTTACAATTAAATTATTTTTTCTTTGATAAATAATAAAATAAAATGTTAGGTATTATCTCCTTTGATATTGCGGCCTCGTTTGAAACAAAAACATGAGGACTTCTATATTTCTATGAATACAAAAGTGATATGAAAACACGTAGTGCAAACGTTTACAAACACACGACTGAAACATTTCATATTTAAGTGACGTGCGCAGTTCGCCAGACAATGTCACCGTGAGCTTACCAATTTTAAAAGACCCGTAAAAATATAACTGGTATCTCACAAGTTTCAAGAATAATAAAAGGGTTAAAATACATTTAAGATCCTTGTAAACATCACATAACACTACAAAGATATCACCAAAATAAGCTTTTTGTTTAAAGACGTTTATTTAATTAAACTAAATGCGAGCCTTTTAATTTCAATAGAATTTAATACATTTCCTTTCAGTTTTCAACACTAGAGAAACCTTCTTTTATAATAAAAAGTCAATAAGGCTTCATTAAAATCAGATTATGAGTCATCAATCATTGACCGCGGTGCCTATTGCCAGTGAAAGTGTAACGTAATTTAATTAATGTTTGAATAAAATATAAATCTTTTAATTATTACGACTTTCACTTCAGTCCGCCCTAGGCCGAGGAGCGTTGCCAAGGCCGAGGCACTTAACTACTTCGAAAGGTCGATGTTTACTTCAAAAGTGCTTCAATTTAATTTGGCCTACCAATGCAATTTACTGAGTAACTTCCACGAGCCTGGTGAATTCTCACGAATAAAAGTAATATAAACAACTTATTAAAATGGAACTGTACCTACCCTACTAGCCTTTTAAAATGCGACATATCTTATCCAATCTAATGAAATGACCAATGATCCAAAATTACTGCCAGTCTAATTATTTGCAAAAGCAAACAAATTCTAATTCTAAACGCCACTAAAATAACAGTGGCATGCCAATTAAATCCATGCAAGTTAAATGCAGGCTTAATACAAGCAAGCAACAGCAGCGATGGTATTATCAAACCCAACAAATGTACTTTGAGTAAAATGTATTCGTATTTGCTACAAACTCACTTGATAATGTAATTAGGATCCGATACCCAAGTACCGTCAATGTTCTGCTAACTAAACAAATATTTGCCACATAACTTATAACGTCTAAATCTTGAGAGTCTAACAAAACATTAAATTCAGAAGAGAATAATTCACGATAGTAAGAAGCTTCAGATCAAAACTAAAATTTATCGCATACTGCAATAAACTTACTCGGTGACCGGGTCACGTTTACGATGTTATACACTCAAGGAACTATGGATAATGAATACGATATGAATAAAGAGCGGACCTATTTTTTATTTTTTAAATGTACTAGTGACTTACTGGACTTACGACGATGTTTGCCTCTTAGGTTTTCTATCGTTAAAGCAAACTTAGTTTAAATATAATAGGGCAAGGACTTGAACTATTATTTGAGCGAAGAAGATGAAATTACTTTATGCTTTAACTTTTTATTATGCTAGTGTTACATAAACTCGTACGTAAAATAAGTAAACAATGTTTATGATTTTAGTTTGCCTCCAGAATACCTATTATAAAAAGTAGCTAAGTATAAAGGTTTGTAATAAGTAATGTTACATGGAGCGTGCATAAATTTTTCATTCGGTTAACTTGTCGCTATTATATCTGAATAGGAACTCGTTAAGTTGCAAGCAGTTCTTTAGCGAGCAACGTTATTTTTACAGCATGGAAAGTTCTTGTCCGGCAAAGAACATTAAAATGCAAATTTCTACGTAAGTACATTAAATGTACAAAGGTTGCAGTTAACAAGGCGTGAATTTATTTCAGCGCAGTATTTATGAGTATTCCAGTAAATAAATTAAGCGAATGGTAGGCGCCGCGCCGGTCGTTTTTATTTATTTCTCTCGACGCTCAATTGTCCTACATCTCGTCAAGATGGGACATACCGGGAATTCCTTCATTGACATTATAGTTAGAACTTTGTTTAACTATTTTTTCATTACTTTTGTGTTTAAACGTTGTTTAGTTGCCTCTATTTTACCCACCAAGATACACAACACGAGTTTGAAAAAGCAACTATCGAACCCAAACCACAACAGTTCGAATCAAATCCCCGAAGCATTGTATGACATTCAAGGATATACTGACCAATTTCGTTTCTCTTGTATCTTTTTATTACTTCTGCCAAGACAAAGGAAGTTAGCATTGAAAAGGACGATGAGTTTCTTTTTCTAACTTTTCATTGTACTTAGGGATAGTTTGTTACGAACTTAACAACGTCACCGCGTATCTATTATTAAGTTTAAATAGTTTCAATATAATTATGTACAACACGAACAAAGGCATTTTTAATCCTTTACGTCGGTACTATGTACTGAAGCTTCAGAAAATCACTATTTCTATTGTAATATTCTATTTGTCTATTGAAAGAAATATGCAGTCACTTTTTCATTTTTGGAGTCTTAATTTTAGTCGACTGTGTCTCATTACACTATTTTGACTTACACGTTCCAATATTTTACAGTGGTTAAATGTTACTTGGGGTTCGTTTCGTTCATCGATGCTCATCTGACACTAGCTCTAAGCTCTAGTATTGATTTGCAATAACATAGTTAGCTTCGATCTGTTGGTGTTTGTGCGGAGGCGCGTCGCAGCACCCGATAGAGGATTTACCCAAGCCCCGTTCGCTAACGAAGCCGAGCTTGTTTGCTGCAAACGTGAACCTTGTTTACTGCTCAGTTTTATAGAAAAATTGTACAAAATCGTAACAAGAATGAGATAATAAAAAATCTTTGATAAATATTATATCTATTTAAAATTCTAAAGCTTGAAAAATGGATAGACCCCACCTGAAGGTAATGGCAGTCAATATTTAATAAGGCTGCCATTCTGTTAAGTAAGGCTTAAAATTAAGGCATTAAAATCAAATTTAATGTTGTTAATTTACAAAAATTTTGCTTTATTTTCGTCAAAAATAACTTGATATTGAACAACTTTCTAAACATGAACCATGAACATGGATAAAACCTTTTTGCTTTATTTTCGGGTTTGTTCAGTTGCGTGAATTTAATATATTCTGTATGGCTATAAATTGAACATGTCAAAACTAAGTTCATAATTTGCTAATAGAAGTTAATGCAAGTTAAACACAACGCAATAAATATTAAATTCGTAGTTATATAACAAGGAGAGATTTGTCTGCGGCGTAGATAATGTCAGGAGGAAGATTTAACGCGAGAAAACGATGACATATGGCGGCAGCGATAGTTGCCGACCCCGAGGCGTGGGGCGCGTGTAAGCATCAAAACTTTACCAGCTAACGACTTTAAACCGTGCAATATTAACTAAGGATAATGAGCCCGACAGGAGAGACGTTAATCCGGCGTATGGTTAAACTTGAGTTTCGTTGTAAAATACTTCGCAAACAACATGCATAAATTATAACACATCGGCACAAAGTCGGGCTGCGCGCTTAGCTAAATAGAAATTGAATGGAATGTGTGAAGATTGGTTATCGTAATGTTTCGATGCTGTATATCGGATGACAAATACTTTTTGTCGTGCACAGTCCCAACAATTTAATATTTTGAACGACTGTTAATGCTTTCAATTACTTTTTTACAACATTAAAAAATATGACAATAACTAAACTGCTTTATACTCATAGAAATTAAATAATTTATGCTGTATTTCTTTACAACATTTTAACACCTGTTTGTAAATAATTAAAGTTTTATGAATATATTTAAGGTTAAATAATTTTCATTGTCATAACTAAGCTGCGTGATGAAATAAGCACTTACGTAGTAAAGTGCATATGAATGAATAGTGTCCATTGTCATAAGCAATGACAGAATATTTAGTCATAATTACGTATCCATTACTAAAACGATTACCTAATGACAATTGTTTTCTTATTTACACTTCGAGAGTTATCTAATATTACAATACTAAGAACACTACAAATACCACCCCCCGCTGACGAGTTAGTTAACGTTTAAAACATTCCCGTAGTGTTGAAGTCTCAGTAAATCACACTTAGTAACTTCCTTAGTGACTTAAAGACTCTGGGTGTGGACGTAAGAATTGCTATATAATATCGTACAGGCGTTTTTGTTCGTAACCTTAAAAATTGATCTCACCCTCCATTGAGTAATATATTCGCATCAAAAAATGCTATTTGTCACGAACGAACGCGATCATAGATAGTTCCAGCTCCCAAAGCAATAAGACCCTCGAAAATATGGAACGTCCATAATTTTTTTCCTTTATTTCCATCGATAAGGAGGGAAGGGTAAAGGCACGGGTGTACACGTAGTCGAGAAGCTCTCGGCCGCCGTGAGCAGGGCCCGGATATTTGTTCCTTGTCAGGCGCGGTACGTGTTCTCATTACCAGATAGGGGCCGCGTATTGTTTGCTAACACCTATGTGTGACTGATGTGAACGCCCTAAGGAAGTTTTCTTTCGTATTCAACCCTTTCGTGACATATAAACGTATTGTGTTCAACTGTTCTCCTTCAACGATAAAAGTAACTAACTGAATGTTACGATTTATCTTGAACAGATTTAATTTATAAATTAAGTATTTTTTTTAAAACTGTAGTCCTTTAAATAATAAATTAAAGTCCTTTTACGTTTGGAAAACAGAGAATTGAAATAATTTTAAGGGCTCCTCTCTCTCTGTTGGGAATGACAGAATGAATCGCTATCATCATATCATTTAAAATTTACCAAGTCACAAATAAAAGTATAGTTGTTTATGAATTTAAATAACACTGAACATTTTGGGACATTGGTACGCCAAGCATATGGCATTGCTGGATCAACACCCCAAAAAACAGATTAGTCGGAACCTTAAGCAGTCCCTGAATCAAGCTTCTTACTAACTAAACTAAGCCTCACTCGAAGTGTTCATTTAGTAAATCAGAGTGCAGCAGCAAATTCTCATTTACTTATTATATTCTGTACTGTACAAATGAGTCGGCTCTTACAACACCAAACCAAACGTTCGAGGGTCACATCTCGGTAAACCTTTAACACAACTGAAATAACATAAAATTTAATTTTAAATTCTTATCTTTAGGCCGTTTGCAAAGAGGATTTTCCGTCACAGATTACCATAATTTAATGCCATCAAATTATATGAAACATTATGCACAAAGGGTTCGGATTGAAAGAATGAAAAGGCACTTAATGTTATGAATATTAAAGAATTACCTCATTTTTGAGGTGATATTGAAGTGCCTATTAATTCATATTCCGCAACTTACTAGGCGAAATTCAGTATCATATTTAGTACTAGGATCCTCAAACTTATTGATGTACATACATCGTTATCCGTCATCGCTTCAGGGATTTTACGAATTTTGTTATGACAACACACTTGTAAAATCCCATTCTATTGATAAAAGCTTTTAAAAATAAAGTTTACAATATTCCAGATAACAGGGTCAAGGTTAATTATAAAGACATTTGCCTACATAGACATTCCAAGATTCTTATACATGACAATAATTAGATAACTGGACAGGAAAAACATATGGTAAATATATAATGCTAAGCTATCACAATACGATCATCCGTGCTCTAAGCGCACTAACATAACACGCCGTACGTGTCTAAAAGCGTCTAGATAAGCAATACGACACTGGCATAGATTCTCGCATGGCGCTACTGTTACTAAATAACCGTGTAGTACCCGATAATACCAAGGCTTTCCACTTTCGGCGAGCATAACAAGCGCCCAACGCTCCGTTCCAACTTGTATGTAAACACGTCAACTCATACAATGCACAAACACGGACCCAATTCTATCACTATTGCTTTGATAAATACGTTTTGAAAATATGTTGTAAGAGGAAACTGCTTCTTAGAACATACATTGTAGCAAATAGCAAAAATACCTATACGTGTCTTTGTCAAGGACGTTATTTGAATCATGCTTTATAATTTTGCTAGAATATGCATTCATTATATCTGTTTTATTTTTATGATTGTTGTCGTGGGTTTATTTAAATTCTAGAAGGTTCGCAACAATGATATTTATATTATAAAATATATACAAAAACACTATCAATATAAGTCTGCACGAATGTGGATAAATATAAACCGTATTTAATATTGAATAACTGGTTAAGTAGCGAACACAATTCTTTCGTTTATAATTCGCTTCACAAACGTGTATTTGAGGAAAACAAGAGTTAACTGCCAATGAAAACTGTTTGCGATTGCAAGGTCTCGTAAGTGAGCGGCGGAATTTGTCCAAATGTCAATAACACATCGGACTTTTACGAATAAAAAAATCCGATATATAAGCCAGCTTTAACATATTTTATGATAAGAATTACACAACTTAATTATACTCTATAAAATAATGTTATTCTCCTTTTTCAACAAGAAATACGTGTAATAGAAATAGACAAACACATTCCACATAAAGTAGGTATACAAAAACAGCTAGAAAGACGGGCGACCGTGCTTTTTACGGGTGGTCCGGGTACCTGACTTGGGACGGATCGACGTCTACCCTTCAGCAGTGGTGTGAATTATTATTTATCATGTGTCACTTTTATTTCATACCCAAATAGCCGAAGGAAACAATAAAAATGCCAACTAACATAGAAAACATTCGAAACCCACGGTACACGTTAGCTATATAAATTGTGTTCGAGTAATGAAGTGGGTCACACGATATATTTGCGTAGATAAGAGATAAAGGCAATATAGCGACAGTCGCTTATTTCTGGAAGGGTTATGGCGTCTGCTGTTCGTCGTTAGCGTAATTTAAGGTCGCTGAGGTCAAAGATAAGAGGTTGTCAGACGATCCAGTTCTCGTGTTAGATACTCTGCGTCAATTACGCACAACACTGAATATATCAATATATTTTCTCTATATTAACAAAGGATCCTTCGCTAGAAAATTAACAAAGACTCATCTCTATTAACACGTAGCTAAAGTTTCATTTTAGGGCAAGTAACAACGCGTCTATTAAAAGTTACCAAAACTAAAAAAAAGACAACCCGAAAATTCTCTTAAAATAGAAGATATCCTTGGAAGTTATTTTAAATATGGCTTTTATGTAGGAGAAACAAAACTTTGTTCGTAAACTCATAACCAAATGAATATCGTTCACAATTTCTTACTAAAGCCATATTGCGTAGAAAAATATTATAACTATCTATGAGGTGCTAAACAATTCACAAACAATACTGAATCACCAAGTAGAGGACATTAAGCCTACTATATACGTCTTCCAGGTCACAAGATTTGCATATGACCTCCTGCGAGAGTCGTACTCCGCTATTAGCTTACATCGTTAACAATTAATAAGCCTATACATTATGCTTATGCAGCAATTATATTGAAGGTTAAAATACACAACTACGTGCAAGTTAATTAACGTTACCGAACCGTGAAAATCATTATAATAAATAATGTGATCTTGAGAGAATCAAACGATAATATAACGTACCTCCAGAGACGAGAATTATGGGGCGGCTCAGCAACGGTTCCATGACACGACACACATGTAACCAACAGACACAGGGTGGAACAGATGTGGGAGCGAAACAAAATAATGCGATCACTATCCGAGTGTAACATATAAGGCGTCCGCGGCGGTGTTTACAAAGCCACGTGCTCGCAGCGACGCGCCGAAACCAACTGGGACGGACGATCTATTATAGCGGTGCGCGTGCACACGCCCGG
This sequence comes from Papilio dardanus tibullus, assembly GCA_013186455.1. Taxonomy (NCBI): domain Eukaryota; kingdom Metazoa; phylum Arthropoda; class Insecta; order Lepidoptera; family Papilionidae; genus Papilio; species Papilio dardanus. The sequence goes on along the minus strand of QDHC01000296.1, from coordinate 417,105 downwards.
CCCGCGGTCCATTTCCCCCACGCGACTTGCTCCGTTAGAATTTGTCCAACAAATAATGTGCTTCTCTCATTTCCTTCGTGACTTCGTGTGCACTATGCACATCGCAAATGGTCACATCGGTATACAGGGTTGCCAGATGTTGCATTTTTAAATTTTGGGATATTTGTAGCTCTAGATGCCACGTGGTGGTTTCAAACGTTATACTACTATGTATGCTAAAGTCAAGTTCATATGAACTGAAGTAATAATTCATATTCTTTCAGACGATCTTAAATATTCGTAGAGGTCTTTTAATTACAGTTATAAGTTTATTATGGCTATGAAAATCAAATTTCGGAAACAACATATCGAGAAAGCTGAAAGTTAACTTTTAATATGATTACTCAGGAAATCTCAATGCGAAGACTTAGTTAAGTAGGAGATTGTCTTCACATAAAAGGAAGTGTGGAGATATTACAATTGAAGTGGTGCGGACCTAATGCGTACGAATGTCGCATCAGCACGTATCAGAAGATGGATCGAGAGAGTTCCACGTAGCAACATTCATCACAATTGTTCTACAATCCAGTTTCATTGTAAATCTCAGTTGACAGCTGACTTTGACCCAAATGGAAGTTCACACATTATCGCTGTATGGTATTTATTCCATCGTACATGCTAAACATTAAAAATATGTATAGAAACATGTGGTAAGCAGTTATATTCATCTGCTCATGTGTTCTAAGCGTGTGGTCTTAACAAGTCATCGATGTATAAGTAAACAGTTGAAACATAACCGGTTTAAATAACTATGTTATAGCGTTATCTTAAGTAACTACATCATTTAAGTCTCGTTGTACGATATTGGTCTTTTAGGATAACTTGTTTAGAACCTTGAGAAATAGAATTAAACTAGTTTTAACATGGGTTTATATATTTTTAAATAAAAATAGAGTTATAGGTTTTTTATTAATACAATTGAACTATTAACCTGGATTTGGAAACTGCGTATATATCATTAAAGGTGGTGTTTTACAAATAGCAAATCTTTTGAAGCGAAACCTTGGTTATTTTTTCATTTGATAGACGTTAGTTAATTAAAAATATTTTTTTAAAAAACCGCAGTTATGTCGAATGATAACCTTATAATAATCGAAGCAATAAAACGAGGAATTTATACAACACCATTTCGATCACCGCATGTTATTTATTTTGTGTCTGTTCAATATTAACAAACCAAAGCTAACTGAATGGGGCCATGTTTATATACGATTATTTAATAAATATTTAAGTAGAAGGTAGTTTGATAATCAATATGTATATAGATAAAGGTTACGTGTGCTGTGCGAGTTGCTCGAAAAACAACGTATTATTAAAGCTTCACGCACGCATTTTATAGGTGGCAACTAGAAATATTTAGTGTATATTATAGCAGATAAAGAATAAATTTAAATTAAGAAGCTTCAAAGCAAAACCTACGTCATCTAAACATACATATTTTAAAACCAATTCTGTTGAATTTAGCTGATTTACTTTTTGCTCGGCTCATATAATTTTATCAAAATAATAAATAGGACGAAACGAAACGTAGCACGAGTTACATTTAATAAAATCAGCTGACGTACTAGATTAAGTAAGATATAAGAAAAGAAATGTACAATGGCACAATCTCGACTCGCCAGGCGGCGCCTTAAAGATTAATAACGTCAGTACCGCGAACTAATGTTCCCTTTGTGATTAACTCATAGCTTATTTTTCTTGAGGGAAGTAGCGCTGGTTTAGGATAAACTGTAGGAGGGCACATGAGTAATCACCGCCGGCGTGTGTGCTCTGCCCAGTGTATTAGTAGCCAGTGCGTCACTATGTGACAAAGGAGTTACTTTGTAAAGCCTAGACTTATTGCTTGGCACCATTGAAATGCTTGAGCACTATAAAGCTGAAGCATGTGTTCACAATCACCCACTTTCTTCGCTTCATAATCTCACATTTGTACTAGTTGTTACTCCGGTCGGGGCTATTGCAGCGTGGAAGACATTACGTGTTTTTCTCTACAATCGTGATGTGCGCCCGTTGCATCGCAACGCCGTTATTCAGCGGTACTGCGGCAGGTGTCGCGCACGTCGCCGTATTCTCGAAATCGCGTTTCCAATCTCCGCGCCTCCGAGTGCCACTTTCCCGTTACATGCATGGTGCCTGAACGCTTAGAGGTCGTAACGACTTGTTGCCCGCTCCCGAACACGCTTCCATATTCGCATTCTGCTCGCAGCTTATTTTACTTGTTAAAGTTTCCGTTGAATCGTTCGAAATCGAAAACTACATTTTCTAAAGTTTTAACATTTGAATTTGTTAATATGTTGTTTGAAAAAGATTGTTTGTTTTGCGTACAATACCGTTTCTTTCTGAACTAACATTTTATAGAAAAAAACTTTAACCTGAATGTATTTGTTTAACTGCGGAAATAGATATATGTGTAGGTATACATATAAACATGTCACAGTTGGTACATCGTTAACGTCTTAGCTATACCTATGTAGTATCGACATATCCGTAATCCTGCTCACTCTACCCAAGGGAACATAACACTCAAACGCTTACATGTAACAACATAGAAATGTTACTCGTAGCTATAACTATTCTTTTATAAATATAGAAATCGTCAATAAAACGTGTACATGTTATTAATTTAATAATCATTTATCCTTATCATTATTCACTGTATAAGTAGTTTCAAGGAAGTTGTCTATTAAACAAAGGAAGAAGAAAACGCAAAAAATGATCGGAAAAACATTGAGCGCCGGCTTTCGTAATCTTTACAATTTATCGTCGGTTTTCACGGCCAAAATATTCATAGAAATATATATTGTCCTCTCTTTCATTCTTTTTGAAAAATCTGAGATAAAAATATTTAAGCACCACATGGTTACGTTAAACATACAATTGTTTTTGTATTCGGACATACGACCTACAAAATATTTTTAACATAATGTAGAAGAAAACCTTGTAAGTCAGCCTCGGCGTTGGCCTATAGAATTTATAAGTTTGAGAATGGGCATAATCAGTCTGCTCAAGTTCGCATCGTGACGTAGTGGCCAGTAGCCAACACCTACCGCCTCTCACCTTGGATATGAGCGAAACTTTATTTATCTATTATTTTTTTGCTTCGCTATCGTTTAGCGTTTTATAATGTTTATAAGTTTAGTTGGAATGATTACTCGCATGTATGTAATCGTGAGTTTCTACTACCTAAGTAACAATTAACAACAAAAACTTAAATTCATTTAGAAGTTCAAAGATAAACGTATTACTTATGTTTATTATTTTTTTGCTGTCGAAATTCACGGCCATTAAATTAAAATGTTACGTACAAAATATTAAACAGACGATGCTATCTTCTAAATGAGAGTTTCGCTCTGAACTCTAAAACCAAATCTTATTACAATTAATTGGTGCAAATTTTAATATCTCGACATCAGATTTGTGATTGATGAATCGAACATGTGATAAATGAGGTAAATTATATGCCGTAGTTAGATAATTAGGTGCAACGTCCATACAGATTTCCAGCGTAAATAAACTCTAAAACTAGATAACAAAGACATAAATGAAACAAAACCGTCTACTAAAACTAAAGAACATAGACAAGTTCATCTTTACAGAAAAATTCTAAATTTAAAAAACAAAATTCATCTTCGCAATCAAAAGACGCTGAAAATCATATTCATACTTGTATCCCTACGGCTTCACTAGACCGATTCACGCAAAAAACGTCCTTACGCCAAAGCAAAATGTCCTTTTTTCCGCGAACTCGGTCTAATGAAGCCATAGGGTCAGGAAGAGCCTAAAACTTACTGAATATTTTTGATGAGCAACATTTCATCAAGCGCGTTGACAACTGACGCATTAAACAGTCAGTCACGGCTATAGAATGTCGCACTACTTACGGCCTGCTGGATCGAGTTGTAACCCATTTTATATGAATAGGGAGTTATGTTACCTGAAACAAAGACAAACATCGGATCAGTTGTTCGCGGACACGCACGCCTCTAATAACACATCGACCCATATAAAGCGCTAAACAAAATGCCTCTATACACTATACAGCATTAATTACTGCGCAAACAATATACGTTACATAGATACTAAATAAGCGCGTGCATAGGTATGCTGCTTAATACATAAATAGAGACATAAATGTAACTAAGACAAAATCTCTAAAGAGATAATCGAGGAATTTACTACACTATAGGAAGCAGAATTATAGAAAAAAATCATTGTTAAAAAATAATGCTGAATATAAATGAAAAGGAATAGAATTTTTGTTCGATACAATCCATTTTAATTTTTAACGTGGTACTTTACTGAAAATAGTTTTTAATATTACAGCACGCTTTGAACGGCGTCTCGTAAATTAAAGTTCCATTTGACATCTAATTTTATACTTTGGTGATTCAAGTGAAAATCTATGTTCGCTGTTCGGTCACGTCGTAATGGCATTTTATATGCAGGTATGGTACTTCGATTTCAATTATGCGCATCCGTAATATTCGTATTACCGAAGAGCATATATAACACTAACTAGTGACTACCGGCGCGCCCCCTACCTCCCGCCGGTGAGCCGGTGCGCATCGCTGGATTACAGCGAAATATTCAGTTTGATTTCCAAATATGTCGTTCCCGTGATCATCTCGATCGATACGAATGAGCGGAGATTTGCTCCTGTTGTACTGAAGAAGTGACGTTTTTGTAACTTTACCGTCAACTCGGAGTAGCAACCTATACATGACAGATGTGATTTAAGAATACTCTCGCAACACGCTTGGGGTTATTATTTTAGCAGCTCACGTGTGCACGTGTAAAATATACGAAAGGTAAGAGAATATCCTTGCGACATGAGAATGCTCAATTTTTATATCGCATCAGTCAGTTTTACGTGACTCAAATGTCTGGGGAGCGTATTACGTCACGGGCAAGGCTGTCTCGACGGGCGGCCTCCATGCAGAGTACACGATCTAGCTAGATCAATGCATACAATATCGCCACTGTGAATAGCTATAAGGCATCCGGCCCATCTTCCTGTGAGCAAATTTTATAGTGAAAATTTCTAAAACGAATACAAAATAAATATGTATCGCACCGAGGTGGAAGTAAACAGCGTATTTATTTAAGCGGCCGATCCTCCCGCATTCCGTAGGGACCGCGATTGTTACAGTAACGTTGTCCGCGTGTCCGTCTACCTGCGGCTTGTATCCAAAAAGTTTGGGATTTACAATTATTGCTGTGATTCTCTTAAGGCTGGGATAATGGATACAGATTCGTAGAAAACATATTTAATTTTTAATGAATTGTAACGCAAAATAATGATGTCGATGTCCTGCATTACTGGATACAAAAATTCACCTTGTTGTGATTTTGTTTGGGAAGTTATACCTATCTTTTATTAACCTTTAACTTGAATAAATTAGAGGAATTTAAAATATTAAAACAATTTCATTAACGTAGATACTTTCTGCTAGTTTTCATTTCGATCTTGAGTATAATAGCCTCCGCGAGCATGCTCAGAGATGTTCATGACGAAGCAAGTAAACTGTACAAGCGCAGTAAACCAACAAAAGAATTTCTTCACTGTGCTATAAGCATTTTTAATTTTTATTACAAATTTTCCTTAAGATTGCATTTAGAACTGAGTAACTGAACTGATACTTAGCTTTCACGACTTTTAATCCTATTTATGCAAAGTTGTATTTAAAAATTGTCTGTATATTCTTTACAATGAAGGCCATTGACATCGACGTAAACGATGCAATATTAATTGAAATATAATTTAAATCAAACAAGTTTTATCAGAAGGGGGTCAAGTTTGCGAGGTTTTAACGACGTCGAACATTTTCGAGAACGTCCCGGCCGTCCAATTAGCCGCAGTCACAAAAATCGAGTGTCGCGACCGAATGGGACGGTCTGCGCACAAGGTTTGACAAACCGAGGTGTATTGGGAAATCGTCTATAAAGGGGAGTCGGGTCTTGAATTAACAATCAGTTGTCAGACCTCAAGACCTTGTGGCCTGGTCGTTTCGAATGGATGATACGATAAGATACGCAAGGTTGTCAATCTAGTACGTTTACCTGTTGGTATATGTAATCTTTATCTTATAGAAAGTCAATAACATAATTCGAGGTCGATTCTTGATGAATTTATGTAATTCAATTTCACTGAATAATATTAGAGAAAATAAAAAAGTAAATTTTGAAACGTTTCTATGTGTTTTTTTTTTACCAAAACTTGATGGAGGAATATGTCAGACATATATCATCCTTACATCCTGAGATCTTTACATCATGCGATGTACTCTCAATAAATAGTAGCTAGATTGTAACCAAAGACAATGTAATACATCCAAGTGATCTGATCACCGTCACCGTTGACGTAGATTACCTTTAGTTCAAGTTGAGCTAGTGTGATCGTACGATAGCTACGTGACTGTATAAACATTTGTTATCGCCCTGCACACAAACACACTTTATTGCCGATAGCTCTATAACATGGTGATCGGTACATCAATTAAAGTCGACTATTTTGTAGCTCGAATGCCAAAACGATATTTCACCATGTAAAATAAAACACAACACAAGTAATAGGTCATCAGTGTCTCCGCCCTCAACGATATTAGGTCCGCCCAAAAAAAACTTTGCGGATGGTTTTCTGTATACATACACCGATCAAAATTTTATAAACATTTTTTAACAAAAACTATCTGTTTGCATATCGTATTAGATTAAAATATTTGTTTTTAATCCAGTTTTATGCGGCAACTATGTCAATTTATAATTATTATATAGCAATTAGCAACACTCAACGAGTAAAAAAATATTTTTTTTGTATAGTAATCTACACTAAGAGACTGTTTAAATAACCCTTAACCTATTCTAATCGCCAGCTAGTCTGCAATCTATAAATTTTGTCTTAATCCAATTGTTAAATATTACATCCAGGGAACGCACATGTAAAATACGATTAAAATTGGATAACATTCGAGCTTACTGCATAAATGTTATTTAGATCGAAAGTCCCAGACAGAATATCTACAGTTTAACTACGTCGTTATAAAACACCGGGAGGCTATAAACAGCGGAATCGTCTGTAATATCACTAACATAATAATTGTGTTTCATCTTAAAGTTAGAGCATCTCTTAAATTTTATTATAAAACTAAATATTTAGTATCTATTAAGTCTACGAGATAATTAAAAATAAATGTACGTGTTTTTACCAAGGTTATATTAATTAACGCGAATGATTAAAATGCGTTTTCATTTGAAGTTCAGACTTCTTTCACTTTTGTATATGCCTAACCTCGGATAATTAATTTGACGACGTTTATTGTAATTTGTAATCGACTACGAAATCATGTCTTTGTTTAATATTAACCCTGTACGGTTTATTTAAATAAGGATTAAAATTAAGTTTATAGCAAACAGTTCTCTCGCTTGGTGCTAAAAATAAATTGTATTTTAAGTAATGAAAGGGTTACTTTAATTGTGTTTAATTTCGGTATCTCTTTCACAAGGACGGCTGTAGGCACTGCAGTTTATTCGAGGGTCTGGGGAGACGGCGAATTCATGAAGATATTTCGGGCAAATTGAACCTTTCAGTTTTAAAAGGGTGAGAGGTTTGATCTTTGGCTTAAATTAAAGAATGTTTAATTAAATATCGCCTACAATTAACGCGGCTATGCTATTAGGATTAATGGAAATATGGAGAGTAGGACCAACTTTATATTTACAACGTTAATATCAATATTTTGAGATTTTAGTTTTAAAACTTAAGTTTTAAATTATATTATAAGAACCAAAATATTTTTACGTTAGAAGTTATAAATTAAAATAAAACAACTGCGGTTTTTCAACAGTTAACAAAAAAAAAACCTTGTTATTTGGACATGCCCGCGAATCTGTGCCCTCTTGTGTATTTTTACGTGCTTGCGGTTTATTTGCCGTAAAATTAACATAAAAAGTGGCTGGACCTTTGTCAGGATTGTAAAACATGTGACAGACAAACAAAATTAGTAAAACTGCTTAAAATTACGTTAATTGCAATGGCCGAGTATAGTTTCCTGATTACAAAATAGTGTTATGACAATAAAATATGATAAAATCTATATGATATTTAAAAGACAATAGATCTAATGACCTTGACAATAAACCTCAACCGCGTTAAGTATGCTTATAATAAAAGACTTTAAAATAATTACAAGTAAATACACTTCTTTATTTATATGCTAGCTATTGTCAGGTGACTTGGCTCGCGTGAAATTAAAAAAATATATTGCCCAATGTCACTTGGGGATAGTGTAGCTTCCAAACAGTGAAAGATTTTTTCAAAACAGTAGTTTCGAACCTATTCAATGCAAACAATTAATCAAATCTTTGCAATATTAGTATGTATACACTTATATAAGTTTGATCAAATGATTTAAAAGAGATAAACGTATTTCTAAATAAATTAAAACTTGAATCTATCAATCATAAATGCACTGAACGTCATTTATCATTCTATTCGCCGGTTACCAATAAATAAATCTATTTGACTGCGAATTATTTGCAATTGAGCTTTGATAGGCTTTAATATTTGCAAACAAAAAACTTTAAGAGATATTACGTCACTCGAACCCCTAACAACTTTGTTTCATAATTTTAAACTTCCGTTTAGAAATACAGCGTACAGTTTATGTTAAAACTTTGTTAAACCTTAGTTACAAAAATTGATTAAACTTGAGAACGAAAAATTTACTTGGCGGAGCAATGTGATTTGTCAAGATAAGAAGAAACATTTCCAAACAGTATCTGTATCCTGGTAATAAATAAGTTTAAGGAAATAGTAACAGGGTGGCTTTTGTAAGTATTTTACTAAAAATGCCAATTGTAAAAAAGTTTCCCTATAATCAGAAATTCCCTCACTTAAAATTGATTTCATCAAATTCTTACGTCCATTGTCGAAATATAAGGGAAGTTTCTAACTAACTCTGCAGAAATTGTTTACTTAGGCAAGTACAAATGTACACACAATAAAGACATGTAGCAGCAACGCTAAAACAAATTAAGCGAATCACAAGACGAATGTCTAGTTAGGAGCGAGTCCATCAGCCGGCAGCGGCGGCCGGCGCGGTCCGTGCACCGCTCCGAGAGCGCAAAGATTCAGCGCCTGTGATTAATCACACGGGAGGACGAAGATAAGAGGGGCGGGGAGGCTACCCACAGCTGATCGCACCTACATTTAATGTTCAGGGTATTCCGCTACGCAGACTAACGCAGGAATTTTGAGCTTCCATTCCAAGGCGGAGGTGATGAGCGTACGTCTCAGAGTCGAGCTTCGATAATCAAGAGCCTCGTTATTAACACAAGACCTCAGCTGTCGATGACACTTTGATGACACTAAGTGTTCACTTCAGTTCTTGCGGCGTGCCACCGAAACGCTTCAACAGCCATCTGTGTACACTCCGACGGAGAGTGCGCGCGCAAGGCGATCGATATCCTCGGCTGCGTCGGCTACAACACGCGAACCCTACTCCGAATTCGTGGGCCCATTTCTCTAATACAATAAATTATAATGTTACAAAAACCAAAGCGGAAACAAATAAAAAACAATCGAAAGCCCAATCGGTTTCCGCTCGCGAACAAATAGCGACATAAGATGCGAGATACGTGCGACCGACGCAACTTATTCACAACTACGGAGCAAAAATTGTACGTAGTTCGTAGGGGTGACGGTGCTTAGCGCGCTTTGGTGCAGTATGAGAAGTGAGGGCACTTATAACGTAGTTATATCGTCGTTCGAATCGATAGCCCTACTTAGTGCGAGCTAGTTGGCTACGGCGCTACCGAGACCGTTTATACTCTGTCCCTGCCTATACTTTTAATAACTTTGCGTAGTAAACTTCGCCACTTATCGCAGCGACTTTGTATTTCAGTGATAGTCACGCATGCCATCGAACGGGTTTACATTGTCGATAAAGAAAAACTTGCTGCGTATTTTATCTACAGAAACTATCACAATAATAACATCGACTTCATATTTGCCGTGCCTTGGCTATTTTTGTGAGAATTCAGAGGCAAATTTACATAAAGTTCGCCCATTTCAAATATTTTTAAAAACTTTTTTGAAGCACTCGCTGTCAAGATAGAAATAAATCACCAAACTTTTTCTCCTAACTTCAATATTTTTCGAATTGAGCGATGAAGAGTTTGTAACGGACGTCTGTTACAGATAGGTACTCGTTGGAACGAAGGACTGAATAAAAGTTTTAAGAAATCATTAATTTATATTTTGTATATCTTTCTGAACTAAAATTATAAATAAAATAAATATTTAATCAAATTGGAGAAAATAATAAGTGTTTTATAGAATGACAAAAAATGTGCAAACAACATCACGCTTTTCAAACACAAGTGACGTTAACATTAGCCTATACGTTGTTAAATATTGGTATTTATTGTTTTCCATGGACATTTTCGAGATTTTAAGGTAGATAAATTAAAGTCTAATAAATCATTTTACTTTTCAAAAAGTGACAATTTATTTTATAAAGACGATAGTTCATTTTGCGACTGTTTCATGTCAAGTACTCTTTAAACACTGTCATTATGAAATAATAATAAGTTTAAATTGCATATAAAATGATAATATAAAACGCTTACGCGACCTCAAACGTTCCGAGCAATTCGAAATATGGATGCTGTTCGCATTTTTAAACAAACTTTTGTATTTCTACGAGTTATTTTATCCCATTAAATGTTTATCTTTGTATCGCTTCAGTGAAACGGAATATTATTTTAACAATGAAACATTTTAAAGAATTTATTGAGCGCGAAAAGAGGTTTTTAAGCAGTTAAAGCGAGAGTTTTTCTTTGATAAAAGTGCTACAATACAACTATTTTGATTAAAGGACAAAATTACTAAAATTTCCATAAAACCTCAGATTCTTTTAGATAGGTACAATTAGATAAGACGACTTTCTTTCAAAATACATGTTAGTTTTGATTGGAATTGGTCCAAGGAAAAAGTTTAGCGCACGCAAAATGACTACTAAACATAATAGATTCAAAGTACTGCTAAGAAAAGCTAGAAGTTTCATACTTATAAAATACAACAAAGGAGTTCTTGATTACTTTGAATTCTTAACTTTGAACTTGCTCATAAAAAGAGAATTTCCTGTAGCCTTTGTTGCATGCATTACTGCCGTACAAAAGTTTGCGTCCAAGAGAAATTGTTCCAAGAACTGTCCTCAAACGTCCGTGATGCTAATGAAGTAAGAATCAATAGGGGGTGTATTACGTAAAGTGAAAAGTGTTGTTCTAGGATGAAAAAGCCGAGTTGTCAATACGGGAAGGGAATGGTATTGTGTTGGCTGCGAGTGTGCATTGGGCTGCCGTCACATCGTCGCGGCGCTCGCAGCCAACAATAGCGAAGTGCTCGCGAGCGTCATAATGACACGGGTGGGCGTCGCGGGTTCATTGAACGCCATTGTGAATCCCCAGGTAGGCCGTGCATTATGCCCTAAGCTTACCTTGTTCCTTGCTCCATGCTTCGCTAGCGTTTTGTGTGACGCATAAAGGTCTTCAATTTTGAAATAGGTTTCGCGTGCCTTTGCATATCGTTACAACGGTAAAAAGTTTTTATTGTTTTACCTGAATGAAATATAGTATGTTTACAAGTGTATTTTGTTTTCCTACGGGAACTTATGATCAAAAAGGCTTGAGAAATAAATAATACCTTAAACTCATTCAGATAATTTCGTGACTTGGAGACTGTATGTGATCAACATTTTGTCTGAAAAAAAAGTCCTGGTAGAAATATTCTTAGTTGGGGAGCACGATGTCGTGTTTCCGACGCACACGTGTTATCGCAGTTAAATATAACTGCTAGTTCAACGCACGAGGGGCGAGCGGCACGGCTAACCCACAGAGAGCGTGCCTCACAACTTTGTACATAGTTTCATTTTCCACATTATTGTTACAGCAAATAAACTAACAAATAGCAGTAAGCATTCAGTGCATACGCAGCTTGACTAATCAAGACAATAATAAGGTGGTTAGTATTTAGCTCAGCTTCCCTGTCTTATGTAAGATAAACAAGTCAACCGTCCTTGTCTTTAATAAGTCTTACATCTCTGAATATATTGAACTATTAATAGAAAAATATCCCCAAGACCCAAATCGGCGTACGTGAAGTTCTTGGAAGATAAATAAAAAGTTGCATCATGATCATGGGCCACAGACAACCTTAGAGGAATGCAATGCAATATAAAGGCTAGTTATACGAGTATTGTTTTATGAAGTTCATTACCAACGAAAATTGTTCGTGCGTCGTGTGTAACAAATTGGCGATTGGTATCGCTTCGCCCCGAGCTTAAGCGAAGTGTACCTATTTACTTTTTACATAACGATGGGCACACCGATGAAATTGGCGGCTTTGCTTCGATCGATGCATGTTAATCGAACTTAGCGACTCATATCACCTATCCGCACGTGACGTTAGAAATGCTAGAACGTGCATAAAGTACCATTATTGACCAAGTAGTACTAGAGAAACTCGAAAAGTGAGCAACATTACAGTCCATTGTTTATTTGCCCCAACAGGCGAGTTTCTATCTAAACGCTCCGTTTCGCCAGCGATGAAAACTGTCGGTGGCTGCAACAAAATACTCGCTTATTTTACAGAAGAACGAATAAACAACGGAGCCACTAATGAAGGCACAGCAGTCGCCACGTTGAAAAATTAAACTTCCATTTATTAAACATCTCGTCGCGTAAAAATCTTTATCCCTCCAGAATGTTTTTTTAGCAGTTGCCCATAGGGATTCGATTACGTTAATCCCACCGGAAAAGTATCAAGTTTAACAAGGTATTTGTTGAACATTCGAGGGAAACTTTTGGTGCGGATTTCGAATTCACGATACGTCAACTTTTTATTTATTCTGCGTGTCTAGCAAAGTTATAATACTGAGCGGAGACGTTTTGATGTCTGACGACGAAGATCGTCGGGTACTACAGTTTTGTTAAACATTTTAGTAGAAATAGTTCGTTTACTAAATGCTCGTAGTTGAGAGTGCGCTCATGGCCAACCGTCGACTTGAAAGTTTTCTGTCACGCAACCACTTGCGATAACGTCCAGTTCAAAGCTTTAACTACATTACATAATTTCTCTATTACTTTTTCATTTAGAACAATTTACATTCAACTTCGTACAGAACACTAATGAGCTAGTTGCACAGAGCTATAAACAATTCGAAGGATATTTATCTAATTATTATTATTTGTACGGTATGGTAAGCCAAATGACATAACTTGTATCGGATAAAAGTGTTATTTTTGAATATAAAATACATATGCAAGCCCAGTTTTGGGTCATCAAAAATTATATACGTTCCTTTCTTTTAAAAAGTTGTATATTAATTAATCTTCTATCACGTGTACGTATTTGATATTAAGAACAAGCATAGTAAATGAGTAATGCGGTTTAAAATTTATTTAACGTAATCCTCGCCATTAGTATTCTGCAAATTAATATTATTCACGGTATAGGCGTTGCCGGAGAGTATGGAATAGGTTCTTAGAAGCTTTACATATTTCCGAGGAGATTCGGAGGCTAAAGGTCGTAAGCGTAATCGTGTACAGCGAAGCGTGAACTTCTTACGATCTTAAACGTGGTATCCTTAATTCGCGGTTTATAACGTTTGTTTAATGATGCCAAAATCTGAATACGTGGTGCTAAGGATACACTTAAAATAATTCCGTCTTATCTCCTCCAAAGTGATTACGTTAAAATTATGAGAGTATCAACATTGTTGGTTGGAACATTTTCAATAACGAATTACTATTTAGTTATTTGCACTTTTTTAATCAATTTAAAAGTAATCGATATGTTTTTAAATCTTCGGGATGATTACAAATACTTATCGGTACATAATACATTCGATCTACCAATTCTTTTAAAGCTTTTGACCTTTATATCGTAAATTGTCCGTGAATATAGAAAAATCTTTGAACAAATATCGATATTTATTTAAGTCGGTACGCGTGCGTTCGAATATGAGTGCAAAAAATATTCTTGGCCTCAAAGCAATTTAGATGTTAAGTCAGAGATATTAATCATCACTTGGTTTTTAAATTACATCATAAAATGTGACGGTAGTTAGGTACCCATCGCCTAAACGAATTATTTCTTTTTAGCAATGCGACCAGAGCCACCTATCTACCTTCGAATATAAATATGATTGTCATGCAAAGGTACTTGTAAGATTAACGATGTACAATTAATTTTAGGCAACTGCGGGCGGTTTTTTTTTTGCTGCGCATTTAACAAAACAGAGACAAAGAGGTTCGGCGTGACCTTGCGGCGTGTGCCGGTGAGGCTGACGATCGCGGAAGCACCTAACGAACTACCGCCTACAAGCTTCACGTAAATGATGCGGTCTTAGTATAAAGTCTTACGACTGAATTTTTTACCACCTTTTCTTGTTCGATTTATGTTTTTACGTTTATATTCTACGGAATGTCGATGTGCTAAAACAAAAAAGCGACGGTAAATTTTTACTACTGTAGATTTTTGCTGCCGCATAAAACTTTTAATTCGTGATTTGATTTTTAATTTGCAAATGGCGGGCTACAACTTTTAAACGTTCTCCTGTGGGATATTATTAAATAATGGATTTTATTCGTAGCCTATTCAAGCTTTACATAACTAAACGTGTACATTTTTTAGTGTGATAAGATAAAGTGACTTTTTCTCAGTAATCGGGTCCAGTTGCGAGAGCTGGCCTGCAGTAAAACTTTGTTAGTTCAAAAGAAAGCTGCCGCTCATTCTCTTGTTTACTTATTGCCTCTGACGATTTTTACGATACCCTCGGGAGGGGTTTGATGGAACATCTTATTACACGGCCAACATCACGTTTGTAACACCCACTATTTTAGTGTAAACAAATCTCTTTTATTTTACCTCGCAGAGGATTTACACATTTTAGTTCAGGTTACATGACAAAAATCTTTCGGTGCCCAGATAAGACAGAACCTTGCGTTACCTATCAACATTACTATAATTATAAACCAGAATTAAGATTATTATTCTGTGCTCTTTAACACTAATTTATATATAAACTTACCCTGTGCACTTATACGACAAACTTTTTAGTGATGCTAGTCTAGTTTCCATTTATACAGTTCCGGAGTGCATCCCGGCACGCTAAACAACTAACAAATTGTCCGTAATAGGTCTACAGCATCAATTAAACAATTAGCGAGAGATCGCCGAAGTTCGTCAACTCGCCTAAACAATTCAGTTAATAATTAACGAACGTGTGCTGACGTCCTAATTGTGGGAATCTACCGCAACCTGTACATGAGCGCGGATCCCTCTAAAACTTTGTGGTTCAATTAAAAAATAATGGAATTACTTTAAATTATATGATGCTGTAAGTTATCTGGCTAAATTTTAATTTACTTTTAAGTGAATTATTTGCTGCAGATTTGTTTGGATTGTCAATTATATGTTTATTTTAGAAGGCGCTATTTTTAAACAATATAAATTACTTCGTATGAAAAATCACGCACTATAAAAACGTATGCGTAACTTATCCCACGGCCAGATGATTACACAGCGTTAACAATAGTATTATGATTTGGAAATATTTTATAAGGATTGTTAGAATATTAATATTTTATAATTGTCTTAGTCCGAACTGAGGTAGGTTTTGATTTGTATTTCGTATAATGCAGGATTAAACTGCATTACATACATCTCCTATTTCTATACGGGACAACTTGTATGTGGTTTCATTCCACTTAGATTTTATTAGTTACATCGAAGGACTTCGATACAGTTTTGTTAAGTCGTATCACGTACGCTCCAGCGCTATAAAATTAACCACAAACACAACTTGCAAACATAAAGATTTTAACGTTTGTAAAATCACACTTTGTTTCTAAAACTTGATAGCAGTGTGAAAAGTATTAGTTAAATATTCGTCGAGCATTCGCAGCAACCTTAAACTTGGCGAGCGCGATTAAATCCACTTTTATCGCGACCTCATCCGTTTCACGGTACGTGTTTTACAATGTTTTACTAACTTTTAGCGAATTACATTTTAGTGCGTCGGATTTAGAGAATTTCCCGACCCGCGTCAAGAGTAATTGCTTTACCCAAATTATGGACCAGTTCACTAAAACAACGACACGCCACAATATTAACCAGGGTCTAACTAGTTTAATCATATTATTTTTATGTGTTGTCCCATACGTGCATGGACGATTTTAACACAAAATAAGGTAATATTAAATTATTTTTTTAGAGCCTTGTTTTACATTATTTAGTGCCGATTTACAGTTTTAAGCAGTGGGAGTATTAAGTGTAAATGCTTATTGCATCGATGTTTGAAACCTTTTGTGATACGGACTGGGACTAATTTCAGTAATCTAAAATATTTTAAAATACCAATAGTAGTTCTTCGAGACATA
>QDHC01000296.1:378196-391550 GCA_013186455.1 Papilio dardanus tibullus | reverse complement strand
GACGTGCCTGCGACGCCTTCGTGGTCGTCTCCACACGATATAATCTCGCCAAATTCATCATGACATAAAAGGCTTCCGTGCGGACGACGATCGAATGAATGCTCTCTCCTATTGTGAATAATAACTTGTGACAACGGAGTATTAAGAATGAGTGGATTGTTCAGAAAAAAAGATAAATATATTACTCCTTGTGCGTAGTTTCGGTGTTATTAGTGAAAACTTATTGTTCTGAGAAACAAGAATAAATCGGTCAAGTTAAATTGTATCGCTTTCGCTTAACAATGATAATTTCATAAACTAGAGCTTGACCACGATTCCATCTGATGTTATGTGGTGATGGAGCCTGCTATCGAGCCTTTGAATTTAAATCAATAGCGTCATTCATCGTTAAATTTTACAGTTCGAAAGGAAAATGCATCGTATAGTGTAAGGTAAATAGATATGTGCGTGTAGGGCGTGAGGTCGGAGAACAGATGTGAATTGTCCCGAGAAGGCGGGCGGTTCAAAATCACCTCTGGTAGTCTGGGCACGTATTCGCAGCATTGCCCATAAACTAATCCGATATCGGACGTCACGCCACTGAACCGTACGATCCTTAGATACGGAGGAATTGAGAAAAGGAAAGGGAAGGGAACGAATTGCCTATATTATGATGTTAGGCCGTACGGTTAATGCGTAAATATTGACTTGGAATATTTCTATTATATATTTTCATTCTCATATTGGTATGAAATGTCAGACAGGAACCTCGAATAATTTTATGGATATATTATTAGCTTGATGCTTGTGACAGATATATTGTTGAGACACATGAAATAAATATGTACACCCAATGTACAATATATTTAATCAAACAGAAATGTACACGTGAATATTCAAAATGTTAAAACTTTATTTGTACGCACGTGCGTAACTACATAATCAATAGTTTAACCAAAGCTATATAGTAACTCAAAAACAGAACAAACTATTAAATACACTGATAAACAAGTAAAGCGAAGTTTACTACTCACTTTCAATTACAGCGTGACATAGTTCGACAAGAACTTTGACGTACCGACAGGTATAATCTCAGTAAACGCTAAGTTTATACAAAGTCAGTTTTATCTCTTAAACACATTTTAATTATTCAACATTTTAGTATATTTTCTAATTAGTCGTTTCAGTGAGGTGAGTTATAAAGTTTGATAATGATAAAATTTCCCAACTCAAGACGGACCTTTATCCGTGTTTCAGACTGTCTAGAGTTAAATGCAAAGAAAACTTCTGCCGGGTAAATTAATTTAGCGAGATAATTAAGACTAGGAATTCATTGAAAAGAATGTTCTTTAAAAATTGCTTCGCTGCGGCGTTTGCGGTACGTGACTTTGTTTATTTAGGTGTAGCTTTACCCGTGGCTACCTCCGCAACGATTTCATTTTATAATTACGCTCAACAGTATTCAAAATCCTGACTCAACCATGATTGCAAGCCAAACAATATTCTGAGCTCAGCTAAGGACTGTGCGCCAAATAAATGTATTCTAGCAATCTCGTTTCGCAATTGTCATGAGCGATAAAAATAGACTGTGCTAAGCTCACCAACACCGTTCCCTATAATTTAAATAAAATCTCGGTGACCGCATCACCAATTTTCCGCCCTACAATCACCGAGAGTAAGTCGTCGTCCACGGCCCGTCCCTCGCTATAACCTATTCAAACGATTCAAGCGTGGATTTTTCGCTCGATTTTTTAAGCATCGCTGTATGGTCGGGCAGTGAAGTAAAAAAAAATGTTGAATAATCTCTTTGTAGAGATATAGTTAGGATTAAGAGTTATTGGTGTAAAAAATATTTACAGTTCTAAAGTTCAATATTTCTTTATTGAAAGTTAGAAATGTCAATTTTAACAAACAATGCACAATAGGTGAATAATAATTTGGTAAATAATTTGAAAGCAAACTATTAAGACTTGCCTCTCTGATATCTACGGGTAAACGTTCATAAAATTAATTGGAAGTTAATTGGCTCGATGATCGAAGGAAGCAATTAAAGTAATCTAAAGCGATGTAAGGGTATACCAAAAACTATCAAAAACAAGGGCGGGAGTCGTCCCAAAGTTTTCTCAAAGTTCATTACGTAATTAACAATTAGCACTTTACCACTGCTCCGTGGAAACTTGTCCAATTCCATGTTGCTTGAAGTGTGTTAGACATTTGAACATTTGTAATTGAAAATCGTTTCTTAAAAGTCATCTTTGTATTCAAAATGTTAAAAAATGTACCGCTTTAGATCACGATAAATCATTATTTCAATAGAAATCATTCGCAATAAAAAATGATAGAATTCAAGGCTCCTTCCAATATTAAATGAATATTTTAAAATGTAAAGCATACTTGATTACTTATTGCAATGTTCATTTTACTTCTAAGTTTATTCAATTACAATAATTATTAAAAACTGCTGTTATTTTTTACCCGTAATGTTTTCAATTTCTTAGTAAATATAATTAGGAATGCCTCAAATGGTATTAAGGGTAATTGTTATATTGTTCTTGGTCGGCCTATCGCAATTAGTGTCACTATCATTGTGTTAATATGGAGTGTTTAGTATTTAATAGTCTACGCCCAGTTGTCAGATGGAAACAATTACTCATTCCGAGGAATACAACCAAGGTCTAGATGCTAAACGGTTCGTGAGACACGCCAGTCATCTATTTGTATACTTAATAAGTCGCCAATACTTGCCAACTTTGAATTCTCTAACTTTGTTATATCAAAAATAAAAACTTCCACCTTTGCTTAACTCTCAAAGCATTTAGAATTCGCTTTAGAAATAAATGTTCTGTTTCATTATTTAATTAAAAGAAATTTAATTAGAAGTTTCATAAACTATTGAAACCCACAGCAGATGAATAACCTGCCAGACATCTTTTTTTGTTTGTTTATGTAATTTGTATTGTGTATGAGGGAAATAATTCAATTTCAAGTGATGGATTTGAACGATTGTGGATGTTATACAATATCTAACAAGGGTTTATTCTTAAGGAAATGGCCCCTAGATTGCGTCGTAGAGGCACACATATAAAAACGATTTGTGGTAAGTTCAACCGAATGACATGTCGGTAACTGTCGATTGTGTATCTGATGTATCGCTACCTTGATATTAGGATTGTGTCAGTTGTTCGAGACCCTCTTTTCTTTCGACATGTTTGGCGACAAGAGAGATATCTTTTATTTTGACAAAGTTTTAAAAATATTAATTTTATTCTAACATATTTTAAGGAATAATTTAGCTAAAATACAAAGAAATCTAAGAGTGAAAAAACGCTTTTGCGTAACATTGGTGTTCTAGAGACATAAGACTCTGCAGTGGCACAAGGTGAAATTCGGTGCGAGTGAGCGGTTCGAGGATGTCTTTGAACCAACGAACCTTGGTCGCATGTCCTGACGAGGATAAAGTATCTTACAAGCCATTTATTTTCAAACTGCAACGCCGACAAAATGTGTTAACTTGAAGTAATGTTTTACTCTATTCATAAACTTTTATTATAACGTTAGTCAGATAAAGTAATTTTTCTTAGATGTTTTCATAGTAAATTGTTATAGACAAAATATTATTTTCTATAAGCTGTGGCGCGTCTAATGCGGAAAAAATCTGTCTTCATACAAAATATTATAGGTTAAGTACAAAAAATTCAAGCTTCACAATGTCGGAGGCGACTGTCGTATCTAGTAAAATAAATGGCAGGCCAATTCCGCTAATAGCTCAGTCTTTCCTTAGACACGGACTAACTAAGAATATGCTAAGCTTAAAGACTAGACATTGACTAACACTCGGGTTAACATTTTACATTAATATTGTCGTGTGTAAAATACACGTCTTGAGATAGATTTAAGTACTACAGATTTGGTCCATATATTTTAACAGAATAAGAACATGAGTCAGGAGCGCAAAGTGTACCTTCAAGTGGACAAGAAATTATCTAGGTACCTTTCGAATATCGGAAGATGTCTGAAATGTTTAAAGTTGGGCCATCATGCGAAACGCCTTGAAAACTGTCGGTCGCATTACCAAAGTCCGCATAGAGCGTAAGCACTCTCTTACGACTGGCGCCAATCTCAAAATTGGTGCGCCAATATTTCCTTACGTTATTATAGCATGCTCTTCTCGTCAATTTCATTGCAATTTTTTAAAGGAAATTTTTACTTAAATTAGAGGAAAGTAATCAGTTAATATAAAGCTACATTTTTTAATTGCTCGTAAAAAGGTTTAATTTATTACAATAGTTATAGAGACGGATCCTGAAGGCGTCAGACCTCACTTTCTCAGATCCATTAGAAACCCCAATTAAAGTTAGGTATCATATTTGAATGTCTTAAGGTATCATATATGATCATATCACATAAGCAATTTTATACTATCGTCTAAAGCTTTTAATTAATTTCTTATAAAATGAGGTTGATCGGTGTATTATCAGAGGGTCAAAATAACTTAGCTGATTTGGTAAACCTACACGTCATCAGGAGAGAGGAAACACGTAGAATCAAAATCGTGTCAAAAGTTTTCGGCAAATGTAGTTTTTCGCCTACGAACCGAAATCGTCCTCAGCGTAGGATGCATACATAAACTACAAATTGGGCGTTTACTGAGGTCACTCGTCCGGACAGAAAGACTCGGTAATGAATCCAAGAGAAGCTCCGAACATAGCCTTACGAAATGTCGACTGTAATTTGTTTATTGCATAAGGATAATTAAATAAAAGTTTGTTGCAACTTGCTTACAAATATGGCAAAGAAGACACTCGTAAAAGGTATTGTAAATAATAAATATGATCTGTAGCCTTGTATTATATAAATAAATGTTGTGATGATATTCATAAAAATGACACTGGTCATATAGTACGTATGCACATACAAGTCACTTTTGTATTTTACTTACAAATAAGCAAAATATATAAATATCGAAAATAATATAATGTTTCTTAATAGTAAACGTTCTAATTATAATCAGCTAGAAGGTCAAGCGAACAATGTTTTATGAAGGAAAAAATTACAAAGGGCACTGGCGAGTTATTTCCTTTGTCTACGCTTTCATAAAAAAATATAATACAAAGTAAGTTCTTCATAAAGGCGCCATATTTCATTGGAGACGACGTCACAACCTCGCCTGGTGTAGCCTTCAAGTCTACTTACTATTTGAGCACCGCGAGGTGGCGTTGCGAAAGTTGACAACGCGGCACGTGAGCTGCTTGCCGAGGGATTCTTATTCTTGTTACGATGTCGTTTTGCATTAAGTTTCCTTTCTTATTTCAACTCGACGGATTTAATGGCCACCCCGGGAACAATAGATCGGAGCGAGCAACTACCTCCGATATTATATATTGCTTTTTGAGCGGTAAAACTATGAAACTACTTATTCAACTTTTATCTTTTCCTACTATGCTAATTTATACGCCTTGAGATCGCGGAAAATATTATCACTATTGCATTATGAGACAAACTACCATTGTCGCTGCAACTATGGAACAAATTACACTTCGTTTTGAACTCATTTAAAGTTACGTAATGTTTTAAAGGCAACAGCATTTCTTTTCTTCAATAAATAATAAGTTACCTTGAGTTGTATTGCCAATTTCTTTGAAATTATTTCATGTAAAACCAATGTCGCGTAAAAACATTATCAGAACCAAAATTCGTGGAAAATGGGCAAACAAGAACAAGCAAGTAATCATAGTGTTTCCCACTCTACTAGAACAATAATTTTATACTAAACAAAACAGTAGGAGAAATAAAAGTGTTATCAAATAGCATCTTATAATGGAACACAAGCCAACTGAGTGGGCACGCGACAATAGCTTTGCGACTGACACGTATGAAGGACGTTAAAAAGAAAATTGACGCCTGCGATTATTGTACGGCGAAGGTTTATTCAAGTACAGAATGGATGATATCATACAATAACAATGGTGTGTTGATAACCTTTATATAGATACTCGGCGCGTTCGTTAATGGAAGCGACGTCGACAATATGAAATTACGAGCCACTCGCTGGCCGTGCCTAAACAGTGGAGTTATGTCCATACTCGTTAAACAAACGGCCGGTCCGTCGGCAAGGTTGGCGCGGTGGCGCAACTGCGCATAGAATCTACATACTAACCGAACAAACGGATTCCGTAATCCCAACGAGAAATGGATAGGCAAGGACTGCAACTGTCGACTCATCCTTGCGCCAACCTTGCGCCGCCCGTTTTAGATTTCTACGAAATTGACGATAGTGGGATAAAAAGCTTAAATGCATATTAGATAGTAAGATTTAAGCTTAGATATTAGAAGTTTTATTAAATGTTAATAGACGCGTATTGGTGCCGATATCATTTGTAACCTTTGCTTATTGGAGCGTCAAGGAGTGTCTTTTTTTAAATGTATTCTACGGAATCTAGAGATTTATTAACCGACACTAAGATATCAAAATAAATAAATCCTTATTTGAAATGTTAATAGACCTAGAATAGTTTTACTATGATTTAACAGGCTCGGAAGGATAGCGGAATTGCCAAAATAAATATTCTAACGAAAAAGGCAGAGACAAAGGAGGGTGACGATGAGACAGCGAAAAAATTATCTACTAATACCATCGTGCAGAAAACAAGGCTCTTAACAAAACACGTCCTTAGTATCTAACGAGCTCGGCGCCCAGATCGGTCCATCCATTCCGTAACTCGATTAATCTTCGTCAAGGCAACTCGATTGGGCCGATGCCTACGGCCTGCCGCTGCGGAATCTTATTAAATGTATACCGGCGTGTTATTGTTTGCCACGCATTGTTACAATTCATTAATAGTCGGAGGCTGTCAGAGGCGCGGGATTAAGGGCAGGTAAAGTGATTTGCGCCCAACTTTATATCAAAACTCCACAAACTTGTGTACTGTAAGCTCATTAATGTTTCCAATGCTGCCCTATAAATCGCTATTATTAAGTTTTACGAACGTCAACCACTTTACAGCTCACTTACTTTGACTTAAGTGTTCAAGTGTTAACTTTGTAGTCTATGTACACAATATACGAAAGATTTTAAGCAAGTACAGACTTATACATTTCTGATTATAATGAAAGCTGTTATAAAGGTCTTTCTATTGGAGTTTAATTGATTAGTAAATTCATTTAATTTAGATTCCGAGAACAGCTTAGAAGATGGAATTTAACTTGTTTACTTTGTTGCCAGATATAATGGCCAGTGAGTGACGTGCTTATTGCGTAGTTAAACAATTAATTATAAAGGTAAGCAAGTGTCGGTAATGTTACTCGTTCGCACTATCTGAGCGTTGTCGGCACCAGATATCGCGTAGAGATACCTCGTGGCGGCAAAGAAATATAATTAGGTAATTTACATTCTCTACCGTAGGCACGGCACCGGTAGTCTTCGTATATGTTTATAATTAATGTTTTTATGTTTATTTTTTCCTTATGGCTGTCGACGCGTAACATCTTTGCCGCGGTGCAACGCAAACATTTATGAAGTAGGAAATAAAATGGCATACAAACATGAACGTGTAGTTAGTTGACGATCGTTTGATTTGTAAGATAATATTAAGAGCGAGGTTGAACGTCCTAGACACTCTCAAGGTCTGCACCAGCTAGTCCAGCTGAGTGGTGACCGTCCACCGGTTCAAGGGCGACGGGTGAATGCCACCGGTCGTGTTTTTTGCCACAGTCACTCGCTTATGCGATCACTCTTTGCGAACCGGATGAATGTTGCTAATAAGAACTAATCGACAGTCACTACACCCTACCAATAGCGACGCATGACAACTTTTATGTCTACATATTGCTCGGGTATAGATTTATGGCAGCTATTGTGAAGGAAATAAGTTGTGTATCCCTCATTTCTCAGCAGACGTAACGTGCTCGAGTTTCACATGTGTAAATAGCTTTTTCAATAATACTTTACTATTTTCTTTGCGAACCAACAAACGATTCTTGGATTACTTCGGTATAACTCAGATATATTCCAACCAAAACAAATATTAATGTATCGGATAAAGAATAAATATGTATCTTTTACGACAAGGTAAAAACGTTGCTATGGTTAAATAAATAAAGAAATAAATATGAACCGTCTTTTATTTGAAAATGTAATGGAATTAATTTTATTACGTGAAAAAACAAGGATTTTTACAAAATAAATTTGATAAAATACGAAAAATTCTACTTCAATTTATTTTATCCCCTCATACCATCAGAATCATCGACTACATTTATGCGTATTTCAATGAAAAAATCAATATTTAATACTTTTAATTGTTCATGAACACAGACCAAAGTTTAATTAGCCATACAGCCATTTAACGGAATAGGATGTACGTAATTTAAACAATGTAACAGATGTAAAAACAACAAAACTTTTTGCAACGCTTTCTAACTATGGATATTCTTACAGGATAGTTTCGTTAAACAAAATAAAGAAATTCCGGGTAAGAGATAACAAGTAACACCTGCGGGGATGCGAAGTAACTAGCTATAACTAGGTAGAAGCGTAAAACCTTTGTTCTTTTGCGTCCGAGACTCGAGTCGACGAAAAATTATCTTTTTACTTTTTTGTCGAGCTCCCGAGCAGGTAGACTTGAGTACAATAACGTCTATAACACAGGTATGTGCTGCTGGCTCCTACTTGTGTACACGTAGTCTTATGTAGGAAAACGTTTCCCATTCCAACCTATATCACGCTGATAATAACATTTCTTTGCACTACTTTCTCTGTTTTAGTTTAAATTTATAATTTTAGATGATGTAGACACGATCCAAAAGGCACACATAGAGCACACAAAGGCCTTAAGAGAGTGGGTAGTTAGAACGAACTTATTATTCTTGTTCACCATTTTTTAATGACATATGTATTATACATTTTATAGCCTGAGTGAGTCAATTATACACACATTTGTATATATTATGTTAAACGGTAATTATTCAATAATCTGTACTAAAGCGGTAAGCGAATATCGTTTTGAGGTTAGGCTTATTTATTTCATAACGTTATTATATTTGATATTTACCCATGCCGCGGGGAACGAAACCGCGTTCCTTTTATTTCAATACATATAATGGAATATTATAAATAATGAAAATATGCGCATGACAGCGTGGTTGACCGATGTACGCAAATACAAATTTATAATTCGTCGGAAATCTTATAATAGAATGAATAAAAAATGCGTAAGTTTATTTTTTTTTATTGTTTTCACTCAACTGAGTCTGTCAAAAATCACGAAATGCCTCTAAATACAAGAAATATATTTCCTAAGGGGATTTTTCGGATTGAATGTTGCACATAATATCTTACTTAGTTAATATGATGTCAAGTGTTTAGTTAAGTACAAAGTAAGTTTTGTTAATGTACAAAAATCTAAATTAGGTTATAGTTATGATGTCACCAGGATGAAACTCAGACTTTTGTTAGTCTAATCATTTAAATCTGTAACAACTACAATAAGAAAAAAACATGTGGCATATAAAAATAACTATAAGTTATCAGCAAATATATAAAAAAAATCTCTAAAACCATCTGACGCTCCATCTGGAGACAACCCGTGTGCAACAAGGTTGTTCATTGTGAGTTGTGACCTTTTTTGTATTATTACATTTGCATAAAGATTGTAGATTAAAAATCAGTTTCAAAATTAGATCAGTAGGCTATGGCACATTTAAATATCTTCAGGGTAACTGGCAAGTTAAACGGTAGTCAATTATGATGACTAACATTTGGATACACTACACTACTACAATAGCATTTGGATTTGGTTAATAGGTGACAGAAATACTGAAATAACCGACCAACATACCAACTTACACAATAAGTTATGTTGGTACTGTGGGAGAGGGCTCAGAGGTAGAACGGAGAACAGAGGACAGAAGGGGTCAAATGAGCAGCGGATCAACTAAATTAATTGGTCCGACGCCCATGGACATCTGCAATGCCAGAGGAACCATAAATGTGTTGCCGGCCTTTGAGGGAGGAGTACGCTCTTTTCTTGAAGGTCCCTAAGTCGTAAACGTTTGGAAATACCGATGAGGACAGAGTGTTCCACAATGTGGCTGTGCGAGGTAAAAAATTGCGCGAAAACCTCGTCATTGTGGAATGCCAACCATTGAGGTGGTGACGATGGAAGTCGGCACTCTGTCTACTCGTACTGTACGATGACGGAACTGCAGAGATCGTTCTAAACAATTCTTCGGAACACTCCCCATGGTACAGGCGGTAGAAAATGCAAAGGGAACTGACGTCCCTTCACAAGGCCAGTGGGTCGAGCCGAAATAAGTACTTACAGTAAATTGATTGGTTTAATTATTTGAGTCTACATTTAGTGTTTTTATGGTAAGGAAAAGCAAGATAATTGTGGCTAAATTAATATTAAGATAGCCGCTACTTATTACTGTTCATACCTTTTAAAATAATAATAGCAATGGCTATCAACCAAAATGGATGGAAAATGTTCATCTAATTATAGTGCAATATTGAAATTTTTTTGGGAAAAATAACAAGGTACACAGCATTTCTGCAAATGTATCTACATTATTACTAAACTGTACTGTATTCCTTATACATATGACTAAGATATCAGTATACTTAAAGATGATGTCATAATTTTATTATAGGACCTGACAAGTTGGAGCAGTTCGCTGGTTTTTAATATTAAACAAAACGGTTATCCGCTTAAGTCGGCACATCGGGCAGAAGGATACTCTGTTTTCCCATGAGTCAAATTAAATGTTCCTTTATTATTACACTATACTATGTATATGTGTCAATGTATAACATATTTTGTAAGACAACCCAATTGAAGCAGAAACTTTTTGTACCTGCATGATAATTATCAATAAAGTTGTTCTATAGCATAATAGACAATTAATTGTTAAAATAAATAGATAAGAAGAGCTAATAAGTACACTGCTTTATTATAAAGTATGATGCTAGCAAAAATAGTCAGATTATATGCATTTTGAGGTTGTAATTATCGTCAATGTAACTAACCATGGTAATGAATCCACAAGACAACAAACTTATAAATATTATAAAGTTCACTTTATGAGCATTAATAAACAAACATATCTAAATGGTTCGATATGTTTGTAATATAGTTATAGAACTATGCAGTTTGTTATTTACATACCATGAAGTTGTCGATTCCAAAAAGGTGTAAAACAGCTTGCTCAAACTTTATTTTTAGTTCAGAAGATTATAAATAGATCCTAGAAGTATGTTCACATCTAATAAGAATAACGAACCCAAAAGCTTGTCGAATCGATATCATTTTTTTCTGTCCAACCGAAGCGTCAGTAGAAACAATGAAAAGTTTTTTACCTTCTTTTTCGTGACTCCACGATGCCGCTTTAGTTTCCCAGCGCTTACAGTTATTCACAGCACTTATCATCACAATACATTACAACTTTTTATAATTTTTGTACCATTAAAGTAAGATAATTGTATTTACAATATTAAAATAATTTAAACATAAAATATACAAGCAGGATAATACAAGCAAGGGTTTGGGCATGACACAAAACAAACCAATAGAAAAAGAGAAGGACATAAACGCGACGCGCATGCGTACAATTAACGGTTTGTTGATAAAGCAGCGTTTGTTCGGATACTGGTATAAATGAACAGTAATTTGTTCTAAAGTAACTAAAATAGATAAATTATTAAATTAATGAATTTAATTATGTCGGAGGATTTCTGTACGATTTTTATTTTTAATACTGACATTTTTTACGAAATTTTTATAATCTATGAAGTTGTTATAGTCTGTGAACTATAACAACATTTTCTTACTCCTTGAGTGTCTTGCAGTGACATCTAGTATGAGAAAAGGAATTTGTCGAATTCGATACCATCGGTAGATGTCGCTCCTTAGTTGAAACACGTTTTTGAAGTATATCTGGTAATAGTTGCTTTAGTTTAACGAAAGAGGACTCTTATACTAAAAAATAAATCATTATTGCATTGTAAAATTGGAGTTTTTTTTTCATAAAACAAATGGTACGTCTCTAATAAAACATGTAAATACGTTTTATTTTTTTGTTAAAACAGTCCATCTGCGTATTCTTATCTGTTGTCAATTTATGAAACAGTGTCATCTATGAAACATTTCTTGTGGATTCGAACAGGGGCATTGTTAGATAATGCTCTATATTGAAATAAAAGTCCCTACCTTAAGAGATATGATATATAGAGGGAGCGCTCTTTAGTATTTTGACAGCAAAATCATGCTTCGTTGGAAATTCAAAAATTCAGACCTGTGCCAGTTTCATAATTGTTTTACCCAAGTTTGAGAAAATGTATTATTTTAATTACATTTGGTCCACTTTATGTATCGGCAAATGTAATGTAAATGACAACACTGGCGAAAATCACCTAAAAGAGACCTCCGGATGTCAACTAAAATTCTTCGCTTTTAGGCTTTGACTGCTCCATCTATAGTATATATAATATATCTTTGGCCCTAGCATAAAAATACTAAATAGGGATGAATTATTATAATTAAAATACATACAAATTAAAAGAAGTTCGATTCTACAAAATATTATAAGTTTTTGTTAGAAGTCTCGTGTCTATGCAATTTAATTTAGCGTGAAATTGAGAACACCCTAAAGTAAATTACAGTTCATAACTCTGTCGTTTGTGACGCTCGTTAAAACTGCTTCCAAACATATGGACCCTTCACGCTTAAACTGCAAGGACATAGCTGAACAAATTCTTCTAACTTTTTTTTATAGATGTTGGCAAAAAGTATATGGCCTTAGTATCTCTGAGTTAGGGCTAAAAAATGGTAGGTGCTATTATATTTATAATTTCAGAAGATGTAAATCAAAGTATGCAATTTTATCGGTCAGGGTAGACGTCTTTATCAGTAGAAGTTATCAAACATTCATTTAGTCAAAGAACCAAATTATTTTATTTTATTTTATTTTTTATTTTACACAGGAAAACTTTATACAAAATTTTTGCAGATAGTAATACCTGAATTACAGGAACAAGAAGTAACACTGAAAATACAGCTGAACTGTTTCTTTTTGTATTTAAATATACGTTTCCTGAAAACGTCCAAATTTTTATAACGTTCGTTCTTTACCTACGTGTTGAAATTGCCTTCATTTTGCGAGCAACGTCAAAGGGCGACCAAAGGGCGTTAGCAGTCGGCAGCCATACTTCCTCGAGTGGCCCTATTAGGTCCAAGTCGTGCCTTTGTTGTGCCGCGACCGTGATGTGTCTTTGAGATAAGAATTGGGTCGACATTTTCGCTGAAACATCAAAGTCGTAACGCTCAAACGTGAAGGTAATTTGGAACCTTTGAATTGCTTATAAACGACTCCTTATGTA
>QDHC01000296.1:317912-373828 GCA_013186455.1 Papilio dardanus tibullus | reverse complement strand
TTACATATAATAGTTATTGAATTACATATAAAAATGCTACAGTCAATTATTGTGATGCAATTAACCTAGGAACAACGAGTCCTTGACATCTAATAGAAGCGGCACTTAGTTTGGGTCCGAGAGCCCCCGCTGCGAGATGGTCAATTGACATTGATTACTTTCCCAATTCACATTTATACGGAAACGATAATAACTATTATTATTAAAGGTCATGGAATACGTTAGCTGCGGAAATGCCTTCAACTTCGGGTAAACGATATGAACGGAATCAATACTCGATCCTTGTGATTGATTCGAAAATTATTTTAATTGTTAATTGTTTAATTGTTTTGTATGAAACGAAGTACAAACATGGTTTGATCTCCTTGTTAATAATGGATTACGTTTTTGGAATGCTCTTGCGTTAAAAAAAATACCGCGGATAAGCAAAAATGGATCCTGATTAAATATTGATTTCGATCATAAAAGAACATTTAAATAATATTTCGTAAGACCTTGATTGCGTAAGACAATTACTTCTCAAATTAATGGAAAACTTCCAAAGTTAGTCTAAAGTTCGCCAAGTTATTTCTCGTTGCGTAACATTGAGTTTCCAATATCTTCCACAGAAACGATTAGATAACACATAAATGTAAAGATTCCTCATAGAACCTTCTTAATAATTCTAACAAAAGGGAGTCAGTACATATTCTGTAGCGCCTTATCGCACACACACTGCAAACTTTTTGTCTGCCGCAGACTTTTAATTTGTCTTTCGCCATAGAGTTGCTAAATATCAGAAAATTAACGAATCTTAACTAGGACATTAAAAAAATATTTCTAACTGTACTATTTTAATAAAGATTTAGAACTCTACTTTAACTCTAACTTGTTACATGTAAACGATTTCCTATAGATTAATATTCATTACTAATACTTTGAACTTTAAACGCAGATTATGTATTTGAAAAAACTTCTTGAAAACCTATTTCGTAAGCGTATTTTGTCGTATAATCGTAACGATTGTTAATTACTTATTAAGTTACTAAGTAATCAGATCTATAGAGATTACTTTGACTTTTAATTTTTAACAATGTTTTAATATTTTTAATTGATTTTTTTACTACAGAAGTTAATTTAAGATAGGAATATCTTGGGCATTGTTCTTGCATTTGACTCTGTTTTGCGTTTCTCCGTGCTGTGAAAATGTCGCTTTCGTGATCGACGCGAGGCCTTAAGCCTGTAAGGTTATTAGTTTCATAAAAATAAGGCAATTCATATCAGTGCGGTGTATTATGTTAATTATTATAAATGAATGTTGGTAAGGTTATTGTCCAGTGCGCGCGAGTCGATGCTATCGAGCTTCCGAGCGTCGCGCCGCCGCTATTATGATAATAGCTGCGGAACACGAACCTTATTATAGACCTCCTTGTTTTGTCATCAATCAATTTTCTTACGTGTCTTTTTGACGTCGCCAAAGAAAATTCTTTTCGTTAATTAACAAGGATAAGATTAAGATGTTTGAAAACGTGATATCGTTGGCTTTCTCTGACGAAACGCGTGCACGTTTTAGTAAACGAAATTAAATAGGTATAACGACAAGTTTTTTGGTGTAATTATTTTAATACATATTATCATTATTCGTTTTTATAAACAGATATATGATAAAGAACGAGGCTTTGCCAGTCAAAAGTCAATGATACAGTTGTCAATATTAATTTGATAAAATTAACTTTTATTTTTAGAAAAGTGTAGATTAATTAAATCACAATGACTAATTGTTATTAAAACTCTATGACACTCCGAGCAACACCTGAATTAGTCCGCATTCTAACTGACGCTTTTTTAACGTCGACGTTGACGTTTTTTAACGCTCATAAGAACTCTCTAAAATGACTCTTGTTTCTATCTACATGTGCATTTGTTCTATCTCAATTCTTATTTAACGCGCGTTGAAAAAGCGCTCGTGTGAAAGGAGGTTACATGACACTTTATTTTTCATTTGAACTACAAGTACAACATTGTAGTTAACTTGCTACCGTTGTAACTACATGTAAAAAAAAGTATGTAACTTTAGTTCCTATTTGTAAACATTAAGTTCATAGAATCTGTTTCTTAAGGCTTATTGTAAGTAGCCAAATAACAAGGTAATATTATCCAGTGGTTCATAAATTACATTAAACAATGCTCAATGGCTCTTCCAATAATAAAGGTGCGTGCTCCATGTGAAAACAAATCGTTTAATATTGTCGTGTCAAATGTTCTTTTATTATGACTACCAAAGGAACAATTAAATCAAATAAAATCTATACCTTTATAATTAAAAAATACGATTAAAAAATTGTTATAGCTCTTTAGTATATATTCCCGTATGTCTGTGTATGTCGTGGAAATAGCAAAAATATTTTTTTTAGTAAGCTTTTTACTGAAAAGTGACCCTTTTTTCTTATTGAAGCAATTACACCGATATCTACAAGGTTAATTTTTATCAAATTGAATAATATTTTTCTATTCTTCGTCAACGCTGAGAAGTGAATTAAGGGAATTCCCCTACTTCTCTCGTATCATTATATCTGACACGAGATAAGCCTTAAGGAAAGTCCCGTCAATGTAGGGCGGGAGAAAAGGAAGTCTACACGTTACTGGAGATAACAACGCTTTGTTACCTGAAGAACAACTGACAAGATTTACTGACTTACGGTTAACAAAGTACAAGTATGAAACAAATGAAAAGCGGTGCTTTACTGTGTCCCATACACAAGAGTTAAGATAATTTGTCAGAATTATAAGCCGTTATTAAAAAAATCAATGGAACTAGGCAGCAATAGACAAGGCAAGATGAACCAAACTATAATCTACGACTCTTTCTCCCTTATTCCGAAAAAATGTATAAAGTACTGCGATAAACGACGACCGATAAGTCGTCGATTATACGATACTGGAGGACACGCGGAACTAAATAAGATAGACCAGGGGTCTCATTGGACCAAATTATGTATCATAAGTAGTAACAGGAACAAGGATGTTCCGTATTTTGGAATAAATTTTATGAATGTACCAGTACCAAACGTAGAAAGTACAACAGTAATAGCGCTGATTCTCGTTCCGGAATAAAGCGGTTTACCTTTAGAAATCAAGTCTAGCTTTGGCACGCTCGCATGTGTTCGACTCTACTAACGAATAATTTGTAGGAAAATGGTCCTAATATCCAGTTTATAAGTGATTTATTTGCGTCCTTTGGGTGGGAACACTCTAAGCACTATAAATTCATGTGAGACGAGATCCATTTGGAATTGTACGTGATCGCATTTCTACACTATCAATAACGTTATCAGTGTGATAGATGAGGGCCGCGGGGACATTGTGCTGGAGACGGATCGATTGACATGATGACCTTCGAGAACTTTCTCGATTTAGCTTACAATAGGAAAACTATATCATTAAAAGATAGATCTTTAATAGATACGTAAAGCTGTTAGACACGATAGATCGATCTCTATATTGTACCTTTCCAAAGTATTAATTTATTTTATTTTTAATATCCTTTATGCTTAACCGATCTATGAATCGAAATAGCAATCCATGGTTTATACGACTTATCTAATTATGTACATGAAAAATCATAAGATTTTTTAACCAATATTCTCGCACGAGTAACTTAGTTCTAAAATTGATTGCATGTTTTTGCTTCTGGATTTCTGAATGTGTAAATAGCCCGTGGAAATATACTTAGCGGTTTTCGGCAGCAACTTCCTTATTTAATTTCAATATCTTAGTAGCCGCGTAATCCGGAGCAACATGAGCGTAAAATATTAATGCTCATGCGTAAATTTTTATATGAATTCAGTGAAATGTTAACAAATTAAAGCATCACGCGATAGATGTCCTTAATTTTATTTTGATAAAGTCGATTTAACTTTGTAATGCGAGCTTGATCGAGAACATTAGTACATTGTTAATTAGTTTGATGAAGACATCGAAGCTATTAATTTATTTTACGTTTTCTATTTTAAGCTTAAACTCTTATAGTTGAATAAAAACTATACATCATTCGTCAGACTCAGTAATATTCTGTTGCAATTGCTGTGAGTTTCCACTACCGAAACAACTGTCCAAAAACATGATATTATGCCTGCGTATTCCAAGAGCCCCTCATTGAGAGGTCTATCGTATGGTTTCGTTCAATGTGGTTGCTTGCTTCTGACAGCAGTTTTTCCTTATCGCTTTGTTGCATATTTCTAGTTCGAATACGTAGTTAATTAAAACAAAAACATTGTTCACGTATCGCTATAAAATTGATTGCATCCGCAAACGTGGAGCATCGTAAAGAGCTAATTGGTGATAAAGGCGAGTAATTGGTCGCGGCTATCGGCGCCGGCGCAGCCTCTAATGAAACAAAATTACTCTGTAACCGCGCAACACTAACGATCTGTACCATATCTGCAACCTATGTATGTACAATTACTGCCTTATATCATAATATGTTATATTTAAACTTCATTCTAATATTAAACTGTGATGAATCCATGCTAAAGGATTGTTTATGTAACTATTATGCTCTTAGAACTTTGATCCGATTGTTAATTAATTAGAACTGTTCAATACGATAATTACAATACTGTTTAAACATAGCCACTTTTAATAAAAACTGAGTTACTGAACATAATTCTTCTTTCCATCAAAAATGTATACGGTTTTTTAATGATATGCTTCAAAGTAGTTAAAAACAAAATATGTGCAAATGGAATTGGAGTCGGAGAGTTTTGGAGCGGTTGTCGAACATTAACAGAAGCTACTGAAATAGGTTAAGTATTTTTGATAATAACAGTTATATCGTTAAAAGGGCTTATTAAGGCTGCGTAGGGCATAGTCACGTCAATTAGCCGTAATCTGGTTCGTGACTTATGATTTATAAGCGGTCGATCTCCGATGCGTGGCGGCGCGGCCATTCCTACCGGCCATATCTTACAAAAAATCATGGCGCATGGGCGTTCAACGATTAATATGATTATAGCATGTATGACAGTCGTAGAAGTCGTTTTATTACTTGCGTTACACAGTAGCTTTTCAATTAATATTGACAGATTAAGGTCACAAGCTGACCTGTGGTAAAATATATGAAATAATCTAAATGAATGCTTTCCTTCAGTCACCATCATAGTACGCTATTTAGCATTGTGGAGAGGATATCCTAAAGACTTCTTTTATGCCTCTAGTTTCTATGAGATTTTTTGATCACAAAACATCGTGATGCAACCTGCACATATCGGCGAGGAAATTTAAAGATATGTGTCAAGTCATGCAAAATACGCGCTAGTCGTGAAGTTGCGGAAAATGGAGCCCATCATGGGTCGAAATACTAGTAGTAGTATTGATCACAAAAATGATTGTTCTGTACTTTTGTGAAATCTTATTGTTATATTTATCATTGTAGTAGATGTCTATTAGAGATTATTGTATTTAGGTCTAGATTCTAGATTAATAACAAAATATTCTAATATAAATTACGACACGAATATTCGTAGTGTTGATGGTGTAGTTTATGTTGTAGTAAGTAAATCACTGGGGTGATATAACGATGTGAGGTTTGATATAATTAAGTTTCAATTAGAGGTCGGCGGCTCGCGATGCCAAAATTAACCCGAAATAGGGCAATTGTATTTGCATTTCAAGGGGTAAATTGCTATCCACACAGATAGGGGATGTGTTAATAGTTTTTTGTTTTACAAAGTTAATTTTGGTAATATTGCAATTGAAAATATACACATTTTTTAAAACAGAATGAAACAAATAAGCGACACTTTAATTAGGTACATATTAGGTAAGTGTAAGTTGGGTGTAACCGTAATTTTTATCGCCGAAAATCTATTAATACCTACACAAAAAAATATTGTTATCTCTTTTTTTTCAAAGAGAACAAGAGGAATAAGAATATTTTTGCAAAAGTATTTTAGTTGCGTAAACCTACGATTACAAAATAGCAGTTTAGATTGAAATTTAATAAGGATTTGTCTTTATCTATGATTGTCTCAGTCGTGGCTTTTGCTTTCGTGTTGGCATTCGTAGGACTTCTACGTAGCGGTTGTTATAGGAATGATCGCTTTTTACTTTGTAAAAGTATTCCTTGAAGAAACCTTTTGATATATTCGTTTAATACAACTGGTACTGCAATAGAGTTGGAAAATAAAAGAATGTTTTACTTTTTTAATGAAGACAGTGCAGATAGATAGATACGAACCAAAGTTAGAAGTGAAGTTAAAGAGCTCCATTTTCTGCAACTACACGACTAGCGCGTATTTTGTGTGAATACACATATCTTTCAATTTCTTCGACGATATGTGTAGATTGCATCACGATGTTATCCTTCGCCTAAGATCGTCGGATAAATACTCGTATGTACATATGAAAATAAAAAATCGAAAAACACCTCGGTAAATAAGTGAAGTTATAATAAATGTATCTTTTTTATAAGATAACGGGGCAAACGAGCGGAGATACCGAGGTGGTCAACGACGCTGATGGACATTTGCAATAGCAGAGGAACTGCATATGCGTTACTGAAAGTAGCTCTCGTTCACAGGATGAAATGTGTAGAGATTATGTAGCGCTCGATAAGTGCTATGTTACAATTAATTTATTAAGTAGTTATTACTTGACTTGTGTACATTAATTTATAAAATCATTTGCAAAGCAATTATACAACTAATGGTAAGTTAAACATATAAACAGAAGTAGCTAAGCGTGCGCGAGCGTGTCGCAGTCGCGATTATCTTAGCGTCCAACATATTTTCTTCATTAACCTGTCCGCCTCCCGTGTTTTTATTGCGCTGTAAAAAGCTTAAGGTCTTTCCATATTAGAATATTCGCGTGTGTGCCGACGTAAATCACTGGATTGTCACTGCGGTCGACTTATAATTTTATTGTCGGCGAGGAGGGCGACAGCGACACGAGCGTGCGACCGACACGCGACGCCTCACACGACACAAGGATCTTGCTTTTATTGTCCCCGGTCTAATTATGGAGTTATTTCATACCAGATCTCACCTGAGATTGGACGTCTAGACTAACCATTGGCCGGTTTCTTTCGTGCGAGATTAATTGTATCCGAGGCAATATTAAGTAGATGATTAGGAGTGTTTATTGGTGCTCGCTAGAGCGCGCGACTCGGCATACAGTAGTCAAGGGAAAGTAATTTGACGTTCAGCTGAAAAAATATATTAGATGTAAATAATACTTAATTATGCTAATTAAGTCAGGCATTGAGAAATTGGTGGTCGAATTAATGCCAAAGTACTTATACTTTTTTATTACATTTCTCTTGAAGGGAAAATTATATTGTTAATTTGTCGACATAAATCTGTTTGTAATAATAATAACCTTAAAACTAAAATTAAGTTTCAGATATTATTTTCTAAACTGTACTTAACATGGATATCTCTATATCATGACAATCAAAAACTAGATGCGAAACTTCATATATAATTTGTCAAATAAACAGTAAACTTTTTGTTTGGAGATTTTATCCTTGAATAAAAGTCTACGCAGCTGCAATACTGTTAACCGTAGCACATTTAAAACACAAAAAAATGTTCCGCGGACACAAACGTTCTTGTCACGCAGAAATAGTAGAATGACGTCAAGGTTTCAGTTGCGCTGAAAGTAGGTTGTCTTGGCCCCACCTCCGATGGCGATGCGGGGCTATTATGCGACAGGATGTCGGCCGCTACACCTAATAGGTGTCATTACCGTGTCGTTCAGAAATTGCTTCACTATCGGACGAGTTATCACGCCAACTTTGCAGGCAAAGATTACACGGTGGCAGTTTTTTTAAACTTCCATCGATAGTTCGCGTGGCTTTGACTCCTCCCATTGTTAATTTTTTGTTCGGCGTTTCTTTAAAGTCATTTAAATGACAAAGTACATACGTTTTTAAATAGAGTGCACATACCATCTACCACCGTAAACATTCTGCACGAGATCTGAGTTTTTTTTGAGACGAGTGAAGTAGTAGGTTTAGGCACTTGAACAAACTCAAATTAGGTTTACAACCTAATAGTTAATAAAAACTAAATTATTTCATTTCACGGCTTTTCATATTTATGTTCTTCTTTATACATAATATCACTTAACACTACAGACAAATGTGATATCCTTTATAACTTGAAGCGCGTTAAGTTATGCACCGACTTTGCATTCCTTGTTGCTATGATAATGGCTTTTGATACCTTCCAAGACGGATGTATGAATTTTCATACTTCATATGTTACAAGCGTTATTGTTCTAAGACATGAGAAAATACTGTCAATGAGACATTTTTCGAACAAGAACTGTTAAAATACTTCAATTTTTTTTTCTTATAAGAATATGTTTTACTTTAGTTATTACCCTCGTTCTTCTTTTTCGTGGCAAGAGTCTTTGCAGACTCATCGTTGTCGTCTATCAGTGACCCGATGTACAAGCCGCCGCCAATCCTCCCTGATTTCTGCCTTTTTGGCACATCGGTGCAAGCGGACGTCCGCTGCCGCTCTGATCTAGTCAGTCCATCTCATCGGTGACCTTCTTCGTGGTCTAGTGCCCTCCACTTTCCCCTGTATTACTAAGCGCGATAGACTCGTCATTTCATCTAAAGACGTGACCAATGTGAGTATTCGCAGTACAAGCAGATGTAATTCAATTTATTTATTTTGACAATAAAGATATTATGACTAAGCATGTATTCGTAATCTAACTATATGTGTGTTATGTTTAAGATAAGATATCAAAGATTTATGAAACAAAATGACTAACTATAATAATATTATTGGAATTGTCGAAGTCATGTCGAATCATCAAAGGCTTATTGTTGTAAACTGCGAACATAAATATGTATTGATATAAAGTGCACTGGAAGAGACAATGTTAATAATTAAATAATACGCTTTATTATCGATATCAATTATAATCATTTGCCGTTACTGGATTTCATAAAGCAAATTTTAATTTTTCAAAAAAAAAATATTGACTTAATAACCGCCTTATTTTTGAAGTCGGTTTAAAAGAACTTAATAAACTTGTAATCACCAAATCATCTTTATATTTCATATTCGACGAATATCTCTAAATTATTTGATATAAATGCAGTAAGACAAACTAATAGAAAAGAACATGGCTAATCAAATGTTGCATAACAATCGGTGTCATTTCCAGTAACTTTATAGTTGAGGTTAGTCCATTAGTTCACTTTAGGGGTAGATGATGTATCCAGATAGGGGGGTCAAGTGTCCCCCCGGGGGGTGAAATATCCATAAAATGGGGTAATTTCTGACCACGAAGTCAGATCGAGTTTGATAAGAACTTCAGCGGAAAACAAGACAGCAGTTTTATGTAGAAATTCTGAGCTCCTTAATTGACTTGCGGATAGTAATCACGCTATGTAAAGTACGGCCTTTTAATTGTTTCGAGGGGAAGAGTTTGATTGTTTGTTTATTTTTCAAATAAATGTATGAATGAATTAATTTAGAACTTTATTATTGTTTTTATTTCAATATGTAGAATTTTAATGATTTTCAAAAGTATATATCATTTGAGGGACCTTTTAAAATCTTCTTACAAGATTTTCATCATCACCAGCTCCTTATACGTCCCCGCTGAGGGGCTCGGAGCCTACCCTATGGAGGTAATTAGGCCATAGTCAAGATTATTCTTACAAGACTTAACTTTCTTATTATGTATATCACAACATTTGGTAGCTTGGCTTGTATGGAACTGCTTTCTTATTTCGAGGTAACAAAAATAATCTATTGGTCAAAAGACATAAATATAAATTACAGTAAATGCCATCACGAGGGTGTGAAGGATCTCGCCTCGTGTAATATTCTCGAACCCCTTACAAGAAACTATTCCCTCGAACATGAGTAGTGGGCGGCGAGAGGGTCGCTTTTATGGCACTCACCAGATGGCGCCTGTCATTTAATGCATCCAGTTTCTTTGGTCTTTTCATACTCTAATAATTCACTATCAATGCTCTCTTACGTAATGCAATAGTACAGACAAGGAGCTCAAGTTAGGCTGGTCTTATTCTGAAGGTTAGATGTCAAAGAAATCTGGAACTATGTCATAACATTTATAATGCGAGCAGGAAACTTATGGCAGAGCATATCGATATCATCAATCAATGTTTTCATAAAACTATTAGTAATTTCACAATTTACCGATTAACTAATTATTAATAATTTTAAGACTGGTGACTTACAAAAGAGGTTAATTGTAATTTTTTACAAAAGATTTTTAATTTTTAAATTTAGAACTTCAAAAATATCATGTCAATCCTTCATAATGCTGGCCGCCAATTTAATAGCTTTTTATACTGAGTCATAATAAACAATCCAATTTGAAGTACACGCTACGATTTCGGGTAATGACATCGCGGACTATCGCCTCGCTTGCTTCCTCAATTCCGAAAATTCTACGTTAGTTAACGTTGCTTTATTACCGCTTACCGCATGCTTCAAACAGTCCGTTTATATCATTGTTTGATAACAAGCTTTGATACATTTAAACTATTTCGTGCTTTGAAACTCCAGGAATATCTGATGTGGTAATATTCTGTTCATAAAATTATATTGGTACTTGGCTCATAAACACAAAAAGTTTTAGTTAATACTAGTTTTATTAAGAGAAGCATTTAAAACAATACCGCTGTAGTAAATACAATTTGTGCCAAGCACTTTCTTAACGGCCGCAAGAGGAGATTTTTTTTAATTCCACCAATTTAGCCGTCTGGAGATTATATAAACAATTGTCGGGGCGTTCTCGGGGTGGTTGCCGGAGCCATCAGCCGGGGGTTAATTAAACAATAAATAGCCGTCCTACGCCGACGTCGACGTTACGATTATTATATTCAAAACCGGCAACTTTGAATTCGCATCACTCTCCGGTAATGTGTCAACTCTAGCTACTGGGGGACTATTCTGAAAATCGCCATTTCGTAAATACTTTTTTCTGTATTTATTTTTCTTATTGAAATGATTCCAATTTGTTAATCTTTGCACTTTATTATAACTGTTTTTGGATTTCAGATATATCAGCAGCAGTTTCTTCTCTATATATACATAATTTATCAGATACTTAAAAGGTTTGATACTCGTAGATCGAAACTTTAAGAAAAAATAAGCATTAAAGATATTCTTGTTCATATTATAATTGTTAAACACGTGAGCTGGTCTGATTCCAAGATATTAGGTAAGCAAGTGACCTTAGAAATAGAGGCCCGTTATACAACGCGTCCGAGTCACAAAGCGCCGAGAATAGTCACCCGCAGTCATTACCGCTAGCTCGTTAACGCTCTCTAATTGCATCGGGTTAATATAGACTTTGTTAAATAAAATCTCTCATCTCGCCCCCTTGCCCCCCTTGCCCCCTTTGCCCCACTCGTCGAGTTTTTTCGTTATTTACCGCGCTGCAGATGCCCTTAATGACGCGTTCTGAAACTTACGATGACACTTGGCGTTCTCGCCGAGTCCGACCCTGGATGTTAATTGCACGAGGAATTAAAGAAATTTTCTCGTTCCGCTCGGAAATTAATGGGAAGAACTGATGTACGATAGCAAGGGATTGTTTTGGATATTTTGCTGTGGCTGTTAATAATTTACGTTATGTAATTCCTGTTTAGTTCAGAACTTTAATCGAGTATTAAGAAAGTTAGTCGTCTCAATGCTGGACTATGAGTAAAATTCTACACTTCTCTACTACCTTGACTTGATTTTGTTTTTTTTTAATTTAGCGTTATCACTTCATAGTGGCAAATTTCAGATACCAACTTTAATGAAATTTTTTTAGGATAGGTTTGCGTTATTGGACAATTGTGGATTGGATTGTTTCAATCTTTTAAAAATGTTTTTTTATTAAAGTAGCTCAGAAGTTAATTAAACCAATATATTTACTGTAAAATAGAACTGTGTTAAGCGACATAGAAAAAGAAAATAAATTGCGTCGTCGTTCATACATATTAATTGTCCTTCGCTAAATTCATGGCTTTAAAATTAGTCGTGTAACATAGACTTCGTGTTCGCGGGCCGTAAGTATTTGAAATTGCTAGTGGCAACAGCTTCAGGTCACGACTTTAATACTAAGTATTAAAGTCTATTCTATACAAAGGGCTCAAGAATTTCGACGCTAAATGTTGTAATACCATCCCAGAAATTTTGATCCGTTTGTGTCAAGAGAGCGGCTAAAAGTGACACGATCTCCTTTAATGAAATCTATATATTTTGTTTTTCCGGATCATCATGAAAC
Source organism: Papilio dardanus tibullus (assembly GCA_013186455.1). Classification (NCBI taxonomy): domain Eukaryota; kingdom Metazoa; phylum Arthropoda; class Insecta; order Lepidoptera; family Papilionidae; genus Papilio; species Papilio dardanus. Next base: position 361,576 of record QDHC01000296.1, on the reverse strand, counting down.
ACTCTGTTATAATGTATATGTAATGTATATTCTTGTCTTCACTGCCCTGTAGGTGCTACTTATTTTAAACCCATGCTAAAAACTTTATTGTAACAACAAAATTATGCATGCAATCTTTGTATATTATTTTCCTTTCTCCATTTTGTATGTGGTTCTGTAAAAAGGAGGCCTTCGTCAGGTCAAGTCGATCCATTTATAGTTATTACAGCTACTTTTACATGTAACCTTTAGATTTGTTGTATTGACCAACGTACCTTCTCTATTTTACAGGCATAATAAGTTGTAAGAAGGGAATATAAGAATTATTACCACGACTTATGTTTCGTTTTAATTATTTTAGTTTGAATAATGTTGTGTGTAGTTCGACCCATGATGGGCTCCATTTTCCGCAACTCTACGACTAGCGCATACTTCGTAGCGTGACTTCAGACATATCTTTGAATTACTTCGTCGATATGTGCCGGTTGCATCACAATGTTGTCCTTCACCGTAAGACGTTGGGTAAATATGTACATATGAAAATCGGAAAACACATTGCTACATGGCGGGATTCGAACTCGGGAAATAATATTGAATAATGTTTAGGTATTGTTTAGTATCGTCGGTTACGTTTCCTTAATTAAATATTTTAATCTATTGATGAATTTAAGTAAAGCTTTAAATTGCGAAGTAAATTAAGAGTTTCGAATGTGGATGTAGTCGCTGGGAATTGGGAGCGGCGCCACGTGGTCGGGACATTACGCGCGCCAATTCGCGTACGATTAAAATTATCCCACTCCATTATAGCTGAGGGAATGACGAGTTACGTAGACTTATAAATCTTTAGACATGTCTTTTTATTTAATTTTTTCGTCTATTTTGATTGTTTACTTAGCTTAGGGTTTTCAATGGTGTATCTGAATCCACTTTACTGTAGCTTTAGATTCAGTAGATATGTGTACGCTTTTGGGTTAAAGTGTATTTAAATTAGTTATAAAAGAGATTCTGATACTGAATCTGCAATCAATATTGTAAAATGCTCTAGGAATATTTCACTACCAGGCTAAAGACTTTATGATCTTGTCTATATTGTTATGCAGTCTATGGCTGCGATGTTAACAAAGACGTTCGGTAAGACTGGCGTGAATCGGGCGAATGGATGACGACGTGATTGGCGCCCTACTTAATTAATCCAAGGGCCCTCTCTAATTAATAACAATAATTCCAATGCGACTTGTAGCGATCTGCCAGATGACGTCTCACTTATCCAACTTCTTGGAGCCCGCAATCTCGTTAAAGCCAACAATATCTCTCATCTATTTTGTCAAATGCTAATAACTAGTTAAGTATATGATTTTTGTGATTATTATGAAACATTTTCTTACAAGAATTCATACTAATCTTATTGGAAGCCGAGTAAAAATTGGTCGAATAAATTAAATTATAAGAATCTTTGTAACAAAAGTAGTTAGGTAAGCCGTTCAAGTTAGTTTACAAAGACATTTTTAATTCAAAGCCATCGATCACCCTTGCAATATTTAAGTTACAGTTACGATGGGAGACAGAATGGAAACCTTCTTGGAAAATTTTCGATGCCGTAATTATATGAACAAAGGCGTCAACTTGTCTCAAGTAAATTGCCTTATTTGTTTTTGATACCGCACAAGTGTCGAAGGGCGGGGAGTCGGGGGGCATGAGGAGGTAGGAGGTGGCAGGGCGGTAGATCAAACAAGTCTTTGTTTTATCTCTACGTGACAGTTGCTGTGCGGGCGTTACATTGGCTTCTCTTTATGTTCACGAGCTTTGAACTTGAAGGTGACAACAGTTCTCTTTGTATCATAATTTATGTTTTTTTTTCTTATTTCTCGAATATTTTAATATAGAAATAAGATTTCGCTGTTAAACGAAAATCTTATTTGTATGTATTACTAAGGGTTCTTCGTTATTTTTATAAAAGCAACGTTTCTGCAGATTAATAGGTATGAGAAAAATGTAATTTTTAAAACTAAGTTACAATTTAAAAAAAGTAAACGTAGAGTATGTATCTTTTGCTACTAATTAAAAAAAAATCCAAAGCAATTTTTTCCGTTTAATAATTGCTATTGTAAACTTGTAACATGTATTTAGGTAAACCTATAAAATAATAAAAACTACATACAGCTTATATCAATTTGTAACACGTATTCATTGCTTAAAACACTAAAACAAATTAATTTATCGTGTGCGCTTTATTTATTTGTACGTTAAGTGGTCGGAGTGCATAACGTGTCAAGAAATAGCTGAGTAATATACGAGTGGAGATCGGCAGCCGATGTCGTAAAGTCGCATGTTTACGATCTACCCGACGGCGGTGCACACCAAAACATATTCCTTCGGAGTGTGTTCATATTTTACAATAACTTTCAGAACGTGACAAGAGATACTGTCAAAATATATTTAGAAAAGGTGATAAGTGGTGTTTTAGATAGCGGTCGAGTTTAACAAAAGTAGGTGACAAGTTTGATAAATCAATGAGTTAAAGACTAGAAAATGAGTTGTATAGTTACTTGAAGTGATTTTAAATCTCTAACTAAATGTTTGCGTTGGGCGAGATTCAATACAAGCACAATTGTCGCCTACAGTTTCTATTGCGAGTCTAAACTGCATTGAACGTAGGAAAACTTAACTTTTTCTTGATTGTTAGTATTAAAACATAGTTTACAAATTATCCGTTTGTTATCGTTAATAGTTAAACACAATAAAAAGCTATTCCCGTTCTACAATAACAGGGTCATTAGATAAACGCGGAGAGCAATTTATTTCATATCTATATTTACGCAGAGCTAGGAAGACATGTGTAACTGAATAATATCGTGCGCGGGGATTTGGATTACAATTGCATGAAATATTATCGGTGGGCGCGGCCGCGACATATGCTGTGGAACCCCACGCTACGGGCGAGCTTCGGAGCGCGCGCTATAACGCGAATAGTACGCATAAATTCGTAAGATAAATCCCAGCAGATAATTGTAAAAAATAGAAGTAGTTTTATATTGATTCAAATTTTCAGTCGATTTATCTCTACTATAAACTAAAGACAGGCATACTCTGTGAAAAATTAGGGAGGTGGGAGAGAATATTTGATGTCACATACATTCGGATACGAGTAGAGTTTTCGGTCTTTTATCTTATCTGTTAAATTTCACAATTTTTAGAAGATGTTTCAAACTTAACTTGATATTCGTGAACATATTCGTAATATTATGTTATGATATCGATTAAATTCGTTTATGTTCCGCTAATTCAGCGTTGCCGGAGCGAGGGCGATGACAATGCCCCGCATGCACCGCATACAAAAAAACACGACATCTCTATTAATGTGCGTAATGCCCGCAACTAAATGCGCCCTAATTATTGTTATTCTATACCAAACAGACCTATTTGCACTCTAATACCCTTTATAGAGTTTTCTAAATTATTTTGGATAAAGACAAACTTATTTTAGACGTTAAACAAAATTGTCTAATTAACGTTCAAGTTAGTTATGTATTTTAATGAAAATCCGCTTTTGTTCTTTTTATAAAAATTATAAAAACTTTATCTGCAACCTTTCATAAGAATAGATGAAATCGACAAGAATTGATCGTAGGCGTGAGAGAAAAGGGAATTAATCAATCTAAATGGATCTAAGAGTAAGTTCCCAAATCCTCCCGACAATTACACTAGCATCATTACACCGCGTATCTCATATCCCTAAATCGACAATATCTGTTAGGTCGCGTGCCGGGTAATCCCTTAGCTGTCCAACGACTCGCGTGTGAAGTGAATCAAATCGCCTTGGGGTTCGGTTCTCCGGTCTCTGGTTTTCGGTCTCGAGTCTCCGGTCTTCGGTCTCGGTCGTATAGTGTCTTACGATTGATAGCGAGGGTGGCGCTGAAAGTTAATTCGTGTTTGATGTCAATGCAGCTTTATTAGTTGTAAGAGGAAATGCAGTTTTCTTTTATATGTCACAGTGAGGGGGAGGATTGTAATGGTAAAAGGTTTAACTTGCTTCAGTTTTATTGTAATTAGAACTATTAATATTAAAAGAAGGTAGTATAAGAGTGCAAGCTTAATCTTCGTAGAATTGGTCCCTGATAAAAGTTACTCTGATATAAGAAACTGTCTCGTTTGAGCAACCAATAGAGTTTAAATAAAGCTTTGGTAACATCGATTAAATTATATTATCTATTCTGTTTTGTATCACACATTATTATTAACTCGTACCTACACTGTGTTACCATACGCACTAAGTTTAACCTTTCGTGTGAATCATATATTATTAAACAGATAGTAATGAATATCTTATATATGGCTATAGATAATATAGATAATGTTGTTTACGCAAATTATCAGAGTTATATTGTAAACGCGACAGAACAAAAGTGACGAATGTTCAAAAATCGTTGTTTAAATCCGTGTTCCCTTATTCCAAAAAAATGTATAAAGTACTGCGACAAACGAGGACTAATAAGTCGTCGATTATACGATACTGGAGGATACTCGGAACTAAATAAGATAGAGCAGGGGTCTCATTGGACCAAATTATGTATCATAACAAGTACCAGGAACAACGATGTACTGTATTTTAGAATAAATTGTATGAATGTATCAGTACCAAACGTTGAAGGTACAACAGTAATAACGCTGATTCTCATTTCGGAATAAGTCGGCTTGATTTTAAAGACTACCCTCTCTCGGTGCGGAATTAACCCTTAAATAGTGTGGTGCGGGGGTTCGTCGACACGCGGACTGTCACATTCATAATATACCATAGTTTATTACAATATTTTCGCTCAATATTGGCCCCGTTTCCCCTAATTTATCTTACAATGGGACACATCATGTGATTAAATACTTTGCACCAAAATTATTCTAAGAATAATCTTTTTTTTGTATTAAATTTTGTAATGTAAAAGATAATTATGAATTATGTGAAATGAACTATTTACATTAAGATTGGGTACAAATTGTAGATAGTTATTGTCAATGGATTTTAATAAACTCAATTTTATAATTAAAAAATCAGTAGAGAAACATTTTTCCACACGATTTACTTAGTAATTAACTAGAAAAATGGTATAAATGTTTAGGACATCATGCGTTTGATATTTTTCGAACTAATAAAAGTATTTTTTCTACAAATTGTAATATCTTTATTACACATGGTACAATAGCTTCGAAAGGGGCAAGGGAGCACGGTTATTGCTTGATCCGTAATGACAATAAATCATCTGATTTGGTGACGAAATGCGTATTCCCTGCACACTGTATCACATTTTGTAAATCGTATATTTCATGACAGTAACATAGGATCATCGTTATGATAAATGTTATATGTTTAGTGTTTATTGCATGTATGATTACGTAAGTAGGATTTCGTAAGTAATAGTTTATAATGAGTACAACTTCGCTGAATATATCTCATGATTAATTTACAATTTTCGTAATTAGTATTTCTTATTGTATGTTGCGTGTAAATGGCGAGTATTCGGACTAGTATTTACCGAGACTAATTTACTTTTGTCTGTCTTTATATTTTTAATAAATAACATGCCAACTTTACAAAGATATTATTGTCTATTTACCTAGTTAAAAGGTGATTGTTAGTTTACCTTGACAAGGTCGCTTGTAAGAGACAGTTTTTCAGAATATCGATTCTACCAACGAATAATGTGAAGGAAAATAATGTCCGGTCTATATCTGCCACATTTACCAAGCTATTATTATCTATTTACACTTTCCTAGTTAAAAGATGATCGTTAGTTGATTTATAGTAGTAGTAGCATTTCTAAGATTGTGTGTATAGGCGGGACGTAAGCGTGTATGTAAGCAGATCGATGTGTACACAGCGGGAACAATGGGCCAAGGCGTCGACACAATGGACAATGCTCGTGCCTCACAACACATCTATCTGCCTGTGTGCGTTCCATACTTACGTAATAACGCTGTTGTAGCTCTGTGGTCTCTCTGATCTTTCTTGCTGTTTCTTGATATAGTTGTTTGGAAAAAAACTTGAATTTGGGTAATTGTGACGATAATAATGAAAATGTTTAATTCGCATAAAAGCCGTCTAAGTGGTATGATGTTTTTAGGAAACCACAAATTAGCTGTCGGATTTTAGCAATAAGAACACCCATAATCGTTGCTCCTTGCCACAGGTTAAGTAATGACAAAAAGAGCGACAACTTCAATGTCTTTATTAGATAACACAATCAAATTAGTCCATAAGTTTAGCCCTATCATAAACAATAAGACATATGTTTATTGCAGTAATTTTTATCGATATCAGTATTGAACATGTGTAAATTTAGACGTCGTAATGCACATTTTACAGAAGGCGTGGTCGTGGTAGATAAGTAGATTTGTGACAGCACCGTAACTACGCACATAAATTTGTCCGGACAAACACCGTTACATCGGCTTAGCTTCCGTGCAAACAGGGGCACCCGCTAACATCGCATTTGAGGGTTGCAGCTTCATTTATGTCACTAATATTCATAATAAATGTCATACTAGCTTAACCTCATAGAACTGTGAGTCTCCACTGCTACGCAAATATACAAACAATAGTTTTTATTTCAATACTAGCGACGCGCCCCGACTTCGCATGGATGCAAATCGGTATAATACTGATACTAAATACTGCAGCGTTTGCAATGTAATCGCTGAAAATGTGTAATTTACGACATCATATTAAAAACCTCTAAATTATAAGTGTTACTCTACTATATTGTGAATGTATTAACCATGAAAACCTTCCTTCCTCATGATCTATTGAAAAAAACCGCATCAAAATCCGTTGCGTAGTTTTAAAGATTCAAGCATATATAGGGACAAACATAAAAAAGCGTTAATGTTTTATACTATGTAAGGATAAGGACTAGCTGTCATAGCTTCATCGTTCAACCATTCTGATGATACCTTCAAAGAAACATCCAAATATCCAACCAAACTTTCACATTTATAATATTAGTAAGAAGTCAGATAGTATGAGGGATAGGTATATAATAAATAATAGGTGATATTTTATCTTTTTATGTGGACTGGAATCACAAGGATTAGACAACGATGTTTCGTGATATGAAAATCGGTTTATATCATGACAATTGTTGCTTATAAATTGCTAATTTATTTAGAATTCATTCAATTTTTAACTTTATGTATTCGTTAAATAAGTGCATGTTAAAGGTTGTTGTACTATCTTATTGTTATCAAATCGAGTAATATTTTTTCAAGACAAAATTGATAAATGTTGGTTAGGACATCAACATTTATCTATTTGTTCAATTTTTGTATTTCCGTTTGTTTCAATAATATTTTATCATTGATATAATCTTTATCAGTTTCGTTTGAATTTAACTTTCCTTTGTTATTCTGAATCATCCTACAATTTAGTACAATTATGTACAAAATTCAAACTTTAGGTTTCCTTTTCAATGCCTAAGGGTTGGATATGTTTTGTCTTTTAGTGAGCTTTCGATGGTTCTAGTCTTTTTGGTGGATATTGAACCATTCTAAGTTGTTTAGCGGACGTGGGTTCTCTGACCTGGGTAGTATGACCCCACGCAGACGCTCAGCTTGCAAGCGGCGCGTGCTCGGGCGGCTGCGCGCGCGCACAATGCAGCGGAAGACGTCGCCGCGCCCCGCCAGATGGAGCCACCAACGTCTTGAAACTCGTTTCTAATGAGCGCTATTTTATTGACCTCGGGGATGTATTATAATAATTGTACTTTATATGTTTTTTATCTGCGGCTTGCAGTTCGCATTAGTATTTAGGACGTTTGCGCTTATTAGAGTAGGTAGATGAAGAGGTCGATGTATGGGGGATTAATTTAGGGATATACTAAATAAATATATAAATTAGTTACATTTTTTTTAGTTTTGATGAAGTAAAATACGTGAACTTTATTATGACAATAGTTAAGACATAAATATTTGTTAAAACGTATTTTTTTTGGAACGAGAAAGAAAATTGTCCATTATTGTAACTAATTTTCTCTCTTTTTAGCGATATTAGAGCATTACTCGGTAGCTGAAAAAAACGCTGTATTCGTTATAAGGGATATTTTTAATTAAAATAGTCCAGGTTTTGGCATGAGCACCGTCTACAACTCAAAATACACTTCCGGTGTGTGCCGTCCGGTTGCGCACGCGTCGCGGCGCGCACGCACTCATCGACAACACAAAACGTGTCCACAGACACACACAGATAGGAACACGCGCCAAATTGAGTGCCGTAATGAATGAACCCTAAAATAAACCGCGGCACAAAGCGCACATCTTGTATTACATTTGAATAGGAAGGAAGTAGGAAGGCAGCTGGCTATGACTTCTTTTTCTTCGATTTGGTAATGATGGCTTGTAGTGCACTACTGCTTTGTTCCGGTGTCCTGTCGCGTGCCTCTACCTATTATCCTACTATAAGTAGGTGGAAAGGTGTTCGGGCGTGTCTTTACCGTTGCCTCACAAGATGTTTTGATAGTGTTTAGTTTAGGCACGGGGGCATAATGTGTAGCTTTTTTCTAACGCAAATTTTTTATCTACAACCAATTATCACTATTGCCGCTGTTTAGTTATACAGCTTGCGACATCTAGCGATTATAATTGTACCTAGCTGACTCACAAATACTCACAAATACATATTAGGTATGATGTAACCGTCTTATAATATGTAATATTTATTTTGAATTTGTGTCAAACAAATGTGTCATACATAACCTAATCTATTAGTTAATTTATGTCGAAAAAACTATATTGTAGACTTAATGAAGTGTTATATTATTTTTATCAGCAAGCGAAACAACTATATTCTACAAAAATCATCTGATCCAGGTATAGTGGCGCTGCTATCGCGTTTATGCTTTTAGTTCCACTTTTGTCCACCAGACCGGATAACTTTTTCGTACTATAATTAAGTTATCTTCGTTTTTTACAGTAAAAAATATTATAATCGTGTTATTTTGATAAAAAATATCATATAATTAGCTCCGAAATCAATAATAATCAAGCATAAGACTATATCAATTACGAATTAGGTTATGTTATGTACCTTTGATAATGTTATCTCCGAGGCCCGAGCGCGGGTACGGCAACGTTTGAAATTAATAATATTGATAATTCACGATATTCTGATAAACAATACAATGCTCGAGAAAATAAAACTTTTGTAAGCTATTTCCATATTTTATGAAAGTTACATTTAGCATATCCGAGAAGAAATTCAAAGATATGTGTATTCACGCAAAATACGCGCTAGTCGTGGAGTTGCGGAAAATGGAGCCCATCATGGGTCGAAACCTTTTTACATTTAGCATTTTCCATTATTAAATTAAAAGGACAAATCAAATAATCTTACGTGCCTTTTCACAATCTTTAATATCTCTTCTTGGCCGATATGTGCAGGTTGCATCGCGATGTTTTCCTTAACCGTATGAACGTCGGGTCAATCTGTACCTACGAAAAATACATTCGTAGTTTACGTGATTCGGAACTTGGACTTTTAATTAAAAAAAAACAATCAACCACGTAAATTATTATGAGTGTGGACGAAACATCAATGTGCTGATTAGAATTTGATATTACGATCAAACATGATTAATTATGATAATAAAATATTCGCAGTATGATAAGAAGTCTGCTTTTTAGAATCATTCATGATATTACATGATAAGATTATATTGACTATGCTTATGGACATTTCCTATAATAAAAATATTAATTTAAAACTTTCGGTAACTCAAAAAGTGAAATATGATTAAAAACATTTTAATAAAAATAATTACATTCTCACACAGAGTTATTTGATAGTCACTAAGGAAGTCTCTTAAAGTTAATTTAGTTAGACAATTGTACGCTAAGGGATTGCTTAAGTGAATCATTAAACTATTCTGTGCGGCAGTTATTTTGTACAAGACAGCGCCGTCTACAGATCAAAATGTAATACCAAACGCTTTTTCTCACAAATCTGATTTAACTCCTGTTTCTAGGTTGTTAAATGGTGGATAAAGATTTGTGGTTTTCGTGATTATGAGACATATAATACTAAAAACATTTTTTTTTCTTTTACAGGAAACGAAGGAAGTAATGGATCAGAAATAAAATGTGAAGATACAGGTATGTGTTAATAAGAGATGTACATTAAATAATATTTTGTATTGGTTACTTTATAGTTATTGGACAACAGATAAAATAAAGTAAAATAATAGCCTAAAATTAATTAAAGATTAAGAATTGTTTGCTGGCAGATAAATACGATAAAAGTATACGTGAGGTGAGACAATTTTATGTAAAGTCATTCCTTATCGATTTCCTTGTGACGATTATTTTAAAAGTGATATTATTTTATCGGAAATTATTGTTTTTTGTCTAATCTAACATTTATCTGTGAGATAGAAAGGATGATTTTCGCGGTACGTTGGACACTGTTGTGTAGTTAGGCATGCGAAATAGTCAACGATTTATTTTTAAAGTGCGCGTTGTTTGTCTTCGACGAAAATTAGTGAAAATCAGGTAAGTGTTTGTGTTAAAATATAAACAAAATGAAAGCCTTCGTATTGAAATAATCTATGTTAATTTTAAATTAAGATGTAGTTGAAAAATAAAATATTTATTATATTAATTACACGATTATTCTCATAATTAAATATAGGTTTAACAATATTAAAAAAATATCAGTTAAATATGAATACTCACAGATGTCTCGATGTTTAAGTTTTTCTTTTAGATATCATATTATGAACTATAAATTCACCTTGAGTGTGTCCGTTGTCCATATCAAAACATGGTGTTCCACTTTTAAAACTCAAAGTTCTGAGGAATATTTTTCGCTGATTTAAAAATGAACTAACGCATAATAAAATATAACTTGGAATAAAAAATTGCAACCTTTTGTTCTTGTTTTAACGTAAAAAAATCGATATATAGTTAATCTCAGAGGACTGGTTATAATAAAAATTCGACCAACGTTTTTATAGATTGATCTATATTGTAAAAAGATAAATCTTAAGTAAAACACGTCAGTTCATATCAAATCCGTCAACAGTTACGTAACGGCGAAAACTCAAATAATATAAATCTAAATTGTTTATCAGTTGCTCATGTTGTTATCACATCCCGAAATTTTGATAATTTTTTGAGATAAGAAGCTCATGTAGCATTTTATAGTTATTGGTACATTCGTATTAAATTAAAGACTGAAATAACAATTACGATCCTATCAGCTATGATTAAGTTTGTGTATTTACCAATCGTTCCGAAAGCTTTCGTTTTAGTTTTTAAAGTCAGGACAACACTCGAGAGTTAATTGAGCATTGATATACAAAGAATAAAATCTGTTGAGCAAATTATTATTAAGTCATGCTTATAAGTGGACAGAGCAGAATCAGATATTGAATCACTTACAAGAAAATTTGTCTATAGATATGTGTATCAATTAATAGTATTTAGTAATGGTATTTACAGAGTAAAAGAGTAAATCGTATTTCTGTAGCTCAGTATCGATGTGTAACATTAGAATCGCACAACATTCCGGTCTCGATAGTAAAATAGGTCGTGAATCGATTCTCTTCCCGGTCGTTACCGCGTGTCATTAACGGCGGACTCGTAAAGCCGCGGCCGGGCTATCGGAATGCGCCTCGGAGCACGCTCGCCGATAAACCGGCTCCTGTCTCAGAGCTAATAAGCGCCTCCCTTCGCCCGCGACCGCTCATTTTGCTCACTTTACATCTGCTCACCGCTCACCGCTCTTCGTTCTCCGGTCTCCGGTCTCCGGCTCCGGTCTCCGCTCTCCAGACGCCATTCGACTCGGTGCCTAATTAAAATCCGAGGTTGTCTCGATGTAGTCTTTGTTGCCTGCGCTCGGTTTCAGGCCGTGTAAAGTTCAAAGCGGGATGTATTCCGATGTTGTGCTTCGGTTGTATGCACTTTCGAGAGCCGCGCTTTAAGGGAGCTTTTACTGGTCTTTTTCTTATTTCTTAATTAATTATGTTATAGATGTTAAATTAGTTGATTAAAATTACTTAATGTGGAATATAGGATTTTAGTGAGTCAAAATATATAAAGTTTAGGAGTCTATGGTAACAAGAAATGATAGCAAAAAGTAGCTTTTTATTTTGGGATCTTTCCATTTTTTCAAAGGAATATGTTCTTGACATTTTTTATGTATTTAGAAGTTTTCTTTAAAATTCGAGGAATTAGTTGTATTTGCTGTTAGTTTGGATGTATGCACACGATATACATATGAATCTAGTGTAGAGTGTTTAGGGAACTAAATGAGTGGTTGCATATTCTATATACTGTTTTGAAGGTATATCAAAAGCTATAATACCTAAAACTCCCTAACAACATTTGTATATAGGGGTGACGCGTGCAACAGTTTTATATGAGACCAGCACCAATTACAAGCAATATCAAAACCATCAGCTGAAGTGCCATCATTATCTCGGCGTGTGCACGGGAAGATGACCCTTGCGGCGCTGGCATTAGGCGCGGGATTTGACAGAACGTTCACGGGTTTTTGGAGACAAGTGGAGTGAGCAATCCTGAAGTATGGGGTAGGGACATAGTTAAAGCGTTTAGGCTGAGTGCCGTTGAGTGCTCAGCCTTTTGTAAATTTTTCTATCGTTTTGGGCGGGCATTTGCGAGGCGAAGCTATTTTATCAATTCGCTTGGGGGCGAGTTTTGAAGACACTCAAATGTTCGACTGATGTGGAAATAGGGAATTTTGCCTTTTAGGTTTTTATAGAATTTTCCCTATCTTTACTTTTTAATCTGATTGTGGTTTCATTAGATTATTTAATAAATATACCTATTTTTGTTTACATTATTTTATGAACAGAGATCACGTATCGGCAATCTATACTAATATTATAAAGAGACAAACTTTGTATTTTCGTATGTATTGAAATAACTCAAGAACTGCTGGCCCGACTTCAAAAATTCTATCACCATTAGAAAGCTACATTATCCCCGAGTAACATAGGCTATATTATTTAATTCCACGCGGACGAAGTCGCGCACAATAGCTAGCTGTATTAATTATATTAATATTAGGAAATGAAAGACCACATTATTTATATGTCCAGAAGAGAACGGCGTATGCTTAGACCAGTTTGAATGGTTTATTCCAAGATATTAAGACAACAAATATACATAAAAGAGCGCGTTAAATAAACTCAACAGGCACACATAGCCGCGTCGTATTACAGTCATAAAGAGTGTATAAATGCATTGAAGCGTGCCTTCGCTGATTGGATACATATTTCTGATTTAATATGATCCGCGTGTTTAGATATCCGCTGCGCGCGATGTGGCAATGAAACTGCGACATTGTACCGATCCTGTCACGCTCAAATACCGAATGCACCGTGAAATTCTTACATTTGACGTCGCTTTCTATTGCTCGTGTAAGAGATGAGGTAATTTCTTATTTCGTTTTTCAATGTTGTTATTATCTTTTGACTGAGATTAACTTTAATGAGAATTGCGAATGTGAAATTAAAAATATTTTCTTGAAAAGATTGATCATCTCAGAATCTATAATTTTTAAAAATTGATTCTAATTAGATACAAATATAATTTGTTTAACTTTTATAATGCCTATTATAATTCCGTATTCCACAAGTACGCGTGTTAAAAAAGTTGTGTTTGTATATTCTAACATATAAAGGTGTATAAATAATTTGCGTAGATGTTATTTCATCAACACTCCGTCGCACGACACAATACGACATAATGCGACAGCGTAAAATCCACTTTCAATTGCAATGATCCACACAAGAGGCATGTTCTTCCCATATTCAAACATAATGGCCGTTGAACTCTCACATTAAACTGTGACCATTGTTTTGAGCTTTTGTTCTTTTTGTTTTAAGCTCCCTTTGTCATTTCGCACGGCGCGACGCTGGAGGGGAAATGATAATATCCTATTATAAGACGGAATTTTACTGACACGATTTTATATTAATTTAAATAGATTGAAATATTATTTGATGTCGCATTAAAAGCAAGAAAAATAGTCACTTAATTAATTTAGATAACTCTAATTGTAGTCGATAACACTATATTATAGGTATTAAACAACTTTTAAAAGTAAACAACGTATCATTTCCCACTTTCCCTTCCTATCCTTTTCCTATAAGGAAATGATGGGAAGAGGAAGTGGATTTTCCGGGGGAAGGGACGCATAGGGAGAGGGATATTCCTCTTGCTGTGCGTCTCCTCCTCCGAAGATTGAGCAATTGTAGGTGTCTATGGGCAGCGGTCACTTCGCTATTTCAGCGAGTTCAGGTGGCCGTTTGCTCGTTTGTCACTTTATAATATAAAAAAAAACATTTAAAACAAAAAGGGTGATTCACGCACGTATTCCGATGTTAAACTGCGGGTATATTTAGGTATACAGTGAAACCTAGATATGCGAGTCCAAGGGGCCGCGGTATTTGTATAGCTTATAGAGGTTTCTCTCTAATACATGCATCTCGCTTATGGAGGTAGCTCGTCGAGACCATAGAATGACTTTCGCAAATAGAGGTTTCTTCTTGCTTACCCAGGTTTGATAGTACTTTATATTTGTAATATCAATCGCCTGACTTGCGGCTATCTTATAAAAATATGGTTATCCAATCTAATCGCACGTGTCTATGTGAGTCATGAGATGGTTTACCCCCGTCCCCTCCGCTCCGCACCCCTCGCTCCTCGCCCCGGGCGTTATGAAATTAATTTCAAGCTACAATCAGATTTTGTGTACACTAGCTCCGCTCCAAGCTAACGCCGAGTACAGTCTAAAAAAAAGATAAAGAAAACTTCGACGTGCATTGTGCGCTCATGTTAAACTCGTTTAAATATTTTTTTTTTTCAAACAACGTTTTATTTTACTTTTATATTATAATTTTTAATTACGCTTCTACAAATTATTTTTATAATCAATTCTTGTTAGAAATATGTTAATACATTTTTGGTCAATCATAAAATGAACATTTTTAATCGAAACCGTTACAATTATCGTATCGTGCTTTTAGTTTTGTGATATATTCCAAACAATACTGCGTTTACTTTTTTAACTGACTTATAAGACTAAAGATAAAAAATAACTAGTTCGTTTATGTGTAAAAGTCAGTAGTAACTTTGTTACTAGGCACCCTCTGTGCACACACCGCTGCAGGGCGTTTACTCTCTGGTCTACTTGGTTACTGACTATACTGTATCCACATGTATGCTCGGCAGCTTTGATTATAAATAATCATTTTTAAATCATATTTTTTTTGGTTAGTTTAAAAATATTTTTGTTAAGAAAAGTAAGGAAAAATTGAGAAAAGTAAATATGGACATAAATTTTTCAAGCATCATGTCATGTGATTAGGAAATCAAGTAATAGTAAATTATAAATCTTTGTAGTTTAAAAAATTGCTTATTTACAGCCTTTCCCTATAGTATAAAGTCACATAGACACTTGGTTGCACATATCGTATGTATTCCTCAGAAACGTCCCTCGGAAGGCGAGCTTTTAAGAGGCCGAGTGGAGAGTGGTGTTGCGATCGGCTTCAGTGCTCACCCCGGGCGACAGTAAAAAATATGAGCATCCCCCTCGCGTCCCCACCCCTGCGCCATCTTGAAAAACTTTGTCACTTGTAGCCGCAAATCGATCTGTGTCTACGCGGTCTACGCCGTAGGTCGCGTAGGCGGTGTGCTACACGGGGAAGGGTACAATTTTTCGGAAGTGTCTGTAAGGGAGAAATATTATTTTCGACATTCAATTTTTTTATACAGCCAATTTACATAGCTTCCTTTTTCTATTTTTATTTTTATATACAGTTTTCAAAATAATAAACAAATTGCATCTTAAAATATTTAACCCCTTCCATTAAGCAAATAAAATCTTGTAAAATAATTCTCCTATATAACGAGTGGGTTCTTAAGCATTTATAGAGACCCTTTCAAAATATGACTTTTATTGTCATTCAAATGATAATCGTTAAAAGGATTTATTCACGTGAATGCCCTTACAAAACAGATACGCCCTGTGGCTACATAGATTTAGATAAATATTTTGAGTTATTCTAAACTTTATACTATTTCAATAAGGTTCAAATTATATGTAACATATTTAACCAGTCCATAGCTATGAATACACATCTTGGACACCTATGGCCCTCAGCAGGTGTTCTTACAATTCACTCTTTCTCATATCTATATTATTTACGCAGTCAGTTTTACGAATTAACTGAATTTAGGTAACTTGCTCCTTAAAGACATATAAAATGAAATTCAAGTTCAAGAGTTGTACATATTTTTAATAATGGAAAATTACTTTATTTATCATTAAATTATTAATATCTCAATTAAAGTTACTTAAAGTTTTACATTTATAATCGGATTATTGTTGTTCGTCAAATAGCTCTGATAAGATTGATGACACGCTAAATGAGGGTGAAAATAATGATATACATACTTCCATGGATTTAACAAAAGATGAATTTTAATTAATTAACGTCACGATAAACAACTCACCAAATACTCAACTTGCATAATAGAAATTAAGACAATCAAAGTATAAATTATTAGTTGACACAAAAATTGATAGAAAAACAGCAAAAGCACAAAGACATTAATCTCGATATAATTAAATAATATTTATTACTTTTCTTAAATAAAACATCACCTAGATTTCACTTTTGTGGATTCACACGTCTTATAAAAAATTTTAACCGACCTAACCCTTACCCTACTGTCAAAAGGTCAAGAAAAAGGATCAACCCTTTTGACAACTATAAAGACAGGTACAGAGATAGCACCCTTCAAGAAGAGATATATTTAATTGTATTATTGTAACCTCTAAAGTTCGTAAAACCAAAATTAGCGACGCATTCAAATGTATCCAGACGCCGATTGATATAACGAACCGTGCGAAATTTATAACAAAAGAGAAACGGTATAACAGAAAACGTGCAAAAAATACTTTTTGTGTCAAAAAAACATCGTAAAGGGGTGAAATCTCTGACATAAACCCTTTCGCTGTTATCATTTTAGGGGATTCTTGGAATTCATCGGAGATGACTATAACATTTCAATTTCGGATGCATTTTTTCTTTGCAAAATATCAATCTAAGATTTGCCTATTATTCAGCAAGTTTATAGGTAGCAGTTTTTAGTTTTGGAACTTACTGAATTATATGTAAAGTTATTTCCTTTTTCCATAATCGACGTATTTAATATAGAAAAGAAAAAATCAAGTATCGTTTATTTTTGAACAATGTTTCTAAAATCTTATAAAGCATATTGGAAGACTGCTGTATAAATATTATTAAATTCCAACTCAAACTGCACTCAACAGAATAAAATCGAAGAAATGTGTATTCAAGAACTATTGAGAGAACTAGAGAAAGTAAACGGGCAATATAAATTGCATATTATAATCGAGGGAATAAATGAACCGACGTTAATGATTTGTATTTGGGAATGATTTTTATCAGGCCATCTTTTGTCCCGCGCTGTTTACAGGGGTAGAAAACAATTGTGTGTGAACACAGCTTCCATCCCCGACCTCCTGACTTGTGGTACAAAATGTCCGGATGCCTTTATTATTTCAAGGGCTCTATCAAGTGAGTTGCGTTTTGTTCTTCTCGTCTTACAAATGATGAATAAGAAAAGTAGTTCATGAGAATAAAAACAGAATTGGTTTAATTTAAATTATTGTTGAAATATTCAATAATTTTTACTTATTAAATTTCAATATTTATTATTGATGTTATTTACAATTTTAGGGTTAAAGTATCAATTATTGTGCATCATAATTCTTCACTTTTAAACTATTTAATTTATACCTTTTGACAAAATAATCGTATAAAATTGTGATAATAAATAAACACTTTTATTATCGTAATCTTAAATTGAAGACGAATGTTTTATAATGAAGATTGATTACATTCCTAAGATTAGCATTTGAGTTTTCTAAAACTTTATTAAAATGACCGGTCAATATAAACAAAATAGAAACATCCTGTATATGAGCCAAAACAGAGAATAAGAAGCATTAATTTAACTAAACTTTTGTTTATTGGCGATTTTCTTTGGGTAGACACTTAAATCTCATGTTATTGTAACTTAATTTGAAATATCCAATTTCGTTCTTAATCCGATAAGGATAAGGTATATTTTTGTATGAACAATCGGTAAAGTAAAACGCTCAAGACAGGGGTACGGAAGAATAGATATGGGGCCCGACTTTTTCGATTGAATTCTTTTCATTGCAAGACTCGTAACGGACCCTAACGTATATTTGGACAGCAATCCGAGAGGTTTGAAGTGGGCCTGGCCTTATAATTACGATAATTTGACGGCAGATGACGAACTTACCGGTGTTCATGTGAAAAACATCGATTAGTTTGTACACAATATATTTATAACGTTCCTGATAAGCTATCATGACTTGAAAAATCACAAGAGTGGTTAAAACTATATTTCTGTACTTTATTAAATTGACCTAATCTTCTAACCAACGGGTACCTAATTAGTTAATACAACAGATGCAACATCCTTATCCGTATCCTTATCCTTACATAGTATAAAACAATAACGCTTTTTTATGTTTGTCCCTATATATGCTTAAATCTTTAAACTACGCAACGGATTTTGATGCAGTTTTTTTTTATAGATAGAGTGATTCATAGAGAAGGTTTATATGTATAACTAGCGACCCGCCCCGGCTTCGCACGGATCCAATTATGATTAGTATGGCTGTTATATACAACAATTTTTCTGTAGTGTATTTAATATCAGCATTGCACCCGTGCGAATCCGAGGCGGGTCGCTAGTTAAATTATTAAACAGTAAACAAGCAGTCTACGGCTTTTATTAAAAACGTGATGAGCATGACATGATATATGGACGACTTTGAATACGCGTTATCGCGCTCAAACAATCTTGATACTTGTATATTTATCTGATAGAAAACGTGTTGTTTGATGTCACGTTTTAATATCTATCATACATACATGTAATCCGTGACTAATATTGCTCATAAATGTTTTTAAAAAAATAATAACAAATACTTAAGTGCAATACAAAAATGTAGATTTAAGCTAATTCTGAAACCAGTGGATGCCTGCAATTGATTTTTATTTTTATCCGGTAGAAAAAAAGTTTTAGTGCCGTGTAGAGTTCGTACTGCTATCGTAATGGGGAGTGAATCCCTACAGAGTGAGGCCGATGGAAAAATGGCATTTTAAAATAAGCAATTTTTCACGGATTGCGCGCCGCGCCGCCGCCGCGCTGCCATGAATCTCCAAGTCGAATTTAAAATTGATTTACCGAGGACAAACGCACCCGATATCTGTTTGACTTATTACTTTATTAACTTTGCATCGCTTGCAAATTGTGAATTGATGAATGCATGTTTTTATTAATTCGCTACACCGTCAGTTTACACTGGCGTAACACCTGCGGAAACATATTTTTATACAGGTTTCATAGATATACGAACGACAATACTGTTGTTATTATAATTAATTATTTAACATTATGTATGAGTAACAATAATAAAAATATCGGCGTCAAGGGCTGGAAGCAAAAGGCCCAAAGTAGACCAACATGGAGAAATTTACTGGACCAGGCCCAGGCCCACCCGCGGCTGTAGTGCCTCTGATGATGATGATGATGATGATGAGTAACATTAGGGATCGAATTTGTATTAATTGAATGGATCACGTCATAAGGCGGTATTTCGTAGATATACAATCAGACTTCCGTTGGCCAACGCTGAAGATTGAAGGTTAGATTTGAGTTATCGAACGTGATAAACCTTATCTTATATTTTGGTTTTTCCAAGTTTAGTCGCGTCGCTTATATTTAGAAATATGAGTAAACCATTTTAAATGCGTATATTTTGCATACATCAAATGATTTTATTTACACGACGTTTGTATTATGTCTTTAGCGTTAAATATACTGAAACAGATGTCTTTATCACTATCTGCCTATTCGAAAAAGAGATAAATATATTTCTCTATATTTGTTTTAGTGGTGGAAACTTCAGATTTATATACTTGAAAAACATCGAATTACAGTTAATTATAAATTTTATTTTTTTAACAGTGGTAGAGCCCGCTTTAAGATCTTCGCACGAATTGTCCGGCTCGCCCGGTGAAATACCACAACCACACAAAAGACAGGCGTCAAATGGAAGTATTGTAATTCCGTGTTTCGTCGGAAGAGTGTGGTGCCGGACGACTCATTTTTAATCCACTTTCCACTCCTATCCTCTTCCTATAAGAAAATGATGGGAATATGAAGTGGATTTTCCGGGGGAGGGGACGCATAGGGAGAGGAATTATACTCTTGCTGTGTGTCTTCTCCTCCGGAGATTAAGGGTACGCAACGCATCTGCAATTGTAGAAGTCTATGGGCAGCGGTCGCTTTGCTATTTCAGCGAGTTCAGGTGGCCGCTTGTTTGTCACTTTATAATATAAAAAAAAATCAAAGGTACATTTATACATATAAATATAGGTATAAATGTTATATTACTATATATAATCAATTTTGATTACAATCATGCACAGGTGTGTTACGATAACCACATAATATGTAATCAGACCACTGTTTGTGACGTATCCTTTGTATCTGACTTCAATTAACACGGTCAAAGCCTTTGATCACTGTCCGTTTGTGACCAAAATTATATTTACTATCCTGAGCTTAATTTTATAATTATTTTGCGAAGTGGAGGATTTATTTTACTTATGGGTGATCATGGACGTTAAATAATGTTATTAAGTTAATGTAAGCTATGTTTTTTATTTTCTTTTGTTTTAAATGGAAAAATTAAAGTGCCTTATTTATTGTGTGTAAGTGGGACGTAAGCCATACATTTATTTACGTTTAAATATGAAGATATGTATTTCTAAAGTTATTTTTAAATCATTTAATTATATTACTTTAGTGTAAAGAATAAAAATGATTGTAAAACTTTTGTTCAAATATAAAATTGAAAAGTGTCACAAAAGTTATTGAAAAGTGGCAACCGCAGGGATAGCGAGCTTCGGTCGCAGAAAGAAAATTAGGATGTGAGCCGTCAAAACTTCAAAATCAGGCGTCAAGGCGACGCGACGCTTCAGAGGGATTCCGCCCCCGCATTACACCTCTCTCATTATTTATCACATTGTCGACGAAATTAATGGCGGACCCTCGTCAAATGATTTTTATTTTATAAACGAAGCGGCAGCTGGCAGTTTAATCATATCTTTGTATTCTATGAGAAAATGTCTAGACGGGAGTGAGGACACATTTCCATACGCGGAGCTAGAGTTTTCAATTAATAACTTTATTAAGTTAATATAGATAGCATGTACTTGTAAGACAAAGTATTCGAAACGCTAATAATGGAAACTTATATTTATTTATTTCACTTGTTGGTTTGTTGCGCTTTCACGAATCAACCTCGTGTATTTCATACCCCAGTGCTTCATTACACCGATGTCACGCAAAAAACCGCCTTACGCCGAAGCAAAATCTATTTCTTGCGCGAACTCGGTCTAATGAAGCCGCAGGGATACAATAATAGAAAACAAAGCCATAACACTCATAGAGCTAGACCAAACATTATCCTGATCAAAAAATGTTATTTCAGCTAATTTATTGAAAATCATAATTTAATCATCAAATCATACCTGATAATAATTTTTCAACAATTTAAAGACATGCGAGTGAAACTGCGAGTAAAAGCTAGTATTAATATATCCAATTAACATTGTGATAAATTATAACAATGGTGTACTAATTAAAACAGTCGATAGATGTAGGTACTCTCATTATCTGGTGTCAGAGGTCGGTTAAGAGGAAACCGCTCTTTTTATATGAAAACGAAGCGGTCAAAATACATCATTAGCTATTATTTACAATCATCATTTTTATCTTTTAGTGCTAACAAACAATTTTAATTACGGGAAACCGAGTTGATGTTCGTTTTAAAATTTTATCAGCCAGTTGTTATAGATTTCTTGTCGGAGGCCAAGGCCCACTTCGGGTCATCGTGTCACCCTAGTTAGTTAGTTGTTATAGGACATTTATCTTTTTTTTTATATTGTAGTTTAATTAAAAATAGTTTAATGATAAAGTAGGTTAGTTTTAACTCGCACAGCCGCACTGTGTAATGTCTGTCCTCGGCATATTTCCAAACCGCTACGACTTAGGGTCCTTCAAGAAGCAAGCCTATCACCTCCTCAAAGGCCGGCAACGCATCTGTGGTTCCTCAGGTATTGCAGATGTCCATGGGCGTTGTTGATCACCTCGGTGTTCCCACTGCTCGTTTGCCTTCACTTATAAAAAAAGTTTGACAAAATGAATATTATATTAGACGTATTGTTTTGTTATTTTTTATTATAAGCTAAAATATATCGAAGAAATAATCCTTATCAATACAAATAACTTTATCTCTTCCGGTACTAAAAGATGATTTAACTTTGTCTTTCCTTAAAAGTTATCAGAGATTTATGTGTTTATCTGTTTATCAAGCGACTTTTAACATGTAGATTATACCTTATTCTGATGTGCAAAATTTTAAAATAATAATTTTTCAATCAAATAAATATAACTCAATAAGTTAGCTGTCGCAAAATGATCGGTGTATCACAGATAACCTTACCTATAACATTGGACACCAATTAATAAAAACAAACGTATTTGATATAGAAAAAGAAGCTTGTAATGAAAATTGGGGTACAAACCACGGCAGGTACTGCTAATAAACATTTTTAATTAAACTAAGAAACTTAAAACTTACTCTTAGACGGACTTGTTCGATTCGACAGCTTTTGTAATTACAAAAGAACCTTATTTGCGTCTTATTATGGTTCAATTTCGGATGAACGGTACATTTGGAAGATGTGAAATTTATAATCGAAGGCCGTAAATTAAGGTGACATCGACAGTTGTGGCTCGTGGGGACGCGTTAGGGAAGCTCTAACGATGTTTTATCTAGAAGTATCGTATGATTTCCATTGCTTAAACATGCTGAGAAACATATCGCCATCCCATTGTTCTGCTTTAAAACAATAGAGATAAAGATATGTTATAAATATGTTTCGAGAAAACTCGCGTAGTAATAAATGAACCTCGCACCCTACATTTATATTTTTGTATTATTTTTATGATTGATTTGACTTCGATCGAATATTTTGTATCGTTTCAAACTTTAATCAAGATAGTGCTATTTTTAATGATTGGCGTTAATTTGTTAATAAATGCCAAGATAAGGTGAATGAGATTATTTTTTGATGCGTTACGTAATTTTAAATATTACTTATATTGATTTATTAAAGCAATAAAGGTAGTTCGGTGATAGACAGTTGTGTGAAAATGTTATTTACTCCTTATTAAAGGCTATATCGATTGGTGGAAATGAGTAAGAGACAGTAAAAGACTTAAATTTCTTTAATTTCATGATGAGTTAAAAATCAGTGTTGTAAGCGATATAAATATATTATGTAGTTTGTATTGTCAACAAAACATATGTACGAGTGAATTGAAATCCGGAGCAAACCGGTTCTCGATGGCGTCAGCTCTGCAGCCTCCCGCTGACCGATTTAATTCACGCCTTGACTAAACCCTTTGACGCTTTCACTTGTGACAGCTCGCAGTCGGGAACCTTTCGCGTCGTACACGTCCCTATTATCATTTCCCGATCGTTCCGGTGCGAACCGGTATAGAAAAAGACGGTTTCTACCTTTTTTGTTTGGGTATAATTGCCTATATGTATGCCTAGATGTTAGCTATAGATATTCCCTGTGTTTGAATCAAAATAAATGAAGTCATTAGGAGAATGGGCAAAAATACATGCCGAATACTATATCTACAAGCAGAAAATATACACCTCATTCAATACGTATTCATCTTAGAAATACGATAAGTACTGATAAGTTATACATGCAAGTTATCATTGTATTGTATTATAGTTCGAACTATCATGGGCTCCATTTTCCGCAACTCCACGACTGGCGCGTATTCTGCGTGACATATCTTATTCGTCGATATGTGCAGATTGCACGATGTTTTCCTTCACCGTAAGAGGGTCGGGTAAATCGGTACATACTAAAAAACAAGTTATAATTAATAGAAGAGCTAATTACAAAAGAAAATACAGTTTATAACTAGACATGTTATCATTCGCTATCTTTTAGTAGTTTCGATTCAGTGAATAAAGGAAGGAAGGTGTCCGGGTCACGGCTGGATAAGAAGAGATCTATCAATTCCGAGAGCGCCCTGTCGCACCGGAAACTGTGTCCGTCGTTACATTGTTATAGATGTTGCACAATTATCTATATAAACAATTCCTAGTAGTTTATTTATTGCAGAGCAGATGCTCGCAACTTCCTTCAGTAAATTGAAATTATTTTTTACTTAATTAGAATTTAAAGACAGCCTCAATTTTCAATCTGCTTAAAGTATAAAAATATTTACATTAAATATTTAAACCGTATTTGTAATATAGAAAAATAATTTGTATAACAAAATAATGATAAAAAGCTCTTACCTACTACAAATCGAAACAAACTAACATAACAGAACTTCTACAATTGAAATTCGCAACAACGCGTTCGCGTTGAATATCGTATTTCGTAGAAAAAACTTCATCATTGTCATACAAATGTATCTGTTGTTAGGGCTCGGTAATTGGTGGCCTGGTGTGTAATTTGCGAAGGCCTTTTGTGCGAAAGTCAATGCGAGGTGCGCTTTATTCTCGCCTTATCAACTCGTACACCGTAGAGGGAGCGATTGTAAAACGATAAACTGTCAAAATCTTAGATTGTGCGAAATTAAGTTACTAGATTACTGCCGTATTTTTATAAATACTTTATAGTTATATTTATTTAAAAGTTTTTTAAACTTACTAAAGAACAGAATGCTTAATCTGATGTGTTGATTAAAAATGAGAAATATTCGAGACCAAATTTTTAAACACATATTAAGTTACAGAAACAAAAATAATTCAACAAAATTGTTTTTATCTTTGTTTTAAAAAATATAACATATTATTAATATGTCTAACAAATAGAACTAAGTAAATCAATTATAAACGTGTCTTCAAATCAAAATCAAATTCCATCCGAGTACATTGTTTAAAATGTTAACAATACGGAAATTGTTTGATACAATGTGAGTGTGCGAGCCGGTAGGGAAGAGGGGCGGCCGCGGTCGCCTCGGGCGCGGGCACACAACATAATCATGGTGTAGTGTTTGCGGCTGAACATCATGGGAATATTACAACGACTGTCCAAACAAGGGCATCGAAGGATAGTTATGCATTCTATTTTGCCGTACTCTGAGCAGGAGTTATAAATGTTTTAGATGCACGTAGCTTGCTACGCATATTTTTGGACCTAAATTTCAGTACCCAAGTGACTGCTTATTTTTAATTTTTTATTTTGCTTTGGCTTCTAAAAGTAATTAAAAACATAACAATGTCGTTTAAGTAATTAATGTTTAACACTTACATTGCGTACTCATTGGATGCATTAGAGAGATTTCCGCAAACGACTATCACATCACTTAAGTGCGGATAACGCTGTAAGGGGCTCTAAGACATTTGTGGCCCAAGTTAAAAGCAACAGGAATGCATTGTAATTGTTACTATTAATTCCGGGCACTATCGTTGTTTAATTAATTAGAAGGAAAATGGTTTAGTTATCTATCTAATTGTTTATGCAAACGTGGTACGAGATTGGGTATTGGTTTCGGGTGTAAGATTACGGTCGCTTACGCTTGTGGCTTGTACTCCATGTAGCAGCAGTGGGGTGGCTTGATCGATGAGGCGCCCTTGTTCTCCGATCGCCGGCTCAATTACAACACGATTATTTAATTTGACATGATACTTTGAGTGTTTTGACGCTCCCTGTTACATCGGAAATGTAAAATTTATCTATTTAGTTTTTTTTTTTATTTTAGTAGAAAGTAACAGTCACGAAGCGTGCTCGCTTAACGAAGACAGGCTCACTTAACACTAGGTAGGATTGTTGTCAAGCGCTGACCTATATAACATAAAAAATGACGGGCTAGTCTATCGAGCTTCTTTAGTCAGTTGCAAATTGATTATTTTTAGAAAATTGCTGTACCATATTTCCTTCTATTCAATAAAACTGTAGCACTTTTTATTCTGTCATTTAACAACTAATTAGAGTCCATCGTCCACTAACAAAACATTTGAACACTCGCCACCGCTCCGTTCGTCATGCAAGAAACATTTCCATCAAGTTAAAAGACGTTGTTACTTTCCAACTTTTCCTAGTTTTTACATGAAAGTTTACTTGACATTAATTTGGTGAATTAAGGTTGAAGTGTGCTTTTACATCTGATTCTATTGTGATAAGTATAAGTTTATATTCACGCGATAATACTTAAGTTCCTTTATTATAAGAAAATACATTATAATAATGACTTAATAATAGATTAGTTAGTAAGTGAAAATTTAAAAATATGTTCGATCGAGGAATGTCCAGTGATTCGTCCTATCCAGACGCCAATAACCGTCGGGTTACCTTCTAACGCTTTATTGCCTCTATAAATACGATGGATCGCCCCAGGAGGCGTTCACCGAGTGCCTATGGTGCATTTCGATTTAAAAATCTATTCGTTCAAAATTGGAATAGCTCGACCCTTTGTCGTGACGATTTAAAATCAACGATTTAAATTCTTCGAGTGGTCATTCGAATGAATGAAACCGATGCCGTGATTTAAAATTCGAACTACAATTACGATTATTATCTGCTTGATGCTTCGAATTCGAAGCAATAACTTCGCACCGTTTTGCTATTTCAGCTTTCTTCAAATTACATGTCATCAATGTACTAAGCTAGGTATTTTAAACCTTAAATGCATGCTATATACATTTTAGAAAAAAAAATATTGATTTTTCTCTTAATCTATGTTTAGTTACCAACCTGTTTCAATTTAGTGTATTTAAAAAGGAAAAATCATGTATTTAAGGGTCAACGCCTAAGGTCTTGTAGGATTTTAAGTATTTTTTCAAATACAAATAAAATACTGAGATATAGTTCGCGATTAGATTTGAATTGAATTGAATGGAATGGAAAATGTCCGTCGGTCTCGGAGTCTGTTCGTACGGAGACGGTTTAAAGTTTCCGAGCGCTTATCCCTTCAAAAGCAATGGACAGCGGGTGCTTTATCAATCCGATAACGTTAAGGGTATAAATGGTGAAGCGATCGTTATTTCAAATGGAAAATGTAAAGTCATTGTGTGAAATACAAAAGATCTTCAATAAGAACTATCGTATTGGACTTTCAAGTGCTCACTTGAGACTTTAATAATCGAATCGTTGCTCAAACTTATAAGCAAATGAGATTAATATTTTAAAACATTAACTTCAAGACGTAAGATGTTTTTTTTAATTAATCAGGCAATTAAAATAACATTAATCTTTAGAAATGTTAATTAAAACTTAACAAAACTACCTTCTACAATGGTAAACGATTATGAAACCAATAAAAAGAAAGTATCCTGCAAAATAAACAGCCGTATTTGAGGAAAGTTGTAGCAAGTTTCTCGTTAAAGCTTTTTCCAGGGTGCGGTGGGTGACTGTCACGAATCGGCAACAAAGGGAGGTGCCAAATGGGGGGTAGTTCGCAAATAAAATTGTCGCCGCAGAAGTTGTTAGTCGCGTGAGGTCCGGTGTCACGTCCGCACTCATTTCGAATTCAACACGAGATTCCGTTCCTAGCTAAGTTTGTTTCGATATATTTACGTTGCTATACTGGTATACGTATTCTGTTTGTTAGCAAATGTGTACTCGTATGTTAGTTGGCAATTTGTATGGAGTTGAAGTCCCGAAGTGCTCGACTGCTTTGTGCTGATATTCATTTTTGATGCAACGCTCTAGTGCTGTTGGTAATCAGGTTACAATACCTTTATGCATAACAAGAGAACACGATAATAACGCTTTATGTAGATAGGTATAAAACAGATTACCGCCGAAATCTCGGAGTTGGTAGTCATCGTTTTATAAGAACGAAAAAGTTTCGAACATATAATTAGGGTTATCTGTAGATTATTCATATAAGATCAAAACCGACATATAAAACTTAATTTGTATCACTAACATTACGGAGCTTAAATACATAAATGAATCAATATGAAATAGGATTAAAGAAAACCAGTTTAGTAAACAGCTAAAATCTGTGTAGAGACTATACGTATAACGTTGTAAGCTCCTTGTCCGTTGACTTCCTTTGTCGGTCATCTAAGATGGCGGTTGCCTCCTGAATTAGCTCATACGTCGCCCCCCGGCGTGCGCCGCACAGAAAGGAATCTTGATCTGACGGGAACTCTACATAATGTGAAAAATAGTTTAATATTTGGGGTCCAGGTATCGAGGACATGTTTATAAGGGACTAGTTGTTGACCACGACTTCGTCCGCGTGGTACTAAAGAAAACAAATTATAGTAGCGTTCAGCTGTCTGGAGATTTCTACAAACAAACTTCCATCCATCAAAACTTCTGCATTAACAGTATTAGTAATATTTTTTGTAATAGTTTGTTTATATTAAGCTCCTTCTTCCAGACGCGATAAAATTTAATTAAGCAAAGTAAATTAGAATATAAATATTCTTTAGGGAGAAAAAAAATCTATTAAATAAACGTAAAAGCGGCGCCGTGTCTCAGCCTATCAAATAAATTTGTGCGGTCGACGCGAAATTACGAGACATAAATTCTCATACTTGTACTGAATTTAAATTTTGCTGCTGGCAACGTAGAAATATAACTTGTACAGACCTTCATAAATGACATTTTTTATGTATCTTTGTCCTTACTAGGTTTACAATACAAGAAAATTTTATTTCTAAATGAATATTTTTTACCTCCGTTTGCTTTTGTAAACGATATTTATAGGTTAAAACAACCTTAAAACCTCAATCTGATTAAAAACAGTGGAGACGCTTGCTTTTAATTTCTATTAATCTAACGGTTTATTTTTAAACGCTAATCAGATATTTAAGACCATCATACATATTAACTCCACGCTTAAATACCAAATTCTACGGCAATCTCGTATAATTTTGACGCCACTTACATTTTAAGCAACACTTAAATTTAAGTGGCGTTTGAACATATTTATACATACGGAAATATTACAAAGGTACTTTTTGACCGACTTCCAACAAAATGAGGTTATGAAGTCATTTAGTACAGTTTTAAAACAGCGTAATGTCTGCACATATCGGCGAAGAAATTTAAAGATATGTGTAAAGTCACGCAAAATACGCGCTAGTCGTGGAGTTGCGGAAAACGGAGCCCGTATTGGGTTGAACTACTACTATAGTTTGACCAAATCCATGAAAATTTACGATAATATGAAAACTAGCTTAAAAAAATCTCACTGAATAACATCAAAGAGTTATTTGCGTTTCTATTTTATCACAATCGTTGCAACCTTCACACCCTCGCGCCGCAATCATAACGACTTGACACAGTGTCGATTTAATACGCGAACTGTGAAATCGATTACGACATCTGTTGGAACGGGAATCGATTATCAGCAGTCATGTCTCGCAAATCGATTCTAGTTGTCGCCTTCACGTTACAATGTTTACTTTGATGAGGTACCTAGAATGAAAATTTAATTACAATTCTATAGAGATTAAAGCTTAAAGTTTTTTATAAGAGAATGGGGCAAGCAAGCTGCTTATCCGAGGTGATCTTCAACGCCCATAGACATTTGCAACAGTCAAGGAACCGCAAATGCGTTGCCGGCCTTCAAGGAATAGATAGGCTCGCTTCTTGAAGAGCCCTAAGTCCTAGCGGTTTGGAAAAGTAGACAAAAGTTGTTGGAAATAAATACCCAATTATGAGAAAACCTCATACACATTTTTAACAAAATGTTAATACGATCACTATCATCAAAAACCAATTATAGCTACTACTTAGACTGGTACTCGAAAAATTAAGCAAGTTCTATACTCACTTTCAGTGTCTTACCATATTTAGAACACAAATCTAGTTTCGTGTTCTATTAATATTATTGAAGTAAGAATATAGAGCTACGTAACCGTAGAGCTAGTCGAGTTAGCCTCGTAGGACCCGTAGAGGTGCAGAAGTCCAGATGTACACAGATCTGTAGTCTGTAGCAGACAAAGACGCAGATAAAGTGGAACATCCCATTGGTGCATCGGCGCCGGCCACGCCCCGTTCCGTCGCCGGCCAATCGCGTCCCTCGCCGCATCTTGAACATTATCTAGTTATCTCCCTTCTCACTTCACTGACACGATATTTTCAGACGCTGAAAAACTATTACGTTTATAAAACGTAGAGATATAAATAGGATAGACCGGTTTAAGATTTTTGTGTATTTTTTTATTGCTATGTTCACATAAATTTCACTCTGTTATAAAGATGATTTACACAGTTTTATAGACGTACGAGTATTTACATTTTATACATATAAAATTACCAGAATAAAGCAACAAAGTATTATACCTTTCAAGCTATTATTATGCTAAATCAAGGACATCTATTATGTAAGCTTTTTTGCTTAACAAGTAGGACTTTGTTTCAAGTGACCGTTTCCGTTTGAAGTTTCATATGTCAATCCCAATAGACATTGTTTGAACTACAGCTACTGTAAGCCTACGTTCAGACGAGCGCTTTTTTGACGGCCTCGCTAATCACGATCGCTGTAAAAAGACATTCGTTCATCCAAAGCTGCGCGATAAAAAACGTCGCGAGTCAAAAGTGCCGCCGCAAGAACATGGTAATGTATTTGTTCTTTGGCAAACGATTTTTTAACGCGTTGAAAAATCGTCCGTGTGAATATAGGCTAAGGTTCGATTAAGTAGCTCTGTTTACTCTTACAAAGGTAGTTGTTACTTACTAAAGCACCATTGTTTAGGCAGGTGTCGATGTCTATCGTAACAATGTTGCTATCGATAAATTTAAATTACACCATTGATAAGATTTTTTTTATAACACGTGTATGTTTGTTCTTTTAGTGATTGACATTAACGGACAACATTTTTACGCTTTGGTTTCCTAAACACGTACGTACTGATTTATTTCCAGATTTGTTAATAATTTATTTTTTTTCAAACAAATTTACATATTATTAGTTATTTGTGGGGAAGGTACTTTATGTTTCTAACATATTTAGAAGTAAAAAGATCAGTAAGTGTATTTTCAGACTTTAACCTTGTATAAAGCGACCCCGAAAGTGTGGTGCGAGCGAGAGGGGTGAACGTGCGCGGGGCGTGCGCGGGTCGCGGGCGGCGGAGGGGGGGCGCGCGGGGTGCGTCCCTGCCCGAGGGTTATGATTCGGGATCGTAGGGATGAGCCGGGCTCTCGCTTCCTCTCGCGTTACTCTGGCACCGTTCGTCGCGGCCAACGCACATATCAGCCGGGAGCGCGCACCATCCCGCGACACAAACGGACATTCAATATCGACAAGTCTATCCCATCACTATAGATACTACATCGACATTATGCAATTATTTTTTTAAATATTTTTAATTTTTTCGTAAAAGTGCAGTGTTGAGATCGAAAATCAGTGATCTAAAGTTATTCAATAAATTCTTATTGGTATTTTAAAATTTTATTTTATCAAAGTGGAAAATATATTTTATTTTAGGAACATTTACATATCAGTGCATCATTGAACAATGATTAAAATTTTCGTTTTGAATTAAATTTTATTAAGATGAAGATGTCTAGTAAGTACCAGATTGATGATGAATTGTAACATAGCGGTTTAAATTAGGTACAACTTTCGTACCTAATTAATTAACGTTAAGTTGTACATCGAACCAATTTTTACCGTCTTTTGTATTTCCGAAGTGTACAATATTTCTGAATAACATTTTAACTACCAAATAAAGTTTTATTATTAGTATTACTTTTTATTAAAATTAACAATTCACATTGAGTATACACAAGACTCGATAAATCTTAAATAACGAAGGATGTTACATGTAACACATTTATAAATCCTTTCTCTACTATTAATAGGCAAATTCATCTTTACCTAGAGTTGTACTCGCTGTTGTTCGCGACTTCATCCGCGTGGAATTAAAAAATATAGCCTATGTTATTCTGGAATAATGTAGCTTTCTATAAGTGAAAGAATTTTTGAAATCGGCCCAGTAGTTTTTGAGTTATTTCAATACGTACAAGGATACACATTATTTTCTTTATAATATTAGTATAGATAGGTTGACCTACTGGCATATTGTGTTGTGATAATACTTCTAGTAACATATCCATAACCTGGACAATTATTAATCTTTGTTGTTTGGATATTAAATATTAATTGTATCATATCTTTAATCTAATTGATGTCCTATTTGATTTCAAACAATATCAGGAATAAATGACTCCGTCCGCGTGGAATAAAAAAAAAACTTACCCTATGTATTCGTCCAAACTATGCGCATCTGTGAAATATTTTATCATCATCGGTTCGGATGTACTGGTGATACCTTTAAAAAACATCTATCCATACATCCATGGTAACAGTAATATAATATTAGTAAGATAACGAATACGTAATACATAAAACATTAAAGTTTTCATTGTGTAGGCATTATTACACAATTGAAGATTAACGTTATCAACTTTAAAATGTTCTAAAAAAACTTAGCTAAAAATCAATATTTAAAACATTGTCAATTTCAAAAGCCTTGTCAAACAAACCGTTTTTGTATCCACTTGAGTGTTATCTATAATTCTGTTAAGGGTGTGCGAACAACCCAAAACATCTCGAATCTGCGGTTATTAGTAAAGGTTATTTGTCATCTCAAAGTGTAATCTTTTGACGAGCGCCGCCGGGGACTCTGCGTTGTTTATAAACCATATTATACACAATTTAAGTTGTTATATTTTTATTTACTCTATTCGTATGCGAAATGTATTTTTTCATTCTTGGCTGTATTCGAGATCTTTGCCTATTAAAAAAAATGTGTCGGAAGTTCTCGATAGTAAGACTGTTTCGTTCTTAAAATGAGTAAAATTTTAAATTATTTACTTTTGTATTATCTAATTAATTAAGTATATTATGTTCATTAATTAAATGTGTTATTAATCGAAATTGTTTTAATTTTATGACCGTGTAGCCTAATTAAAACTAAAATAAAAGGATTCACAAAACATTTCTATCTCCTAGAGCGAGTTAATCTTTTAGCCGCCTTTATTTTACTTTATCGTCTTCTACAAACTGATGATGAAAACTTTAGTGTTAACTAACAATATATTAATAGGAAGTCAGTTATATTGGATACGCATATGCTTGTCACATTTCCTTTTATATTTATGTACTGTTAAAGTATTAGAAAGTCTTACTTTCTAAGAATTCCAAAGAAGTCAATACGTAGTTGTACCTCGTACTGTCGTATATCGGATGAGGCATGCTTGAGTATGGCTATTTAAATGCAATTGTCCGCCTAAAACGAAGTTTAAAGCAATATTAACCTTAACACGTCCGCTTAAAGATCTGTTTTGTTTATATTAATAGTAAATGTACGTTTGGTTGGGTAGTTAAGAGTATTTTATGAGTGAACACAAGCGGAGTTGTCGAGTCTTCGGTGACATGACGACGTAAACCGTGAATATTGTCAGTCGGCGTGGCTAACTCGTGAAATCAACGCGCCGTAGGGTCCATGGACAAGGAAGATTTGAGACAAACCAATATTACAGCTATAGTAGGTTTTAGCCGTATTCTATTGCGACTGACTAATTAGCATTAGGAATTAAATATCGCCTCTGTTAGTTCGATAAGTAGAAGAAAGCGCTATATGCACCTACAGATTTTTCTTGTTGAAACTAACAAGTCTAGTAATTTTCTCACAACGGTATTTGTGTGGTATAATTAAGGCATAATTGTTAATAGATAATTCATCCTGCTATTGATTCTGAAGAACGTTCTAGTCTTACATACAAGCATATATGAAAACTTCCTTTGCGCTTGTAGGTTCACGGGTTTATTTTTGTTTCTTAGCAAAAAAGCTATTGCTTTATTTCTAAAAATATTATTGGTGATTAAGGAGTATGTGTGGTGTCACCTCTATACAGTTTTTAGTCCGCTGCATGTTCTTATTTTAAGTCTGTCGCGTTTCTGCGGAAACCGGAGATTTAACGACGACTCGTCCGTATTGTCCGCGCACGCAGCGCGCGAACTCACCTCGCCATCGCTAATTTGAATTTGAAATTCGAACGCTCTTTTTACGACACCTCGTTTTAGCGTAGCAGCCAGATATATTCACTCTATAATATATTCAAGAGAATAATTAATATTTTTATTCATGAAATAACACAACTGAGTGGCTCAGACTATAAATCGGATGAAATGATACTTATGCAAAATGTTACATGATAAAATTTTATTGAAAGACTTTGGGGGTTACGAAAAGTATCTTTCGATTGGCGATATCGCCGAAAGAATCAACAAAAATGTATGAAACTGACAATAACATTCGTTAAGTCATGTGCTTGTAGCGTGTGAGATATCGAACGTCGTTGTCAGTTCCATACATATTTGATGTTCGCTATCGAATCGCTTTGTAACGCATGTACGTTAGGTAACCCCTTTTCTCCTTGTCAAATATCTTTCTGAGTACATGCTCTTTTGTTTCAGAGCGTTAGGTACGATTGTGCGAAATAGTTATGATAGTGAGGATAAATGACGAATTAAAAACTAGAAGGCGACAGGTGAAGTCGGCATAGCAACCGTACATTAAAAGAACGCACTCCTCACCGAACTGGTACCACAAAAAGGGATCATAAAGACACGTTCGCACATCCTGCGCATTGTGAACGACCACTGCACCTTTGTCATGTTAAGCAGTTATCATTCCATACCCGTATTGTATTAGGCTGTGATCAAGCGTCTAATTTTATAGCGTTTTTTTTTCATCGCACGTGCGGAAGACGTCCCGACAAGATAGGGGGTTGTTTTAACAAGTATATTAGTAGTAATGGGGTGCGTTATGATTTATGGAGTGTCTCTCTCACTTGTGTTTGCTTGGGGGATGCGTTTTATTGATGGCACGCGCATGTTTTATACTTTGTAATGAATTTCTCACATTGAAATTAAAGTGACGCAATTAGTTTCTTTGATAATTTTTGTATAGTCGATACGTTTAGGAAATAATGGTTACATTTTTTAATTGACTTGTGATATTTGGTTTTGGGAAAACGAGCTTTAAACTTGATAAAAATAGAGATGTAAATTCTAAAGTCGCTTAATATCGGACAAAATATCATGTTATAGTTATGATTACTAATTATAATATACGACTACGGGTTTAGTTTGCCGATCGAGGAATGTGAGAAATAAAGGGAACAAAAAACTCGCAGAATAAAGTTTATTTTTCAATGAATATAAAATTCCAGAGTTATACAATAATTCGGAGGAACCACTCGATTCAGATATCTCGGTGTGGATTTGCATTTGGGAGGGATTCTCTCAGCGGCAAGAGACAAGCGGAAACGCTTTGTGAGGAGCGGAAATGAGGCATAATGCGAGCACCATCTTGCATTCCATCATTTTATTTTTGTCTGAAAAATAAATCAGACAGGTTCACATGCAAGAGGCTAAACGCGTCGATGCACTTTATAACTTAGCCAAAGTTTCACAGATTAAAATTGCGTTAAAGAAAGCAAAGGCGAAATAAATTCTTATATCTAAATTTATAACTAGAGAGATTATATTGTAACCTGGCAACATTTATGTATAAATAACTTTTTTGTCAACAGCAGCAGACAGCCAGGGTACTGGCAGCCCGGCCCCGAGTCCCACCAACTCCGCGGCATCAGAACCAGCGCCCACCTTAGTGCACATCAAGCAGGAGCCAATGGCGCCCGGCACAGACGTTAAAGAGTACTATGGCAACTTGGACTTCGGTATTCCAGATGCCTATCTGCCACAGAACTTCGCAGATTACTCACAAAACTTTCTACCGAGACCATTAGATTTACCACATCAAGGTTTCCTCGATTCGGATAAAAGTCCAGATGAAAAAGATGATTTGAGAAAGGAAAGTAAGATTGACAACTCAGAATACAATCTGCCTACGGAGCTGGTGGTTAAAAATGGCGGTGTATTCGCAAGATGCAGTATACCAGTTGGTACTAAGTACGGTCCATTCACCGGTAAATGGGAGACGAAGCTTGTAGACAGAAGATACGCGTGGGAGGTGAGTTTTTTAACAGCTCTTTCTTAAAGAAACCACTTGTCTTACTTAAGTGTTTCAACGATGTGTGGAAAAACGGAACGGGCGAGTTAATAAATAACGCCCGAAAAGTGAAGTTAACTGCACACGTCAAGTCAAACAGTAAACTGTTGATTTTATTAGTTTCTTCAAGTAGCACTGTTCTTTCGTCGTGTCTTTTTAATTATAACAACACTTCTACTTTTTATTGTAAATCATTTCGTTAAATATTTCAGTACCAAAAAACTTTGTTTTTACCTAAACACTTCTTAAACCCAATAAGATAAGATTTTTTTCACCGTGTTTAACCAGACTAATAAGCATATGCTCACACACAAGCAAGCTTTAAATAATTAGTTAACTATTTCGGCGTTTATCTGCAAACTGCAGTTCGTGTATAGCAGCCCTTACTCGTGAACATGATCATAATTTAAACTTGCGTATTGCATATTTTTATTCCTCCTCTATCTCTAACCCTGAGGATTATTTAGATTCGCGATAAAAACGGACTTACGCCAAAGCAAAATCGCTGTATTTATCCCGAACTTGGTCTAATGAAGCCATAATTAAACAACATCGTAATGTCGGAGTGAACATACTTTTACCATACGGCTTCATTAAACCGATGTCACGCTAAATACGGCCTTACGCCGAAACTAAATCTCCGTTCTTCTCGCGATCTTAGTCTAATAAAGCTTTAAGGTAAGAATAAGTAAAGGCGTGGCGCGGTTATCTCTCAGGAAGCGGAAGTTGATTGTATTCACCATTTGGATTGCGAAACGACAGATAGAAAGTATTGAATTACTTGCAAATGTAAAGCGATTGTTGATTTGATGTAATGTTAACAAAAAATTAAGCTCGAACGGGAGCTTTTAGTAAGGATATTTTAAACTGAGCTAAATTATATTTGATCGTTTGTCGTTTCTTATTACGTCAATATGAAATTTGATCGTTTTAAACGGAATTTTAGTGAGAATTAAAAATAGATTAAAAGTATTTTTGTTTGAATAACACATTACCTATTGGACTAGATTTATTGCAATATTCTAAGTCTTTTTTATTGCAATTTTATATTCCGAGATCTCAAATATAAAAAAATATATATAATAATACTGTGGACTTATCTCGAAATCCAACAAACGTGATGTTGACCTACAATATCACAAAAGACCGGACGCTGTGAGCTCGCAAAATAGACTGACGAGATGAGCAAACGCCTATCGGATGGCGGATTCAGACAGATAATAGTCGTCTACTATGTGGGTGTTGTGTTGCAGTCAAACCACACCATTGTCCCGTCTGCGACCCGCACTTAGTTCCGCTCTTTAACTCAATAGCTTTATTTAGACGTTCATAATTTGAATACAATTATAAGATATCCCAATATAGTTTTTGTATTATAATAGCTTTGCTCTTAGAAGAAATTTGTTTTGATTGAAAAACCGAGAGATAGATAGAGATCATTATAGTTAACGTTTTTTTCTATTGGATATTTGCTTGTTTAAAATTAAAACAATTTTCTTAACAATTTTCTACATTACTTTATCAAAGATTGTGACTTATTTTACACGAATGCGTTCCCGAATTTAATCTATACTTAATATTATAAAGAGAGAAACTTTGTATTTTTGAATTTTTATATTTTTGTATATAACTCAAGAACTACTGGGGCGATTTAAAAAAATCTTTCACTATTAGAAAACTACATTATCCTTGAGCAATATACATTTGGGATCGAAGTCGCGAAAACAGCTAGTTAATCAATAGCATTAAAAAATACACTGACAAAGACAAATAAATATTTTATATTATACAGAGGTCTATTGATGCGGTTATCGCGCGTGACTTTGTTGT
The DNA here is from genome assembly GCA_013186455.1 of Papilio dardanus tibullus. Lineage (NCBI taxonomy): Eukaryota > Metazoa > Arthropoda > Insecta > Lepidoptera > Papilionidae > Papilio > Papilio dardanus. The sequence goes on along the minus strand of QDHC01000296.1, from coordinate 323,532 downwards.
AAAAATGCCAATTTTGTACGTCATTATACCGCAAAAGTGAAGCGCTGACCGCGCGGCTTCCACTGCGTTGGGCAAAGGCTTTGATGTCTTTGCCAACTCACTGACCAAATCGAACTATAACGATGTGTACTTTTGTCATTGATTGTACAGTATCCGTAAACGAAGTTTAAATGTGAAATTAGAATGAAACTATTTTTTATCAGATTATCTCTTATCATTATCCTTATCCATACATAGTATAAAACAATAACGCTTTTTTATGTTTGTCCTTGCATATGCTTGAATCTTTAAAACTACGCAACGGATTTTGATGCGGCTTTTTTATAGATAAAGTGATTCATAAGGAAGGTTTTCATGTACAATACATTCACAATATAGTAGAGTAACACTTATAATTTAGAGGTTTTTATATATGATGTCGTAAATTAACACATTTTTGCGCTTACATTACAAACGCTGCAGTATTTGGTTACAGCATTACACCGATTTGCACCCGTGCGAAGCCGGGGCGGGTCGCTAGTTAAGAATTAAAATCGTTCGAAAGCAAGTTTTTAATTTATTAGCATACCTTTCTAACTTAAAAAAGTCAAATAGTTAGATGATGCACTTAGATTACAGAGAGAAACTGCTTAATAAGCCTTTGTTGAACATCAAAATACTTTTCTTAATTTTGGGCATGTAGCTGTGTACCTTTATTAAGTTCGTTATTCAAACTGCGTAAAACGAAACCCCAATCGAACGTAATTCCTAAGATTTTAATCATTTCAATAATCTCACGTATCTAAGTAAAGGAAAGGGGTGCTGTATTGTGTAAATGAAGCGGTAACATTATCTAACCACCGTCTCACAAACTTTGATATCTCTACAAAGATCATATAAAAAAATCCATCCGGGTAATCGCGGCACTTTTTCTTGTACATCCCATGTCAAAGTGCATGAAAGGTTGCGGACGAATAAACCTTAATTTTAAACTAAAGGCGTGACCCCCGTCAACAATTTTTTTTTAAAATTTACACTTTTTTAAACTAGAAAAAAAAACGCAACGGTAAATTTGACAATGAGAGATGTCACCGTGTTCGTATTTTTTAAGTAAAAACTTGATTGGCTACTTTTTATTGAATAAAATCTACAGAAAATATCTCGAGACGCATCTCATTCTATTCAATTTTATAATAATAAGTGCTTTATTGGAGTTACTACGGTGGTAAATATTTTCTCACAAGTATTTCGCGGGTAAAACGATTGACAGTTGTTTTTAATTTGGATATTATTTTTATAACAGGAAGAATGCAAAGATATCTCTACTCTGGCATATTTTTAAATAATGTACATCCATTATTAAAACCCTTTAAAATTCATAAATGTTTATTTAAATAAGTAGAATAATTATTGGTTATCGGTATGCATTTCTTATGAGACAAACTGGTTTTTAATAATCATGCGTCAATCAATATTATGCATAATGTCATAACGGTATTATTTTTTGGGGTGCATCTGACAATCGATGCGAAATTGACACGTAACACGGACGTCGCTAATTATAATAGCAATTTTAAATCGTTATGGAAATTAAAAAAAATGTTTTCAATTCGGTAATATTTGCTCTAGGCTACAAAGGGAATTGGATATGAATTTTTAATAAGATACTGTTTATTGTTAACATGAGAAGCGTTGGTCCAGAATAAAGCTATGCTGCGTTAAATTACTTTTTATTTAACAGTTTTAACGGTCAGCAGATAGAATAATCTTTTTTTAAAACTGCGTTCTAAATTTGAAATTAGAATTATTATATTTAAAGCGCCCTCGCTTCAGCTATAGTTCGTCGCACTGCTGTCACAATATCTGTCATATTGGTGTGACATCCTTTCATAGCTGGCCACCCCCTTCGGCAAAGGATTAGCCATCGCGTTGCCCCATTACATCTTCATTACGGTAGGCGGCTGACATTCCCCGCGTATTGTTACATTTGTTGTAAAAAAATATTATTGTTATTATATTTATTGGCTGCATTGATAATAGATATTTATACGATCCGCGCATGATCTCCTTTTACAAAGGACCTACAGATGTGATGTGCTCACGGTGTTCCATATACTGCTGACCAAAAATAGTTGGTCCTGCATTCGGTTGAAATTCGTTTTATTTTATTTAAGTTTTCTTAAAAATGTTTTGTTTTGTTTTAATTGGCGAATTACAAAGCTTTACCTTTACAAAATCTGACAGATTGTGTTAACTTAATTACCTATTTACATTATAAACCAATCTTTATTTAATTTGCATAATATTAATGACATACTTAATTAACAAAATCCAATTCTCTCCAATTATTCCAAGAAAATTAGAAAAACGCAATAAAATTTGTAAGTTAAATCTATGTTACAATTTAAAACATACTGTCCGTTTTTATTGGCACAGAGTGGATAATGGTGGCTTAGATTCAATCTCCAATTCGTCATTGAATATGTTTATCAATATAACACCTGGCACTCTACATGGTTTCTTCACCATTTTATGAATATACAATTTTTATAAGAAAAACGTAACATACTTATAACAAATGGAAAACATCGTGATGCGGCCTGCACATATCTGCGAAGAAATTCAAAGATATGTGTGAAGTCACGCAAAATACAGGAATAGTTGAAATTATTTGCTTGACGGTGTTTATCACTGTAATAACATATTTGTTAATATGATTTTTAAACATCTCGATATATTTTATTTTTCACACTGTCTTTTGTTTTTATTAAATAAATAAAAATTATAGCAATAAGTTGTGTCATAACCACTTGATTATGTTTGATTTATCACTAAAATATCGCAATGAATAATATCAGGAAGGGAGCGACAACCCTAAGTAAGCGTCTATCCAAACATCTGTATTAACAAAATAACACTTATCATTTAATCTTACACCGTTGCACAATAGCTGCTAATCTCGAGGCGTGATAGTTTATCTCTACCCCGGCGAATCATTGTCACTTGGAGACGGACCCTTCGCTTGTACGAATACGCTGTGAATTAAGGGAGCCGTTTACCCTACAATCACACAAGCGTTTAATCAACGCGCGCTAAAAAAACGTTGAGATAGAACTAATGCATTTTCATTCATTTTACTCAGACAGGCGCTTTTAAATCACAATCCCGAAGCGTTGCATTTTGAGTGCTGGTAGAACGTAACAAGAGTCGTTTTACAGCGATCGTATTAGCGAAGGCGTTAAAAAATCGCCAACGCCGACGTTAAAAAAGCGTCCGTGTGAGTAGACTTAGTCTTTTTAGTAAAGAAAAATGTATTATTTTATATCTTGTACTGCTTGCTTTATGTTTGGATAGACGAAGATAGTAATTGAACGATTTTTCAATAGTGTTGATTAATTTATAATTAATAATTTACGTTGTATAATAAAGATTAAAAAAGCTCTGAATCTAGTAGTATTTTTAGTGATTCTCATAATTTATAATTGATTCATGGTTAAGAAATTCATAACTTCTGCCCACGCCTCGCTTCTGTGGCATCTTATTCCGACCGATATTTTTCCCGACAAATTCTTGTTCGCAAAAACAGTGCTGGCGCATTGTGGGGTAATATTTCATCTGAGCTGGCCAGAACAATAATAGCCCGTGGAGTTGCAGCCACGGCACGTTCGCGCCACAATGTTGGAACGTTACCATTATAGCTTGACCCTCAAGTGTTCTTTGAGATATGAGCAATTACGTACAGAAGGCGGATGATGCTCAGACGTGAGAGGTCTGTGCACTCTGGTCGGTTGAACACGATGGCCAGCATCCGTGTAGACAAAATAACGAAATACCCCGAAAGCAATGCGTAATGTGCATCAGTTATTGGGTTAGGTTAAGAGTTGTTTACAGTGGCCGGCCGGCAGAGAGCGTTGTTGATGCGTCTCACGCCAACTGACTGCCTTTGAGGCTGCATTGTTATGAATTCTATTTTGAATCCACGAGATGTTATACTCCTAGAAATGTATACAAATAACATTTCTTAATATTGACAATTTGATAATATTTTTGTATAGATAGGTAATATTTTCCCCACAAAAAGAGGTAATAATACTAGTGAATGTCACCCAGACAACTAATTTCAAAAAATCTAACATTTAACTTTTAAAAAGTTTTCGTTCGTAGCTTTTATTTAAGTATGTATTTTAATTAAACTCAAATCAAAATCATACAGTAGAGTAATATTCTTAAGAAAACAAACCACAAATCCAATTAACTAACTAATTTTATTATTCAAGCTTCTAAGAAAATTAGATTTACTATCAAATAACGCAGTTGCAATAGTTAACAGTAAAACGTAAAACTTTTACGATCCCATGGTTTACGATCATAGATAAAAAACGGTTGAAATGATAGCTAGAAAAAAAAATTGTCACAAAAATAAACCAAAAATAATTCGGGAAGCCGGCAATTGTCACCGTGACGAAGCCGCCGGTGTCTTTGTCAACTATTGACTAGTTTTTTTCCCAGATTGTAATCCGCCGGTTAATCTCTTTTAACACATCCACATGTGAGCGAGCATGTAACGCGAAGATTTCGCTTTTAAAGTAATCGAAATTCGAATAAAACTGGATGGACTTTAAATCTAAGGACTTACCTGTCAGTACTAGTTTAATGGCCTGAAATAAAATAATCAATTAATAAAGACTATAAAGTAAAGAATCAAATGTAAATAATTATTATTGCTTGACAAGGACGATTTATGATTTATACCTACTTTCAGATCATGACGATAGTGCTTGATCTCAAAATTTCTGAGAGAAATCAAGAAGATTCTAACATAGCAGTAGTACCTACACATGATATGAATGGCATGGTCAAAATATATTATTTAGGTAGCCCTAATTGTATTTCAAATACAAAAGCAGCCGAAGCAACGCGGTTCACCCATCACCGAACAAACGATTGTATTTCTTTATGCCAATCAATGGGGTGCCGTTAATACTAGATCAATGGGACATCGCATTCTGACGCCCACTGATTGTGGACGATAATGTTCATTTTGCCACCCAAAAAGAGGAAATATCTCTTATCATAAAAGCACAAGGTACATTTTCCATTAACTTGAACTTAAAATGCATTGTGATGGCATTTGTTTTTTTGCGCAATGATAGCAAGTTCGTGGACATGTTGTCGCGCGAGGAATTAGGCCGTTTTGTCTCCGCTTAATGGTTGAAACGTGACCGTACGCCTGTTGACTAATTTCTCGTTGATTTGTTCAGGATACTGCGACTTCGATGCACGGTGAGATCCTATTCAAGATTCGCGATAATTTATGAACGCGTGTGACAGTTACGGACCGTAAACGTTGAAATATTTCTCATACAAATTCATTGGAAACCTTTGAAATATGCAGCTCGGATAATTCGCTACACGGATACAATAATCGGCATGTCTGTGATAACGTGACTCGTCATTGACTCATCTTAAGCTTTTCCATGACCCTATTCGCCTATCGAAATCTCTTCGATATAAATGGTTCAGTTTTCTAGTATAGTTGGTTATCTATGCTATGCTAGCTATTGGATTTATTTAAAATATATCTCATATTAGAAAAAACTGTTAAATACTTATTACACGTAGCAGTACCTGTTACAATTTA
>QDHC01000296.1:281338-308004 GCA_013186455.1 Papilio dardanus tibullus | reverse complement strand
CTATACTAATATTATAAAGAGAGAAACTTTGTATTTTTGTATTTTTGTTTTTATTGAAATAACTCAAGAACTATTGGGGCGATTTCAAAAATTCTTTCACCATTAGAAAGCTATTATTTAATTCCACGCGGATGAAGTCGCGCACAGCAGCTAGTTTTAAATAAAAACACACGATGAAGTTGTCGCTTTTTTAACTTAAGGACAGGTAAATTATAATGGTGATGAAATGATATTGATGGGATGATAAGAGCATGCCAGCATAAAATGGATGTAGAGGAAACGAGAGAAGTAGGATTGTGCTAAAAATGTAGCGTATAGAATTAAAGACACAAAAAACTACATACAAGTATAAGCTTTTGTGAACATAATTAATTAGATTTTTTTTTTATTATAAAGCGGCAATCGAGCCAGTGGAGACATGAACTCGCTGAAATAGCGAAGCGACCGCTGCCCACAGACATCTGCAATTGCAGATGCGTTGCCTACCTTTAATCTTCTAGTATTATATTTATATGAAAATTATTTTAGCGAGGTTCGACCATGCGTTGCCAGTTTTAATAATTTAAAAGATGCAAATAAGTTAACGGCAACAGGTGAAGTGGTGAGGGGTTACAAAGATCGGTAAGCCACCGTCACGGTGACCGCGCCCGCGCGTCATCTGTTGACGCCGTGGGAAAACTTAACGCCCGCGCGTAATGTCGCTCTAAATTAAATAATTGTTTAACGGTTATAAGATATGTTTTTTTTATTTTTGCCTGTTTTAAGCAAACTAAAGCAGTAATTTAGTAGCAAGTAATTTAATAAATCCTTTATTCGAATACTTGCTACTCGACTAAAATACTGAGCGAACAAGGTTTAACACAATCTACAATTATGAAATAATTTTAGTAAATTTTATGTTTGTATTTTTGACAATTGCAAAATTTAATATCAGTTACATTTTTTTAAATAATAAAAGTACAATCGCGTGCTTGTTTTGTGGCTACTTTTTATCTATTTGTGTTAATCGTGTTAATTAAGTGGATCGTAAAATTGTAAGCTTTTTATATAAATGAAGAAATAGTAAGAATTAGGTTACGCATGTCTGTTGCGCATTTAAAATCATTTTTATTTGCACGAATCCACAAAAACTATCAACGTTTAATTGTTCTGGTGCGTGTAAAATGTTTGAAAGAATATGGAGTCATAATTTGGTGGTTTTTATCGTCGGCATTACATGCAATCATATCAGAAGTAATAAAGTTAATTTAACTAACTTTATTGTTACAATTAATATTTTCATGACCTTCTTTCGTTTGTAGAAGTCGGAAATTAATTTGAATACAAGTTAAATTGCTTTAATTAAGATCGATGAACTATTTTTTTAATAAAATATTAAGCCTAACTTAAGCTGAATGATCGGTTTATTCAAGTTTTCTAAGACACCGTGTATCAATGTATTTTTAACCGACTTCCAACAGAAGGAGGTTATCAAGTCAATGAGTAATTTATTTATATGTATGTACGAGAATTACGCAGCGAATTCTGATCCGATTTACGTGATTCTTTTTTTGTTTGATGCAAAATAGCTGCCATTTGGTCCCATTTTTACAGTAAAAGTATTAGTAGTTTTTGAGTTATTCTTAATATTAAAAGAAGTGATTTACGCTACTCTTTATTGGCCTGGCACTTATTGCTTATTTTAATTAATGTAACCAAAATACATATCTATTGAAAGTAAGTCCTGGATTGGTCATGCATTGATAATTTTTGTATATTGAATGTAAATGTGAGGTGAAGTGGGCATATTAACCCTCGTGGTGCAGGTGGGGTGGGGGTGCGACCTGCCCCTGATCATTTGCAACAAAACACTTCAGTCCCTACCTGACGTCACATAACGATCGGTTGACCTATGCTCTATTCCTCATTCTCATCTTTGACCATCAGGAAACCTGAAGCATACCAAAAACATAAAATTAGTGTTAGCTTAGTTTTCTAAAAATCTAAGCTTATTTTTATTTTAGTTCATTTAAATTAATTCAAATCTAGAAGAAAGTTTTTTTTTTAATTTGTCGCTGTTTCAGGTGAGTACGGATGATTCCAGTTTTTGTAAATTTCGTGTGCTTAATTTTTGAAGAGATTTTTTCATAATATTTAATTTGTGTCCATAGTGAAATTATTCACACATTTATATACAACTATTTTTTTTGCTTTATTCCTATATTTTTATTTTCTAAACACATTTCTAGTCCATTTTCAAATTATATATCGCGACCCTAGTTGAAACAACCATCACATCATAATCTAATATTATAAAATATATTAAAGCTAATTATGTCAATCCGGGGTATTTCTTTAGATGGTATCATTCCGTGGTATATCAGTCTTGCCGTATCACGGATGCGGGGCTCGTTAGACAATGCTCGAGGCGTGGCTCCACTTGTCGTGACTTGAATTAATTCTGCATGTGTCAATGTAAACCGTACCATACTTCCGACGCTCCGTTCGTGATCGTCCGATCATAAACTGACGTACACGGAGATATGAACTCGTTTACGTTTCATAATTCTACGCCAAATTGTGTACTGTAGATTATCACATGCATTTACTGTGTGAACTGGGTAACATTTTTCTTGTTATTCAGGAATCCAGTGGGAGGCTTGTGCGGAGTGAGAGGCATTGCATATGATGTTTATCATCATTTTAATCGTAAACAGTGTCCTGTTTTTTTTAATTTAAATGTTATTAATAAACTTGAGATAAACAAAATTGTTGTTTATTTTGGTAATAAGTTTGGTAATCATAAAATACACTCAAATATGATCTGACCCTCATAAGTATATCGTTTAAAAATAGAGTCGTCAATTATTACGAAAAATAACACTAATTAGTGTTAAAGCAGCAATATTTTATTACCAAAAATAATAAAATAAACTCAAATAACGAATAAAAGAATTATTCAATTTTCGTATAATACAAAAAAATACTAAATAAACATAAATAATCGCGAAAAATATTTAATTCTAAGACTTTTAAATAATAACTTTATTACAATTTAACAATTGAATGACATATCTTTACCTATTGTTTCAGGCAGTGAAAGTCCTACCGTGAACTCAGGCAGCACAGTCTCCCACCTGAACGAGGAAGAAGAAAGAGAGGACGTAGAGCCAAGGTGCTCCTTCTGCGATTCTCCCTTCCCGAACATCGACGTGTAAGTATACAATAGTTTTATTCAACCAACGTAGTCCGGATACATGTTTAGTTAGTGCGGTGTCCGAACAAGTCGACTAAAGAATGTAAGCCACGTTGAATGGTTGATTGGTCCTAGCGTCGCTAAACTTATAAAAAACTAACTAACTAGGGTGACACGATGACCCGAAGTGGGCCTTGGCCTCCGCGATTAGGTCGGGATGGCGGAGGATCGACAAGTTTGAAGAGATTTCTTGTCGGAGGCCAAGGCCAAATTCGCTAAAATTCTGCTTGAACTTTTTTTATTTTAAATGCAACTGAAAGTTAGCGTTGATTGATCCAATGTATAGAAAATAATGTACGGTACCTACCTACTTTTATCGACTTGTGCGGGCTATTGCGTGTTTACTATACAAACATTTGAAGTCGTATCGTTTAGTTAATTACCTCTAATCTGTTTACAAAATGTGACTATCTATTCAAGTACTAATCTATTATGTTGTTTCATAAACATTTTGTTAGCGTAACTCGTTTAGAACAAAGTTGGTAACAAACATTTTATATAGACGTTTTATCTTCAAAGACATATTAGTATGCATTAACATTTCGGATTGACTACGTTCTCGAATTAAATTCGAATCAGTCATTTGGCAACTGCGTCTCTTATCTGTGAATACCATTGAAGTGAGCCGGCGCAAACTGCAGAAGTCGATCAATTTCAAACGTCTTCAAAACCATTAACCTCTTGCCATTAATACGATTCAGAGGAGCGGTCGAACGATTTATTTAGTGCTAGAGATGTGCCCGTTCGATAACACGTATGTCGATGATTTGTTACGTGGCGGCTCGCGGGCACGCGACGTCACATCTGCCTTCAGATTTCTAAGCTGCCAGCTAAATTTTGTAATGACTAAGATTGAAAATACACTTGCAAACAAACATGTTTTATATGTTATAGACACGTGGGGTCATAATGGTGTGTCATCATATTCTATTAGAGTAGCGTCGGGCCCATCAATAATGCAAACCATCGCGATTATCGACATGCACAGTTTTAACGTATCCTCGGTGTTATCGTGCCATCACTATTATTGAATATGCCAGCGACATCCAATAATGAATTATTGTTTGTTCGTCGATTATTATTTTTTCTATTCTATGCAGATAAATAAATGTGTACAACTCTACTTGTAACGTAACCGTGAACTTTGAGGTTAGTTGTGCAAGAAAAAAATATTTTAGTTAATTCCTGATTCTAATTAAGAATATGAAGGTCATAACAGAATGACTCTAAGATGTCTCTTCGACAAGGACTCATTACGGAGAGTTCGCAGTTTCCACTTAACAGCTTGCCCTTCGCTTACTAGGTACTCGAAATAGTGTGTGAGACCCTTAACTGTTCTGTTAAACATTTACAATTTATTCAAGCTTCGTATCTGCCAACTTGCGAATCGAACAGATATCCAGCCCGTTGTAGAGTCAAAGCTAAATTTTTAGAATTCTTCATCCACGTGATTGCGCAGGAAAACTTATCTATTATGATTTTAAAGTACTACTTAAAGTTTCTGATTATTTTTAAATGTTAAAAACTTTGCTCTGGCATTTAAAATGAAACAGTTGTATAATATAAAGTATTGTTATCAATGTATAGATCTGAAATATTGCTGCTTGTATCTGAACTGTCAGATGGAGGCTCTAAATCTATGTCTCGCTTGAATAATTTGTTTAAAAATTTTTGCATATTTAAAACTTGAATCCAGAAGTTATTGTTATGGATATTACAAATTATCTCGAAGTACAGATCGAATGGATGATGATAATTTTTGATATAAGAACAAATGCGGTTGTTTTATTAATCCAAATTAATTATTGTAGCTTTTAAAATTCTATTTCCGTTGACTAGAAAAAATTACGACGCAGCGCATTATCTTTGTATCTATAAAGGTCTATTTTCAATGGGTTTTGTTATTCGTTTTGGAGTTATTAACTAAAAAAGCATTTATATTTAGACGTATGAATTGTTTCGTTATACGAGTACAAGTCAGATGTAAATCAACGAAACGACGACAGCGTATTTGTAATTCAAAAGCTTTGTTTCTGGCGCCAGCGTCGGGTCGTGACGGTGGCTCGCGTGGGTGGAGTCAAACAGTCCTGCTCCAAACTGAACTTGTTCATTGGATGTTATCAGTCAACACGTACATTGTCAGGATTTGCAGTTTTACGGTCGTAGTTGCCAGCGCTTCTCAAACCTTTTAAGGACATAAAACTATTAAGTAGGTAACTTGTTATGGGTTTCCATACCCTAAAAACTATACGAAAACACATTGTCTTTCATTTTTTTCGAATGACAGTTAAAACTTTTTGACACATTTTGATACAAAGCACCTATTACGAAAAGCAAGACAGCAATCGTAACTTCCCTTCTGGGAGTCTAGTAGGTAAAGTGTTTGGACAGTGAACATAAAGGTGCGAGATTAAGAATGAATTAAAAGAAACGATATGTTTTTTGTACTTCGAAGAATTTCATTGGGTGAATGGAATGTTCTTATTCAATTTATATAGTTACTATAAGTATCCAGGATTAAAACTGCTCAGTTCATAAACATCAAAGCTAGTTCATACTGCGGTCCACTTTTTCTACGTCCACACCATATAAGTAAAATATGTTATTAAAAATAATAGAAGCAGCAACTGAGCGACATTAAATACTCGTAATGACACCTCACAACCAAAAATGATATAATTTTTGTTAATATCTTGAGCTTTAATTTTAAATGAAGTTTTGTTAGAATTTTTAGCTTATAGAGATCGTAAAATTCCATATAAGTCGACTGCTGGTATCCGATGTGAAATAATTCATAATGTTTTTTAGTTTTTCTGTTTCGTCTCCATTTTTGGTGATAATATTTTGCAAGATATGATATGTTACTCTCGGTCGTTTATTGATACATATTAGTTTGTTAGAACGATATTTTTTACTAAGAATTTCTTAATTTGTTTTATAATTAATACAATAAATTCTTTTATAAATGGATTATGTGACAAACGAGGTTGTTGTTCAATAAATACTTGGATACCACCTGGAAGTCTTTCCTTTGGATACGAATGTAGGTCTAATATAATGAATGGATACCAAAGAATCTAACGTCCGACCTTTCCATCTCTGCCAATATACTCAAATATAATACCTATTGCTAAATGGAGCATTACCAGTTCATACCAAACACATGTCTCCTAAAACAAAAATTACTATCATTAGTAGATCACTACCACTAACTTACTAAGCACTCTAGTACTGTAAACAATAAAATAAAACTCAAATTAATCGTTGAGATTGTACTAGAAACAATAATTAATGAACTGTAATTAAAAACAAATGAAATGATTTAATTTTAATTACAAAGCAATGTCCCAAAACAAAAAAGCAACGCTTTCATTTAAATGTATTACGCAATAAGCTATTAAAATATACACAATTGATATTTGTTAAAGATGTTGCTTAGATGATGTAGTGAGGTTGTTACAAGAAGAAAAAGCAATACATCTGAAGATCGCTGGCGGAGATACACGCCGGTCTGCGACACCCCGGGGCTGAATGCCAATTCTATATTGCGTACAGCGATCGAAATTATTTAGCTACCATTCAAATAACAAGTATTGTTGACATAATTAATAGATTGGCCAACAGTTGCCTTTCATCCTAAATATGCAACACTATAAACGGCGACTTTTCTAATAATTTTATACATTAGCAGGGTTGATATCCTTTAATTTATATAATTTAAATATATAGATCACTTTACCCGTTTAAAGTCATTATACTGTTTATCCGATCGGTCCATCGCTCTTACAAAAATGAAAGTGTACAGCCAGTATTATAATGAAGTGAACTCTTCCTGGACTACCCACTGCTTTGATTATCAAGTATAGTAATTCAACTACGCAATGGACGAACGAACAACATGTTAGCGACGGAACCATTATGACGGTAGATTTTATTCCTAAGATTAATTAAAAGATATGGCAGCGGCCGACCGCGAGAGTGAAAACGCCTCACCCGTTGCACCGATAGCCGCGACTCTATCGTATTGAACGAGTTAGATTGTCATCTTTGTATTGCGCATACGTAATCAACCGATACATAACCAGCAATGAAGCTGGTGTGTAATGGGAATCTGATTATACGAATCGTGACAGGTGAAGTGATAGAAAACGCCGTCGGCGACTAGGGTTGCGTGTTTGAGACCAGTTACCGCCAAGGAGAGTCACCGAGAGCATTTTTGAAATGATCCCTTTTCCATCATTCATAACACGTATATGACAGCGAAACTAGTACTTGATGCGATATTTACGAGTCTTTGGAAACAGATCTGATAGTTGAATACGTTCATACCATAAAACGCCGAGTATCCATTCCCTGTTCTGAGATTGCTTTACTCGTGAAACTTCTGTATTTGAAATTTATTGCAAAAATTAATTCTAATATTTGCGACGTGGATCTGAAACGTGTTTGAATAATGCATTGGCGCGTGATATCTTTACGTAGGTGTATCAATGTATGAGTCCTATAATTTAGCCCATTCCAGTATGCTTAAACGGAATGTTACTTAGGGTACTGTTTCTTTTTACTAGAATACAGAACTTTTTAGTTTCTATTATTGCTCCAACTTCTTCTTCTTCTTCTTCTTCTTGTACCACTCCACTATTGAACTATACTATTATTGGTCCAACAAACAAGCTTTTTTACTATTAGAAGAGTAATTGCTGTAAATCTGGCCTAATATTGCAGCTGTTACTAGCTCTGCCACAATTATGATAACAGTGATCTTATAAATTATATGCTTTTTCCAGGCTCGACCGTCACTTGATCCAATCGCACGCACAGCCGGCAGCGGCCTTCCACTGCGAATTGTGCAACCGCGCCTACAGCTGCCGTGCCCTTCTGCTGCGACACCGAGCCCTCGCCCATACTGACATCAGAAAATACCCCTGTGAAAACTGCCCCAAGGTGAGATACTGGACATAAATATTTGACAGTAATCACGAGATACTTAAAGTAAGATGAAATGAGGTCAATTGCATCTTGCTTCTAGATAAAGAGCAATCTGCCAGTTTTATGAGAGTTGGTGGTTACTATATAATATATTTTGAGATTTTGATCATTGCCACTGGTATACTGTTTTATGACAATCTGAGCTCTTATGAATAAAGCTATCCTGAGCCTTAGTATAGAGAGAATTCACTGAACTAAATGCATGAAGCGCACCGAAACCTGGTTATTTCAGGTATTTACCGATCCTTCCAACCTGCAGCGCCACATCCGGGCGCAGCACGTAGGAGCGCGCAGCCACGCCTGTCCCGAGTGCGGCAAGACCTTCGCCACCTCCTCCGGCCTCAAGCAACACACGCACATACACTCTAGCGTCAAGCCCTTCCAGTGCAAGGTCTGCTTTAAGGTGAGACATAAACAATTGTTTTGGTACGGCCCATAGTGCCGCCACAACTACTAATAAGAAAATAATAATAAATTAGATAGGATTTTGTTTAATTATATAACAAATTTATTTTAATTTCAGGCCTACACTCAATTTTCCAACTTGTGCCGCCACAAACGAATGCACTCGGCGTGCAGAGCGCTGGTGGAGTGCGGCAAGTGCGGCCAGTCCTTCACCTCGTACGCCTCTCTCACTAAACACAAGAGGTTCTGCGACACAGCATCCGCCGCCAACGTCAACTTGCGAGGACAACTGCCTCAAGGACTGCCGCAAATCCCGCAACTTCCAAACGTCGGAATGAATACTCCAAACAACACTAATCCATTTCCAATGTATCGGGGACCAGCTTTACCTTTGCCGTATAATACATTTGCTCACTATCCAGCATTGTTCTCCGCTGCTGCCGCCGCTTGTCCGCCGGAATTTCTAAATCCTCTGTTATTTAACGTGCAAGGCGCGAGACTGGCTATGGAACATGATATGGCAATGAGCGCCAACTTAGCATCGAAACTAAAAGACGAAAGAATGTCTGTGAAAAGTGTCGATAGTTCGACTTCCCTTGATGATGTGAAACGTAATAAAGACTCAGATTTTGTTGTTATAAAGCGCGAGGAAAATGTTGACAGGATTACACCAACACAATCTCACGGACTGTACGTAAAGCCATCTTTGTCTTCAGCAGAAGAATCTTCATCGCAGCTACGTAATTCACCCTTGAGGACGATACAGCCGCCAATAAATACTTATAATCTTTTTGCAAGAGATGACGTCAAACAAAATTCACCATTTAACTTATCTTTGAATAACAACGATCTTGTTGCAAGTAAGTCAGTCTCGCCCAGTGGAGCTAAAGATTTATCCAAGAACGTAGGCGAAGACATTGACAAAAGCTCTTTGCTATCCGATACCGAAGATGAAACCAAGATAGATCAAGGTGACCAACCGTTGGACCTGTCCGTTACAAAGAAACAGAATGAAAAAGAATGTGAGTTAGATATTGACGAACCTTTATCGATTAAGTCGTATTCGCCTCCGGAAAGCCCGATTGAACGAGAAAGCAAGACACCAGAAAATGACACAACGGACGTCGATGTAGAAGGAGTTGAGCCAAAGCGCGATGATTCACCGCAGCAAATGATATCCGCACCACTGGCGTTTCCGATGCCGGTTCACCCTCAACACAACAACAGTCTATTAGATGCTATGTATCGGCCAAGATTTCCGTCCTTCCACCCGGCTTCTGATTCCCTTCTCAACACTACACATTCTCCGTACGTTCCTAGTCCATTCAATTTTTTATCCCCACTTCTTGGCACTGACGGTCCAGATAGACAACCGAGTGCTTATGCAAAATTTAGAGAATTAAGCGCCGGAACGGGAAAACTTCGAGATAGATACGCTTGCAAGTTTTGTGGCAAAGTATTCCCCAGAAGTGCTAATTTGACGCGTCATCTCAGAACTCACACTGGCGAGCAACCGTACAAGTGCAAATACTGCGAGCGATCCTTCTCAATTTCATCCAACCTGCAGCGACACGTGCGGAACATACACAACAAGGAACGCCCCTTCCGGTGTCCGCTATGCGACAGATGCTTCGGTCAGCAGACGAATCTGGATAGACACTTAAAGAAACACGAGGCTGAAGGTGGTGATTCTCCGAGCTCGGCGGACACGGAGCGAGGGGAGGATGCTTATTTTGATGACATTAGGTCCTTTATGGGCAAGGTGACCTGTTCGCCGGCGGCCCGGAGCCCGACGGCGTCCTCCCCTCATGGTCCTCACTCCGCGCACCCTTCGCACCGCCCCCCTCTCGCTATATCCACATAGCCGGCGGCGTTCCCGCTGCCGCCTCCGCCTCCGCTGTGGCCTCAGCCATTTGGTTAGGTTCATTATATTAATAAGCTCTGATGCTTATTCTTCTGCATTAAAAGACAGAAATGATAACGGTCCTTTGCTCTTATGTAAGTAACGTAAATATGCTGATGTTGCACGTAAATAATTCGTTACTAATGAATTCTTATTGTATGAATTATTGTAGTTTGTACAAATATAGCAAACAACAGCAATTGTAATACTATCAAGAGAGTTTATATTTACACAGATTTCAAATATCTCTAAACTTGCACATGTATGGAGAACAATTCGGCGATTTTCGCGATTTCATCAATTATGCTAGCCGTGGACGATTTACATATGTATTAAAATATTATATTATCATGACATTAGGAAATTAGAATTACTCGTACTTAAGGTATCGCCGGCGATAATGGACCTGCTGACCTTGAATCGTTCCTAGATGTTTCAGTGAGTAAAGGGCGTTTTAATATTAAAATTGGCTAACTGTAATTGCAGTGTTTTGTATAGAAGTTAATGTTAACATACGTATAGAATAAGAATTTTGTTTATTGTAAAATATTGTGAGTAAATTGAGAAGTGATCAGTTAAAATGTTGTCAATCTCTCGTTAAGTCGTAAACGCTACCAAAGTTCTTTATAATGACAAATTTGGTTAAATATAATATAAAAAAATATTAATATAAAATTTGGCACATCAAAATTGTGAAATTTAATGTTATTTTAATGTAATACAAAAAGTATAATTTTTAATATTTTTGTTAAATTTGTTACTTGAAAAGTTATTCTGTAAATAAAAAAAAATGTAATAGCACAAAGCATATCATACGTTTAGGTTAGTAGCTCAAAATGTTGCTGTTTCGTATAGTTTTCGTACGAAAGAGTGAGATATAAGAAAATTGTTAGATAAATCTAGATTCTAGACGTGTAAGATAAAAATAAATTCCGAATCTATATCAATTTTAAAAATATCAATTTCTGTCAAATATTAAAGCGTAATTGTATACAACGGATTATACATTAGGTGTATACTCTTTAGATATGTTTTAATTACTTACTTTAAGCCAGTTCTAGTAAACTAAGACAATGATGCGCAATAATTTGAAAATTTCATCGTCATATCACTTTGAGGCACTAGATTAAGACATACTTTTCAGCCACAAGTAACCGCATATTATATTAAAACACTTGTACCTTTCTTCATTAACGTTTGCGATCTATGAATATTGTAAAACATTGGAGAATAAAAACAATACAATCTATTACGTTTTTTTTTAATATGAAAAATTCCGAATATCTTCTTAACATTCTTAAGGTAGTAAATACAATTAATATATCTTTAAAAAATATATTCTCTTAAATCTTTACTTAATTATAATCCATTAATTAGTTTAATCCAATTAAAACATTGTCACATTTTTCGTAATCTATAAAATTACGTGACATTTAACATACAAAAAAAAACTTGTAGGATCGCAAAATTTCTTATGCTTGAACCGAATCTGTCATTCGGCAATCATCGGCATTGCAAATGAGCCCAGTGGCAAAATCAAGCCTGACTGAATCGGGTGGTATAAACATTTGACCTTTAACAAAAGATTTTAATCAAGTGGGCAGTATTATATAAGAGATAGTTTGGCGAGCGGCGTTATCAGTGAAAGCAAGGACGAAACAAGGACGCAGATAAGCCAATAGCGACCAATAGCGGCTATTATCAGAGTTTCACACGAGGGCAGCACAGTCAGGAAGAGCAGTAGTTAGGGCAGTACTGCTATTGAACATACACACCATACATTTTAAGTAAAAGTGTGCGTGGAAACGTGCTCGTGTGAAACGAGCATTCTTACTGTGAATAGATTACTACTTATACAGTGTGTGTGTACAATGTTAGTACTGGGCAAGGCATGTAGTAGGGCAGTGGCTGTACTGTGTTGAATTTGTTGTTTCCTCGTGTGAAAGTATTATTACGCGCGGCCGGTCGCGGCACAGCGTGTTGCCTTTGTACTCGGCTAGCGGATTAAGTGGCCTATAAAGTCCATGACACACCTCATTGTCTACAATCGGATTGTACCTCTTTTGGATATTATACGGAGTGGTTTATGAACGCCCGATTAGTTCCTTTACAGACGAAAATTGTAGCCCAGTAATGCAGTAAATGTCAGTTTGGATTCAAGTCTTATATTATAACTTCTATAAAACAGTTAGTCTTATGAACAGTTGATTTCGTTTTCAACACTATCGTTAATATTTGTATTAACTAACTAGCTGTTGTGTGACTTCGTCCGCGTGGAATTAAATAATATAGCCTATGTTACTTGGGGACAATGAAGCTTTCCAATGGTGAAAGAAATTTTGAAATCGGCCCAGTAGTACTTGAGTTATTTCAATACAAAAATACATCTCGTCTCTCTTTATAGTATTAGTATAGATTTGGAATAGGTTTTAGGTCTAACTTTTGGCAAAGTCTTTGCTAATATTTTGACATTAACTGTTAAATTTAATGAGTATATAAAATAACGAATGGCATTAATTTGTAATGAACCGTGGTGTATGGTAAGAGGAAGGTGGAGGGGACTGGATACGGTCTTGTTCCGCGAAGGCTCGCGCTATCAGGACACATGCCGTACTGTCCACTGAAAGTATAAAGCTCGGTTTACATGCAGGTTAAATATTATCCACAATTTTATAAAACTTGTAACTGATTTAACTAGATCAGTAAAGGCACAGTCCTGAAAAATTGTCTTACAAGTTTTGCATTGTAAGTCTAATGCCCGTTTTCACCAACCAACCCCTAAGGTAGTATTAGGTAGGTGTCTTTTTGCTTAAGAGTTTCCCTAAATCTAACGGATACCTTGCGGTCTAAAGAGACACTTAACAGGTGGTGTAAACGAAAGTAGTGTTAGGAGCCATTTAAAATGCCTTAAGGGTTACCTAAAATTTAAGGATTGTTGTTGAAAACGGCCATAACTCTAACGAAAGACCAAACTTTTGACAAACTTAACTAAGCTCATTGTGGGTTTTGTTAAAATTAGAACTAAGGAGAATATTCTACGCCAAAAAAAGGTTTCTGTTCCTTTTAATTTAATTAGCAATATAACATGCACAGGTACACTTACCTGTGCATGTTATATTTAAAAATCTCACTAGATTTACATTTAATTTTAGTTTTAATAATCATTTCAATAATCATAAGTTTCACACAATTGTCATGTAAATGGGAAGTCCTCGTCTCCTTATATACAGTTTATACTAGTTAAGGAGGCGAGGCAACATTGATTTATGTGTACTTTTGAGCGTCCAATAAAGTTTTTTTTCATTTTCATTTTTCATTTCGATCAAAGGGCATACCAGCATTAGTGTTAGCTGTGACCGTTAAAAATTTAGGGGTTACCCAATAGACATGCGCTACAAAGCGATTCGATAACGAAAATCAAAAATGAAACTGACAAAGACGTGCGATATCACACACATAACAAGCAAAAAGTCCATAGAGAGGGTTGTTTAGTCGGTTTGGGACTCATGTTAGGATAGGTGAACACCAATGAGCCTGAGCCCGACACACCGGACGTGTAGCTCCCATGTCTGATGGTGCCTTAGGGCATTTTTCCCTCTATAAAAAAATAAAAAAAAACATAACAAGCAAATGAATTATCGAATGTCATTGTCAGCTTCATACATTTTTTTTCTATTCATACCGAAAGACACTTTGGGTAAACCCCAGGTAAATTAGTTTACATCTAATTTCTATGACTAAATATATTAAAATTGCACGTGTGTCCATGGAAGCCGAGTGTTAACAAAGCTTGACACCGCGGCTATTGTGCGTCTCTCCTAAGGCGCCATAGCGTCCCGGCCTGCACAATCGCGGATACGCCCGCCACGAGAAATGCCTCTTATTAGCCGTTCTTTGCAAATGTCATCCGTGGACCTTATTAAATTAAACTAGACGTGGATCCCGTTTCAAATATGTGTTTACCGGAATTTAAGATTGCTTACAGGTTCGAGTACCTTCATACTAAGACACATTTGATACAAACTAAAAGTCTTTACTAACATCTATTGTGTCTCCTGCATGTGGAGTCTTTCCCTTAGTATAGATTTCTCATACTAAACCTTAACGATCAGTACAAGTAACTTAAGTTCAAGTAAACAAGTCCTGTTATGGCAGTTTCTTTTCATACTGAAATCATAATAAAATTATGTCTTTTTGTTTTATTCCGTCACCTTAACCCTTAAATATATTCGTGTAATAGACATGTTGTTTAAAAACAACATTGTCCATTTAAGGGTTAAGTGTATTATCGAATACTGAGGTAGGTTTCAGTGAAGGTTTAATTAAACTATTTCATTTAACGTGTTATTACCAGGAATATGAATTGCTGCCTTGCATACCACATTTCTTTCATCGTACGTGACTCGTACGCAAGCCGCTTTGCACAATTAAATCCAATCGCACGAGGTATTTTGTGTATTTTTTACATTTAACCGTCGGTCATTACCGTAGTAATAAATCTCCCGTCTGTCTGTCCATCGTCGTCGAGAACTTCATTAACTTTTAACCGAGGCGAGTTTTTCAATCGGGCGCATGAGAACGGGAACTCGAAGCATCTTAATATCGGGATCGCGATGTGACAAAATGCCAACAAATTGATTTGTCTTTGCCGTCATTAAGTGTCCGCACTCCATAACTCTGTGACGTGTTTTCGAAGAAAATATCATATTTTGTACACAAGGTCGAGATTGAATCGAAAGATTTCGCTAATGATCATCAACTTTTTGATTTATTTGGCACGTCGGAGAAGCGATCCGTTCTTTAACGGGGAGTTTGTTTTTGGTCATCTCGTATACAATCGGATGTATATTATGTGACCGCGTGGCGTTGTTGAATAGTAATTGATTTTCTCGATACAAGTCTCCACCCACTGGCCGGCTAATAAATCAGAAATATTACTAAGTGCCAACATCCGTTTTAATTAGAGCTACTCTGAAATGGATGATGACGTATGTGTATCACATTGCGGATGTGCCGGCGGCGGTGGGGGATACCATATCTGATAATTATAATACCTTGTCATAAATTAATGTTCAAAACTATTTAAAACATGTCCTGTCCGTGTTTTCTGTATTGACTGTTGCTACGTCGCTTAATTATTTCAAAGTCCTTGTAAGTAAAATTTACATAAACATTATATTTCAACAGACTTTTTCAAAAATAAATTACTCAATGTCTCTAAAGCCTTGTTCGCATCAGGTTAGTATTTTAGTCGAGTAGCAAGTAGTCAAGTGTCAAGATATTGGCACAGTACAGAGAGGTTTGGAAAGGACTCCACCGACGAGGTTGAAAACCTTAAATTAAAGAAGAAGCGGGTAGTAAGTATCCAAACAAAGGACATACTAATCTACTTTACTAAAGTGCTGCTGTTCGGACACGTTTAGTTACTAAATTACATGCTACTGGACTAAAATACTATCCTGGAGCATTCAAGACTTTAGTATCAGTAGAAATTAGTACTTATACAAATTATGTAACTTGATGTATTTCTAGTAAGTAAGTATCTAAGAGCGTAGACAATTTGAATGTATTAATGAAAATCAATTAACAACATTAACGAAATTGACGTTGCAACAAATTGCTTTTTAAATCAATTAATTAAAACATTAAGTAAAGCGAAGATTGTGATGAAATACTAAATAGTAGCTATAGAAAATAAAATGCTTACAGTCGAACCTCGATAAGTGAGAGACCAAGGGACCGCGATATTTGTCTCGCTTACAGAGGTTTCTCTCTAATCCGAGTTTCTCGCTTATAGAGGTCTCGCTTAGCCAGGTTTGACTGTGTTTTTAAAAGCTATACCTATTATGTATTCAAAGAGAGCAATATTTTCAACGCAGACAAGTCAAAGTTATCATTGGGATCTTAAGTAAATAATAAGTAACCAATAAATAAGTCAGTGTAAATCGCGCTTACATTGTAATTTCGTAATATTTTGTATTACGTGCGTCAAAGATAAGTATAACAAAAAATAAATAAACAATGCAAGGATTTTCCAACATTCATACTAAAAGTGGAAACTTTGGAGAGGATTTACCAAAGGGACGGGTGCGTTCTTTAATATCGAGACAATATCTCAGTTATGACGCACGTTCCATGTAACGCATTCGAATTAATTGTTTGCGGCAACCAAAGACATTAAATCACTAATTAATGTTTTCATATATACATGTTATTAAAAGCGTGTTGACAGGATATATTGGAAATTATTCTTTAATTGTATGCAAGGTAAATAATATTGTGAAAATTTGACCTTTATCTGCGATTGGTGTGAAACTATATATACTAGTTACCTTACTTGATCCAAGCAATATTTTTTATTACTCTATTAATTTTAAAAGGCTTGAAGATACTTTGTAATGTGTATTTCGCGATAATGTCTACTGATAAGAAAAGATCGAGACAAGTTTAGAACAATGTTATATTAACAGCAGATATATCCTGGATTCCGATCGAATCCTTGGAATTCCTATGTTCAATAAAGTGGGCCATAAAACTATATGAGGTAATTATAAAGCTAATGTGTTTCATTTCCTTTGTGTAAGCGATGGAACTGGTGTTCGAGGCGGCGGCGCGTGCGCTGAGACTGCTGCCGACTACATTCAATTGTCCTATCACAGGCTGCTCTAGTGAGGGGCATTATTCTAAAACAACTTTACTTCCAACAACTAATATATAAAAAAAATAATAAAAAAATGTTAACATTTAAGAAGTTGTCAAGCGCTTTCTTGTGTCGTCTTCAGGAGCTGAAAAAGTCTGTACCGAAGATGTGTAGAAATTTGTTAGACCAATAGTCTAATTTAGTAGTAAAAGTAGCATTAAATCCGATTTCTAATTAACTTCACCCAGAACTTAATTATTAAACAAAAACTATGTGATAAAGTGGTGTTATAATTTTAGGTGCTGAATATTATCTAACATATCATCATATTCATGTAAAGAACCGCGGCACAGATCGCTGTAGTAATCTCCATTTATGTAACACAACTGAAGAAACTGTACTGAATCTGTAACTAGGAAGTTCGATAGTCTATGTAACATGACATCGATATCACTTATTGACCGATATCACGCACGTCACTAGTTGGGCGCGGCGTTGTCGTTAAGCACGCGAACCTTACCTTCTACTTTTGTGTAAGTTAGTTACAAAATAGTGCCGTATTCCGACATTGTGGTTAATTTTATTCACTTTTCAAAATTCGCTGCTACTATAACTAACTAGCTATTGTGCGCGACTTCGTCCGCGTGGAATTAAATAATATAGCCCATGATGTAGCTTTAAAACGGTGAAAGAATTTTTGAAATCGGCCTAGTAGTTCTTGAGTTATTTCAATACAAACAAAAATACAAAGTTTCTCTCTTTATAATATTAGTATAAATAACACTATTGTTAATCCACACTTTCTTTTGAGATACATTTTTATAATTACATATTTATTTATGACAGAGTTTGACGTAGATCTTCCACGAGGATTACTGCATGTCCAAATACGTCTTATTGAATCTTCATTATCTTTAATACATTATTAATTAGTGGTATAAATTAAAATATGCTTATATACAATTACGGTTATAAGATCTTGACCAACGCAAGTATTTTATCTCTTAATTAATCAAAATTTCCTGGTAGGAACAGAATCAATCTTTGCAAGTTAAAATAAAAAAAAAACACGGTACTTACTACTTAATTTTTTAATTGTATTTTTAGTGCAAGTGCAAACATGAAATATGAACTTTACTATATCGTATGTGCTTTTTTGTAAAATGAATTTAAAAATTTTACTTAGCCCACTTAGTATCTAAATGTTGATGAATCTAAAAACATACTTCTATTTAGTAGACAGCTAACATTTTACTGTATGTTGTAGATTATTTCTTTCTTGTATTTTAGCTATGAACCTGGATTAAGTTTGTGATAATTTCGTCTTTGTTAAGTTAGAACATGTGTCACAAACACCATATCTGTATTGAATCAGGCCTCAATCATTCCGGCACTCTTAGTGATAATTGAACTATAAATCTTTTTACCTTTTATAACAAGACAAGAATCACGCAAAACAAAACGGTGCAAAAGCGACAGCTCGAGTGCGTCTATGACAAATCACTTGTTCGCCCTTCCTGCTTCTTGTTTAACCTTTTCAACAGTTTACGTGTCAATATTGCTCAATTAAAATGCAACGCCCGATAAGGTTAATAACTTCATTACGAGCCCCCACCACTGATAGCGGTCTAATGAGACGGTGAGAAATATCCAGTTCAAGGAATGTAATTTTTGCTTTGTTATGAAAATTGTAGGCTCAGGTGTTATAATACTTATAAAACAAAGTATTAAAAGTTAACATTGCAAACTAAAATGCCATAGTTAGTAGCCATTTCGATAGTTTGCAAAAGTAATAAAAATTTAAATCTTGAGTTTTTTTTAGGCAGGCAATGTGTTGCGTAAATTATGTACCTACTAACGTTTTTCCGGATGTAGGTGTGTCGATGCAAAAGCGATGTACAAATGCTCAGACATCCACATTAATTAATTAAAATAAGCAACGAAGCACTAATTAATTCAAAGTTATCCGTAACGGATACGACCGGTCGCATTTTACGTGTCCCTAACGAAAAAACACAGTCTCGTCAAACTGGGTGTATATCTCCCTATGAAGTAAGAAGGCGAATTATTTGAATTTTTTACTTAACATATTGAGCGACAACCTCTTATTTAAAAGGCATCCTAACGTCCTATCTTCGGTGTTGGAATCGCTACATATCAATTCGCAAACTCGCCTTTACAATTCTAACACGCTCTAAATGGTTATTTTAAACGATTGTATATAAAAACTGATTTAAGTACAAAACTGGGTAACTAGAACTACTTAGATGACAATGACTAATTTATATTTTTTCTCCTTTTGGTCTTTAATTTTCTGTCAAATTTACTCTGTTTTTTTGTTTAAATAGCATCGATATCCAAAACAATAATAGTTGTACTAATAAGACAGAGCCTACGCCACAAAAGCACCCGTTCATTATTCAGAGTCGCGGTAAGATCCAGATTAGCATAATAATCGTTGACCTCCGAAAGGAGATGGCACGTTAAGAAGAAGAACAAGACACAAGGAAATTAGCATCTCTAAGAATCTAGTAAGCAATTATTTTTTGTACAAGGTCTACATTGAAACGTTTTATATAGGTTTAAGGCCAAAGATTGAATGATTACGGGTCATAATTACATTTTATGACATAACATTCTAAAAGATGCCACGGTTATCGACTTATCTGTCACAAGAACATCTTGGGATGAACCAATGTTACCGAGGATTTTCTAATATAGTCTTCGCATTGCCATCCATTACCGAGGTGAAATCTAATAATATAAAATCGTAGTTTTTTTCTCTCTTCTCAGTGATGTTATAAAAACAATGAAATAGAAGACATATCGCATCTCAGGGCGCTATGTCATTAATTAACTCAGTTGTTTACTTAATTATATTGTAATTTATACCTTACTTCGCGATGGATAATCAGTAAGCGAACCAAACATGGCGCAGACGCGTCGCAATTAGACGCTTGAAAAACTAAGTCTATAAAGTGAGTACTATATATTTTTTTCTAGATTCCCTCGACGGTATGGACCGCGTTCTTGGTATTGGATTTCATCATACCGTTCCGGACGTCTTGGGAAGACTTATTCGTCGATCAGTTATGGAGCACGTCGTAGCATACCACTGAGATATTAAATTTAACTGCGCCATGTTTTTACACAAGCTAACCAAAATTACACTTTTCTGTGGAGCCTAAATTAGGTGTAAGTATAACTATGACTCTTTTAGGTTAAGAATAAAATAATGACAAATACAATACAAGCAAGCTGGTATAAGTATGAATATTTCTCCAAAACGTACATTGTTGCTACCATTTATTGAAGATTACGAAGTTAAAAACTGGTACTTCTTAGTACTTTCAATTAGAAAACAAGTCTCAAATAGTAATTTTTTACTACACAACTCTACAACAAGTTAAATTATTAGACAGGCTCGTTTCTAATACGGTATGATTATGAACATTAACGTCGTCTTAGAGCTAGAGGCGACATATTTTAAATAATATACGTATAGATGGCTCTCGTATCTTTAAACACCGGAATTATGCGTAACTTGTTGAAGATGTCACAACGGTTACGGTCAGAACGGACGTCGTTATCTCAGTTCGGATGTAATCGATTCTAATTGGATTAATTAATTTCTAATATGTCATAGAAACATAGATAGATATATTACCTTGATGAAATACATTTGAACACGCCAAGGTGATGGTGGAGTCTTACTTACTACTTATCGAGCAGTTTCTACTTTGAAATTCTAATTAGAGTGCCTTTTGAACCCAAAATAGTCCTTTGTCCATATGGGTCGTTTCAAGGTTCCGCACTCGACCCCGACCGAAACTTGGAGCTCATGCAGGTTCCTTTCCGTATGATCTTCCCACGGTTTTATTTAAACATTTTAGTATAAGTAAAATATTTTCTGAATAAACAACATTCGTGCAAGTCAATGTAACACCCTTTCTTAAATCGAATATGTGTAATAATACTTAATATTGTAAACGCATTACTTATTATTCATATGTTCGATGACCGCGATGTATCAAATTGAAGGTTTTAGTGTTGACATTTAAAACGAAGGCAGTAATGGCGCGGCTGACTCAAAACAACGGAGCAGTTTTGTCGCGGCCGTTGTTAGAAATAAATCATGTCCATTACTCACTTTACCTCATAAGTGCATTTGGGCTTGTCACCTATTTGATGCAATTTATGACACTTATCATATTTTTGACGTCCGCCTTAGTCACGAATGTACAAAGAAATTTACAAAAATGGTAAAAACCATAATCTCAAGTAGTTTCTTCATATACGTTTAATCTATTTTTTTGGTATGTAGGTTGAGGTGAAGATTTTCTTTACAAATAACACCCTTTATATCAACTATTTTATCAATGAAAAGTTGTGTATTGTGGAAGAACGTGGATAAATTAATAATGTACTACCGTTACCTGATAGATACAGCATTGCTAATTGAAAGGTTCATGATGATGATGACGTTATAAAACTTAAAAATAACAAATTGATCCAGATTGTCATACATAAAGACTACACAGACATTGTTAACAATAAATATAACATTATCTAAGTGTTTCATTAAATTGAAACATTGCGAAA
The DNA here is from genome assembly GCA_013186455.1 of Papilio dardanus tibullus. NCBI lineage: Eukaryota > Metazoa > Arthropoda > Insecta > Lepidoptera > Papilionidae > Papilio > Papilio dardanus. The sequence goes on along the minus strand of QDHC01000296.1, from coordinate 286,230 downwards.
ATGCGCCTAGTTGCGATACAAATTGTCCAGGTCGGCGAAACATAAGAAAGGGGGAAATCTAAAAGCGGCGTAGCGTGTGCTTCTAATTTAGAGCCGCTGCCGGTCCGACCAGTTCCGTTACAAAGCAGGCCTCGGATTCTAAAAACGGTTTTGTAGAGCACAAATCTTGTACCATCGTCTTACAACTCACTAACTACATTCTAATACAAATTGTATTTTCTTACAATACTTTTCTTTTAATATACTATAATATATTTTGTATTACAGTAAATTAAAAATGGTCTCTATACCGCAGTTTTCTTTTTATTTTATTTTAGTCCACTTTATCTTCCTATCATTTTCTTATATGAATTGATCGGCGGGGGAGGGGACGCATAGGAAGATGATTTATCCTCTTACTGTGCGTCACCTCCTCCGTAGATTAAGGGAAGGAAACGCATCTGCAATTGCAGAAGTCTACCGATAGCGGTCGCTTCACTTTTTCAGCCGCTTGCTCGTGTGCCACTTTGTATTATAAAAAAAAGTATATTCATGTAAATATTTCAACCGAATTTCAAGAGACTTTTGTTGGAGAGACACAAAACCATTATAATAGATTTTCAGTTGTTTCAATGCAATTATGTCTGAACAGCAACTGTTCAAATTAATAACCAGTTGTTAAGGTTGAATCTTATGATTTCAATGGTTCAATTTAATTATTAAATCCATAAATAGCTCCTACATGTTGTTGAGTAATTAGAACACAAAAGAGATTATTGAAACTGCATAAGCGAAATCAATCGGTGCTGAATGCAAATTTCAAGTCACCGCTGCCGGTATAAATTACCCACACAAGTGTACTCTTGATGTTATTGAGTAATATAAGGTTTGTTGGTGAAAGACGTCCTACACGCGCGACATCGCTAATCGGAGTCCTGGCGACATGGCTATGTGTTCATTTGAATTTGAAATTGTCATGATTCATTTGGTAAGGACACATTAGTATGCTATTGAGTAAATCGTTCAGATTAAAAGGACTGTAGGATTGGAGAGGTCTCTACTGCAGTGTACCTAAAAATATCGGTTACTTTAGAAGAAGTTAAGTTGCTGTCGCAATCTGAATTATTTTATGTTCATTTGGAAAATGGAACCCCCATTTTCCGCAACTCCACGACTAGCGCGTATTTTGCGTGACTTCACACATATCTTTGTGTCTCTTCGCCGATATGTGTAGGTTGCATCACGATGTTTTCCTTCGCCGAGGTCGGGTAAGTATGTACATAAGAAAATCCAAAATAGAAAAACACATTGGTACATGGCGGGATTCGAACTTGGGACCTGCAGATTAAACCCCTGAGCCACCGACGCTATCTATCACTAATAAACTAATGGTCAAAAAGTTCGCAAGCGCCGGTGCTTCTTTCAACTTACAGATGACAAAATTTCAAGGGAATTTAGAAGTTTAAATGTGACCTTATTATTTAAGACGCTGGTACATATTTAAATAAAGTTTCAGTATAGGGCTAATTTCTTCCTTAGACCCTTAAGCGACGTGTAAAAGGTAGAGTGTAAGTACAGTCGCATCGAACATCTATGTCTGTAACACGGGGTCCGTATCTCGCGCTGCCGTGCGGCGATATTTCACGAGCCTAGCTGCTATCACCTGTCAAATCGAGCAAGTGTTTCGCCCGGCCACAACCTATTTTCATATCAACGAGAATACGCCTTGTCCGTTATCTTTCTTTCCAGTCTATGCTCGCTTAAGTTGTTCCTAGGTTTATTTCGAAGTGTAAATAAAGTGGTATATTTGTTAAGATAGATGGAAAATCACGTTACTTATTACAATAGCAACCTTTAGGTGTTTTCAAAGACAAAATGTATACCAGAAGCCTGTTTGTCTTTCCAATTTGAATAGAATACACGCTTATAAGCTACAATAATAAACAAGTTGATAATTTAAATTAATTTTTCCCAGTCATACCGCTACTGTGGGCCTCCTGTTGAACACTAATTCATTGTCCCTTAACTTCACAAAAGGTATATATCACAGAGATGGCTTCTCTTAACATAAATTTACATATACTTTGTACCGTTTGGTACCCTATGTATCGATGCGTGTCATCCGTGTGAGGTTTCAAAACGTCGAGGGTAGGACTACTTAGCCATAAGAAATATTTATAACGCTTTGTATGCAAAATAACGAATGCATTTCAGTACTAGCACAAAGTGTCTCTTTAATCGTCATAAGCAATGATGCTATTGTCGACCTTAGTACTCCGTCAAGCTGATTCTATTTCATAGAGAAGCTGGGGTGTATAAAGGCGAGATTCGTCTGCGATGTTTTGACGTGGGTGAGCTCGATAATCTGACTAGGATTTAAATAAAATCTGCATACGGCTCTTGTAGTGTTTGATTGACGATATTATATCGTTGCGTGATGCAAGGTAAGGATGTGTTTAGATGTGTTCAGTGTGAAAGGTGACTGTATGGAGATTGGAATCATGATTTGACACGCGTTTCGGATTGTCTCGGTATGTCAAGGCCGCTGGTACACTTCTGACAATAATCGCCTTGTTTGATATTTGTAACATTGTGACGCCCCGTGTCAACAAAGTAAACTTTTGTTCAGTATTTGAATTGAGTCACGCGCATGTTTATTTCTTGTTACACAACTTTAGGGTACGGACGGACAAGGCGGTTATGTTAAAGTTTATTTTTAAATAAAAGGCATTAGTTATCAAGACTACGAAAGTGTAAGGAATTATCAATGTATTGTTTTAGCCCTACATATCCGTTTGGCCGGACCGTACCCTAAATTCGTTATTACACGGTTATTATTATTGGTAAAAACTTTCGATGAACGAACGGGCTACGATGTCTTTAATTTGATAAAACTGTAAAATATAATTTTAAATACCTAATGCTAGTATTCTATATTAATATAATAATTAAAAGTCATTATGTGGCGCGTATATTTATTAAAACGTGAGAAATATATGACATATCGCGTTCGTAGGGACAGTCGCTTGTAATGTGTTAGTTTTCTTTTAAGGCAGAACAAGTGTATCATGAGAAAATTGCAACGCCATTCATCATAGAGTTATAACTTTTTTTATTGATTAGTTTGAGCAAAGGAGTGTTACCAAGGGTATAGCAATGTGTAGATTAAACGTACGATATGTCAATTAGTGCTAATATTGTTTTAATGCTCGCATTATTATCAAGTTAATAACTTTTTCAACTAAAAGGTTACATTTTTATGTCACTACCTTATATTACTTTTTAATACATGAACAATGTATCGGACAATTACTTTTAAAAACGTTAAATGCAGGAGTAGATAGATAGATTTTAGTATTATTTATGGTCGTCATAGACGTTTTTAAACCGGTGAGACATTACCTAGTGGTCATCAAACCATTTTGTAGCTTAAAATACAAGTTACTGCTGCACTCAGAGTGTTTGATTGACTACTAAGGGCATCCCTTAGTGAACTAATGTACATTAAGGGAATGCGTAAGTCACTGTTAAGTTATTTTGATTTCGGCAGTTTATGTAAGAACTGCGTTTACAAGCTTTCAACTTCTTCTCTACAAGCATATTGCATGAAGTAAGCATTGTGGTCACCGTACCTGAGCTGGCACGGTTCTTGACCTATAAATTGGTACACTTAGCAACAAAGTCGAAAGGCGTAGTCCTCGGACACTTTTGAAACTAGTATTCGATGGAATGCCATCTACAAGAAACCAAGTCGTCGCAATACAAACGATTCTATGCCGGTGTTTATGCAATGCCAACTTTACAGAAATAATTTATTGTCTAAGTTGCGTACGTACTTAACATTTAGATGCGATAGTATCGGAAACTATTATTCCTACACACCCCAGACGTTGGCGAGCTTTGTTCGAGCTGAACATCACCACGCTCTATTCAAACTCGGTTACATGACTCGTGCTGCAAAAGGTGTGCTCAGCCTGTACGCATGTCACTGGGGCCAAGTCCTAATGTAACATCTCAATAGAGGCTGCCGCACTGCCGCACTGTCGCACTGCCGGCGAATGGAACCACCTTATGCGCCCTCGAGTTCACTGTCTTTTAATAAACATATTCCGCATGTCTTCATTCTGTACCGTTGGCAATTATTTTGTATTACAGTATGTTAATTACAAAGCATATTTTAGTTTTTTAAGTTGTTCAATTATTTACAGGAACTTTCAGGGCGGGTTCATCGATGGGAACAGAAGAATTTTCAATAGCAGACACTTCGTCGGCTGCAAGAAGATCAGAAGATGTACCTAGATGAAGATCACAAAGGACAAACTAAGTCACCCTTACTATTTAAAGATTACTTACTTGAAACAGTCATGTGAAATATTAACAAAACATTACAAATAACGATTGCACGTTACATTGCACTTAAAGCCAATTCCTAAGCAAATGTTTACACTAAACAAACGGCTAAACTTAATTGAAACCAGCCTAATAAGTAATAATATATCAAGTCAGGCGTTCCTTAAGCAGAGGCGTGTACTTTATTGTATTGTTGTGAGAGTACCCACTTCCTAGATCGGAGGAATGCGACAGATGTCCCTTCCCGGGACAAAGGTGCGTACCGTAATTGCTTATTCGCTGACTTGACCATTTGCAGTGTGCACATTTCTTGTAACGAGCGAGATAAATAAACTTAAGTGTTAAATGTTCGGTGATGTAATGATTTACACTGTGTTTAAAGGGAAAATAAATAAATAATTTCCAACGAAGACAACTTTAAGTGTTGAGAAAGAAGAGAGAGATTGATAGTAGTAATAAATTATTTGTGACTAAAGGTTTGGCAATCATATAGTTCTTGATCATCCGTGGGCCAACAGTTAAATTAATTTTGAGATTTTTTTAATTAATTGCACAATCTATAG
>QDHC01000296.1:260756-274378 GCA_013186455.1 Papilio dardanus tibullus | reverse complement strand
TTAAAATAAGATATAAAACTTTGTTTTGAATTTCTAAACTTCAAGCGGACGAAGTCGCTGGCGACCGCTAGTCGTTGATAAATAAATAAATAAAAGATTCACCATTCAGTAATAAATGTTAAAACCTCGAACAATTATCACTTCAACATCGTAGTACGAAGCTTAAATCGAGTCCAACCCTGAACCAAGGTTGTCCCTAATTATACCTTTCGAATGAGACGTCATTTCCTTGCGCTTACGAAATATTAAATGTAAAAAGAGACTTTTTCGTACTTCGAAGGTGTGAATTTAAATAATTGCAATAATCTGTTTGATGGACAGTCATGCGAACTTAATGAACGGGCGGACTGCTTGAAGATGGCTCGGACGGGATCGACCGTTTAAAGGTTGCTGCCCTTGCCGTAATGTGTCGTATGAGACACCTCAAAATAAAGTAACGACTTAAACACCATCGGAAAACAACTTATGCTCACGTTAATTATAAAACTGTGAATTTAAGTAAATCATTTTATTCAGACACCAACCTTAAAAGTCCTGAGAAGTTAGTTTATTTCGAACAATCCAGAGTTTATTTATTAAATATATCGGAATATTTTTAAATATATCATTATCAACAAAGTAAATGAAATACAGCCAAACCTGGATAAATGAGAAACCTCTGTAAGAGAGTCCTTTAAAGTCCTGAGATGTTAGTTTAATTTGAACAGTCCAGATTTTATTTTTTAAATATCTCAGTACAGTTTTAATATCGCCCAAGTAAATTAAATATTGCCTTTCATTCCATGTCATGTTCCCTAATAACATTACATTATGTCTTGGAAATTTCTCTTTTAAAAATATACGGGTGGTCTCTGCGGTTATGCCAATTGTTGACCGAATGATAACCAAAATTATACCAGTGGTCAAATGGTACGTGACCCGAACAACGCTGGCTTGATTAAGCAATCTCAAATATTCTTGAAATAACTGTAATATTAATTAAAATAAAGTGTTTTAATACATTGATATTTCGACTATAAAACGAAAAATTGCTTTATTTGTTAAATACATTTTATAGCGCTCTGCTTTCATTGCTTAACTTTGGAAAATATCGTCATATTTTTTTTCACAATTAATTGACACATTAATTTATATTTGTTATTGCGATATAAAAGTAAAAGTTTGCAATCAATCATAATTTATCGATTCTTAGTTGGTATTGAATCAGTAAAATAGTTTTGTAATAAAAAAATTGGTGAAGCCGACTAGACCGTGGAAAGAGGAACTGCTATCGATAGTTTTTTTTCCTTTCTATCCTGCTGCAGTTGTTTATGTAAAAAGGACCTCAGACATGGACATAGAAACGGCATAAATGGCGCTAGTGAGCTGTCATAATTTAGTTTCAATTATGCCCACCGGGTCATATATCGGTGTATAGTGCTCATCTCCCGCTAATCATATCGACAAAGATTTTTACCTTTTTATTAAGTTTGTGATGTAAAATTCACTGCAAATGTTTACGTGGTTTTTCCTAGATCATTAATATTGCTATCGAGTATATCTAAGGTCGTAATATTTATTGTAGCGACATGATGGATGTCAATATGTAGATGAATAGTAGGCTTTATGCCTATGCTAATAATTTTATTGATTTATAGCATGCGGCTATATTACACGGTGATCCGTTTTACAGTAGGACATCAGTCATTCGCGGTCGAGTACAGATACGTCCTGTCCACACACAACCGTTGCCCGGATTTTGAATGATCAATGCGCCAACCATATCCACTTGACAACTCATTTTCTTGATACCAATTCCATTATTGTAGACCGACTAAATTGTCTGACCCGGTGGGTGAGTGACACTAAATTATTATAGCTCACTAAAGCCACCCCAGTCAAAAACGTTCCAGGGTTTTTAACGTGCTGTATCTCTCTTGTTGTGTTTGGTCTTTGGTGTTTCTATGCGTTAACATATTTTAAGTATATGTATACTGACAGAACTAACCGCAACAACAGCCCTTGTCTCACCGGGACAGTTGAGTAAATCGGACTTTACGTTCAATTTACGCGCGCTTACCTTCACAATAATGTATAATAGTTACTAGACTTATGCGTACAGTCATCAGCCATCATTATTTTATGTCTCGTGGCAAGGCAAAAACTATCAATAAAAATAAATCATTTAAATAACTATAAACACGTAGTACAATGCGCCGACATTACATCTCCTAATGATTTCGCTAACGAATCATTGAAAGTGGCCGTATCGCGTGCGCGGTGCGCGCTCGGGTCGTGCGCGTGCGCCTGTGTGCGTGCTATGCAGCCGTAATAATATGAAAGTGTTGTCCGGACCCCGCCCTAGCCTCGGGTCGTGCTCGCTGTTCCATTTACATCTGCTCCGATACTTTATTAAGCCTTCTGTAGAGGACTACAGCGGTCCAAGTAAGCGGACGCCGTGCCTTGACAAATTTACGGACGGCTAGCGGAATATTTGAACAAAGTTATTGCGGGCGGTGCATAACAATTCTCGCTGAATGGAAAATAAGTTATTGTTTAATATATTCTAATTTGAGTTAAAGCAATTATTCAAGAGCCGAGAATACAGTACAATAATTTAAAAGAGTTACCAGCTACCAAAACTAAGACGTAGTTTTCGTACGCGTAATTTTTTGACATAACTTTTAAAATAACTGTTTTTAAAAGATATATTTTAACATTTTTTAAAGAAGTTAAATTACATTAAAGTGTTTTACTATTCAGAATAAATTAGCGCTTTTGCTAGGCTACGGTCCAAGACAATAAACGTTCGATTCGAATTTACAATCTCATGTTTTATCGACCGTTCCCTAAACCATTAGGCGCTTAATCGGCGCCACTTGTTCATTCGATTCATTAAAAACTGTTCCTGTTAGTTAATGACAATTAAGAACGGGAATTTTTATGTTAAAAGCAAATATATCTTATACTATAGATAGAACATTCGGAGCCTAAAAGTGAGGTATTTTCGTTGACCCCCGAAAGTCTCCCGTAATGAAATTTCCCCCAGTGTTGTCCTTTACATTACATTTGACATAAAAAGTAGACCGAATGTAACCTCTTTTCTCATATTTTATCTTATTTCATAGTAATTACTAAAGTTGAAATTATTCGAGACATTTTTAAAACACTAATTAAAAAATTTTAACAACCACAAAGCAAAAATTGTTTAGTTAAAAATTTGTTTGGATTTTAATTGTTTTAAATACAATTATTACAATGAAAAACGATAATTAACATTTTGATGAATGTTTTAGTTTATTCTGCTATTTAATTTAAAAATTTAAAAAACTCGCACATTTTCCCAAACTTGGGAAAATTTTCGTGATACTGGCAAATGTTTAATTTTTTTTTACAATTTCTTACGCGGCACGGTTATTGCTGTGTATTATATATTAACTACTATGGAGCGCTCCCTCTATGTATAATATCTCTTTGGTTAAAAGCTTACATTGACACAAAAAATAAGATTTGACTACTGCTTTTTTATTTGAAAACACTTTTTTCTACATCTTTATATCTATTAAGTATAAAAAAATCGTAAAATCCTTCACGCAAATTTTGTGACAAAGAAATCTTAAATCTATAATAAAACACTGCTTTGTACATCAAACCATAAAATTTTTGTAGCAATCATTTCTAACCTAAAAATATTTGTACAAAAAAAATATAATTATGACCGCAATTCGAACATTGAATTATTATACGCAATAGATTCGATTCAGTTATTCTGTGCAGGATCACGTTGTACCGTTGAGACACCAAAGGTTGTCTTGAAATGCGTAGCCATTACACAACTTGTCCAAGGAAATAGAGCACATAGATGCGGTAAGCAATTTCGAAGGCGTGCCATTGCTCTTACAAAAAATAGACTAAAAGATAATAATTATAGTTCATAGTTATGTCACAAAATAGGCTCGAGCAGGTGAAATGTTGAGATCGCGGTTTCATAAAATTAATAATTTTGAGATTGTTTTATTTAGGCAATGATATTAAGACAGTGATGCTTTGATTTGACGAATTCGCATGATATAACTCTTAAAACCTACTAGATAATAAACCTACCTAAATTAGAAAAAAAATATAATTGTTTTATATTTAATTGTATTCTGAAAAAGCTAAACGCTTTTAAATTGCTAAAATAGTGTCTTTTCTAGGCAAATATAGGTTCAGGACAATTAGGTGTAGCCCAGCGACGCAGAGTACACAATTTATTGATAATATTGTTGCCAAAGACACATTAGGGTCCGATAACTAATGCGCCGCTGACATTTATAGCTGTAACAATAGATCATCGCCCACTAAGCCACTTTTTAAAAAGCTACCGGCATACACTGGGCTTCGGAACCGACCTTCTATGATGATGGACGTTTTAACGCAGTATTACTTTATCTATGCACTTATCTATAGGAATATAAGTGCTTGTCGCTTCTAGGCCGAGTCATTAAGTAAAACAGCTACTTATTCGTTGTAATATTTTATCATTCCAATTAGCTTTATAATTATGATCTTTAATCTCTGGGAGGTCTCTTTAACTCAGTGTTGTAATTTTCTTTGTTTATTTTTTTTCTATAATCAAATTACAATCACGACAAAGGTCCACGAAAGTTACAAAATACTATAGAGGTATCGATTGAATCGTTTGTTCCGGCGCTCGATGTTCATTCAGCGAGACAATCGATTACGACCACTCGATCCATTATGAAATATCAATAGCCTCGGAATCCGATGTTTCCAAAAGAGATGTCACAAATTCGAAGACAAAAGCCGTGATCGGTTGCGTAAGCGTTGCAATTACTTTAGTTGTAGTCTTATAACCTTGAAGGTATACAATCGTTAGCTGAATGGTTAACAATATTTTTAAATTGATTGTTTTGAACTGTATTTATGAAGTAGCTTGTGATGTTGCGTCAGGAATGTGTTGCGCACGCGCTGCGTACACGCTTTAGTAAGGCGTTACCTTTGTTGATTATTGTTATGAACAACGGTTTTTGTTCAGGGATTGCTTAAGCTTTTATAAACATCTTATTGTTCGACAGAGTAGTTAAGGTGAGACGCGGCTAATATTTGTCGATCGTGTAGATATTAAAAAGCGGTGCTTAATTTTAAACCATATTTTAATACCATAGTATTGGCTGGTTAAAGAAGTTTAATAGGGATTACCTATACTACTATTTTTAGTAGACGGTTTTATTTTAGTGGTTCATCGACTGGTGTTTTCATGATTTTTTTTATCCAAGTCTTTAGTAAGTCTGCATCATGTCATTTAGTCATAATCACGGTACATTTGTTCACCTTGGACTCTTGTGAGTTATGATATCGGCTGCAGTTCAGGCGAATGGGGTCGACAAGTCCTCCAGTATTATTAAACTGATTTTATCTTCACAGCTTAACAGCGTTATAATGTTGATAATAATGTTTTAGTACACTTTGGAACTAGTTGATATCCTTTGAAGTTACTAAAGTAATCCTATTATTTTAATGAAATTATTAATAACAACAAGATATTAAATATCATCATACCTAAGCTTTATAGCAAGACCGACATTTGCGACGTATTTCAGTGTTTAAGAAGAGAACTAATTTGAACATTAAGGACCTTTAAATCTTAAACCTCTTGTACCACTTCATATGTACCCGTTTCGCCTATCTAGTTAATATAAGCTTTAATCAAATTAAACTCATATAATCTTAGTAGAGTCAAATCATATCGAATTCTTAGTTTTAATAGAATCTAAATGTTGTTTACTAACCTACTAACGTCATAAATGTAAATCTCATGCGGCACTTAACGAGACGTCTTAATAAAAGACGTTTCAGTATTGCATGAGCACTGATCAAATACAATTCACTTCTATTAGCCACGAATAACTAAATGTGCGTACAATCAGCGCAATTGCGATCTCGCAGTAAATGACTCTGCAAATCTGGAGACTGCAAATCTGGTATACCCAATAGGTATACCCAATAGGGTTACCCAATAAAATAACTAAGCTGTTAGACGTGCGACTTTACTGACAAATTCTCCCAGTGTCAGGCTTACATTGACATATCGTCTCAATTTTTTCAAATAAAATATACAGCGTGTCCCAATATTCAACGGTAAGCCAGTAGTAGGTAGTGCCAGTTCCAGTGGCACTACCTTACCGTTTAATATTAGGACACGCTGTATATTGTAGAAATGTTACTGCAGTTGAATGCTCGTACTGACAACACATTCTGTATGGGTTCGTATGTCCCACTGCCGCGATCACAAATTGACAGCAGCGTCTATAGTTGCGCAGCAGACTCCCAAGTGGAAATAGGCTCTTATTTGAAAGATTATTGCATCAGCTGTTTGAAGATGTTTGGTTCATTGGATCTTGTATTCCTGTGTTTTGATTACTAACTATAAAACTATAGAACTTTATTGAAAAGTTTCCGCGTCATTGATGACTTTTAATTTCATGAATGGACGCGCAAAGATGACTAAATAGAATTTAAACTTCATTGAACAGACTAACTACTTTTTGATCAACTTAATATTTTTATACAATACAATACATTTTTGCATGAGTACTCATGCAAAAATGTATTGTATTGTAAAAGCTGAGATAGGTCTTTCGAAGATAATAAGATGTTGTGTTCCTTCAAGTCCTCGGTCGTATCATCAAGCAATCATTTCGGCAGACAATCTGTCCAGAACCCAAATGGAAAATAAATAATCATTTCGTTTATTCCATACAATCAAAATACTTCGAAGCCAATTAAGACATTTCACAGAAAATTGAAGTGTTTTAAAAATTTACATAAAACTGAATAAAACAGTACTTCGAATATACCTCATGCATAAGGGCCTAACAAGAATATTGGCGAGAAAATATTCGTAACGTAATCGAGATAGTTTGGTATGTATGTAGTTAGAAGTACACCAGTACTTTACGACCGTTAGGGGCGTTGATATCGACAAAGTATGGGATTTGTTGGTACAAATCACATACTTTGTCGATGTCGTTACAATTTAATTATTTATTAAGTACATTAAATTACACTAAATAAAGTTAAACAAATTTACCTTCCGGTATCGTTCCCGGTGCAAAGGTACCCATCACACTCGCGGCGTTGCCGCGCTTAATGGCAATGGATAGCCTTTGCACCAGGAATACTTATATCTTAAATCGTTACAAATACTTTCTAGCAATTCATGATAAGCCCTTAGTACATGGCAGCACCCTTACCGGGTGGAAAGTACATCAGAAAATGTCATACGTTGTCGTTAACGTTACAAGTACTTTCGAGAAAGTATTCATGATAAGCCTACTCTGAGTACACGGCAGAGCCATATTCGTTTATCGAATGATGCACTCATATCTTCATTATCCCATATGAGGTAGGGAATATTATCCTTTGCACTATTGTTAAGTTACAGTTGCTTAACACTTATTTCTTACATAATTCTTTTATTTTATATCTTGACGTTAATTGCACTTTGAGATCTCTCTTGGCTTGTTTTCGAAATTCCGAATTCATAATATATGGAAAAATAATGAGGTTTTGATCCTTATCGTATTATCTTCCTGTCTGCAACAAACAGATTCGAAAAAACAAGAAAATATTTAATTACTTAGTTAACATGAAAACTTTAAGACGTTTCCAATCCTGTATTTCCTAAATGATATCAAATATCAATAAGAATATAAATAAACAAAAAAAAAATAATTAATCATAACAAACAACATATAAAATAAATTAACTTTCGAATAGCTAGGTCAATGAATAAACAAAAAAGTTAAAGTTAAAGTCGATTATGATTTTATATTAACTCCAAATTAGGATGGTAGTAGTATAATCGAGTATGACGTACTTTATTATTCATCCAAAAGCCCTTGAATACAGGCAACTTTGTTTCTATAAGATAATGAAAATTATTATCCATTATAGCTGCTTCCCAGTTGCTTGTAATAAAGTTACAATGGAATGGCCGGCGGCGGCGGGGCGGGCATCGCCGGGTGCTGCAATTAGTGTTAACAATGCTAGCTTAAAAGCTATTTTATGTATAATCTGTAATTTCGATACCATCTGCTGAGTTACCGAAGTACTCGAAGGTTTATTACATAGAAACATAGATAGAAAAATGATTTCTAATTACCGATGGGATGTAATCAATTTAATACGTAATAAGAAATAAGTATAATAATTTAAACATCTTTCTCAAGTTCAATTATTTGTAGATAAGATCGGTATCCGAAGGTTTTAACGCATTATCATTAACATATATGCGTTTGCAATTTATTCGAACATTCGTCTGACATTCGTATAGATGTTATAATAAATATTGAACCGGATTTCCAATACATATTACGATTAGTTATAATTCTTTATTCGAATGCACAAAGTGGGTAGTTTCATTAAATAGATCAAGGTGATAAATCTTTATTCCAATTATAATTGGTTAAATCCGTTAAAACAAGTACAACGTTCTTATAAGCTTTATTATTATATTATTATGTACTTAGTCTTATAAAAGATTATTTGAAACTAGCGACCCGCCCCGGCTTCGCACGGGTGCAAATCGGTACAATACTGCAGCGTTTGCTATGTAATCGCTAAAAATGTGTTAATTTACGACAACAAATTAAAAACCTCTAAATTATCAGTGTTACTCTACTATATTGTGAGTGTATTATTCATGAAAACCTTCCTTATAAATCACTCTATCTATTGAAAAACCGCATCAAAATCCGTGACGTAAATTTAAAAATTCAAGTATATATAGGGATCAACATAAAAAGCGTTATTGTTTTATACTATGTAAGGTTAAGAATAATTAAATCAAACAATATTTGAAGCATTGGCTATATTTCAAAGGATTTTACGAAGAAATCGTTCAAGTTCAAAATACAAAGGATGTTATTAATTGAAAGAATAAATAATTTGTCTATCTAATGAATCGTATTATGATAGAGTCATAGTAGCAGTATTTATTATTAATACAGACTAATATTTATAAAAAGTAAGGTCAGATGTCAGCAGTAGCGGGCCTCGGCTAAGTCCCCTGTTAGTTTGAGACGTATCAGAATCAATCATTGAGTATCAGATCGTTATAGTTAGCCATTGATTTGTGTAATACAGATAGCAACGCTTCGTGATACTTTCAAAACTTTTTATTTTTGAAACGTAATTGTGAAGATAGTAATCTTGATGTTTCAATTGTGCTTTAGTATCGAAGATAACTTTTTCTTATAATAATAAATAGTTGCGTATTGTTATATAATTATGACTCTACGACTCATAGAGGTCTAACTGAACACTTTTGGCACCAAATTGATTCTTATGTATGTTCGAAAATGTAAAAGATAGTGTCATAAATCAAAGCTGAAATTAACACTTAATAACAGTTAAGTTAATTCAAAGTGATACTTCGAAGGCTAGCTTCGATAAACATTAGACGACGTTACAAACAAAGCATAGCTTTTTCCTGTTTGTCGTAAAATCTATGAATGTGCCATTGAGTTTCGTGCGTCGATTACAAATAAGTTCTTGTATCAGTTTTACATAGGTTCTCCATGTGCACTAATTAATTAAACACAGCTTAACTTACGGGTATTTCGGTGTAGGTACCGACTAGTTCCAGACTCGTCGGGGGTCCTTCATCAGGGTGAGCGGATTATCGGGCTATATTCACAAGCGCGTCACCCCGGTCACGGTCAGTTAAGCTAAGTTTAATTAGTGTCTCACGAAAGTCTTAATAAATGTCTACTCTATGTGGTCATTGTAAGATGTTATTCGCCATATTGCTAACACGTTAAGATAATAGAAAGCTCGGTCCGTTAGTGGAACCTGTTCAGCCCTCTAGGTTTCACCTCCTCGCATCCAGATAGTTGAATTGTCAGAGTACGCCCACGGCGCACTCGAGAGATGTCGCTTTGACATTATCCTGCTCATAAATCTGTCTTGCACCACATCGTGTACGTTTCATCGATAAGATTAACGCCATCTTCTAACATGGACTTACATAACCATATTATACGAAGCGGGGTTGCATTGTTGCGTACGAGATCATTTATCCTTCTATATAAAGAAGTTTGAGTTTTTATTACTGGATATTTAAAAGGCAAACACTTTGTGTTAAAAGCTGTTGCAAGTGTATACTTTGTGCTTGGGTCATGCTTAATGCTACGTGAAGCCAGCTACAGACGCTTAGTTTTAACTGTACAGTTCGAGTGGACAGTTAAAACTGAACGTTTGAAGGCTCTTAAGTCTTGATCGAGATATAAAGACGAGAGGAGATGGAGTCGTAGTTTCCATTTGACTATTTTTTAGTTATAATAGGAAACATAGCTTTATAGTACTTAATAATAGCTTTTTTTGCTTAGTTAAGAAACCTAAGAGATTGCCAAATACAAGGACATGCCCATATTTGTTGTTCTTTGTAAATGACATGGAAAGTGAAACATAATGCACGGACGTGACAAACTGAGAAAATATCTTCCCTGTCATCTAAGTTACGTGACATAGATAATATTAGTGAAAATGTTTAGATATAGTGTGGAATGTAGGCGGTGTCTTTGATATATTTACTTCACTATTATATCGATAAAAACAAACAATATTTCAAAATAATAGTCAGGCGGTCAAGCCCTAACAATGAAATGCAGTTTTTTCGTATTGGTTTAAATTATTAATCCTTACTAAGTTACATTTTGTATGTCCAATATAACTGAAAATGGGTACAAAAATTGACTATGATAGTTGTAACTTTAATTCGATCTGAAGTTTTAAATATCTAGAAAATAATAACCATACGCTTTCAGTTTATTACTTTTTTTAAGCCATATTTTACACGTAATGAACGTTGTTATTATGTTTTTCTTGGGCATTTATTTTGCAATGGTTTCCACGTATTAAACAAGTACGTAAGTTCAAGTACGGGGTAAAAAAGTGAAAGGGTCGATTGCATTTTGCATAATGATTTGGAAAAACCGCAACCCAATAATAACCCTAAAGACGCAAATTGTTTTCTTTACAAGTTCGATTTATGGGTCTTTGGCGAAATATTGTTCCTAGAAATTCCTACGTATTTTACCACATCCTTGTTCAAAATAACAAACAGATTATTAAAATTAATAGCTTTAGCCCAAGGACGTTTAGTTGCACTTCTTTACTCATTAAGTGAACTAAAAATGTATTTTGGAATTCCCCTGACGTATACCAAACTTCCCATATTGCACAAAGTTTTTTGTTCGTAATGATGTACGCAGTAAGTAAACATAAACGAAATTATTTTATTAAGCTTTAAGTTATTAAAAAAAAACTTTATTAAATTTTAACATACATTTTTCATCGTTGACTTTTAAACTTTGAGGTTTTTACTAACATATTGTTCGTAAGAAACTAAGCTATTAATTTCACATCGTATCCTGCGAGCTTTAACACTTTCAATGCTACTTATTTTCATGCAGGTTTTAAATTAAAGCAAGAAAAATCAGTGGCATTAAAGGTGTTAAACATTTCTATCAATTGTTAACCTTTGCAATTTGACCAACATTTATATTTGTCAAGGACTAAACTCACCCACATCGTAATTGTTCTTATTTACCTCTAGGCAACAACACTCATCAATCATCGCTATTTGCATATTCTCTACCAAGTGAGCCGTATTGTTGCTAAATTTATTAAATGCATTGCTAAAAAAAAAAACATGTACATAGTTATCCTTACAAACAACTAGGTCAACTTAGCTGATCTAGATTTGAAGATTGATTGTAAAGGTTTGAAGATTGGTTAAATAATGATATTCTAATTTCTAACAACCTATTGTCCAAAGTAATTAGTCTATAACAAATATTATAAGAGGCTGTAGAAACGAGTAATAAAATTGTCAGGGAGTACCGTAACGTATATTTTAATAAAAAGGGTAGGCGGGAAGTTGTATTCAGTTTATTTTTTTTGTTCTCAAACTTATCTACGATCACCATCCTAACGACATTAATTCATACAGACGGACACATTCAAATATCAACCAAGAACAATTAATAATTATTAAGTAGGCGCAAAAAGAATTAAGTTCTTCGTGTTTGAGATGGCATTGAGACGACAGCGGAGAGTATTATATCGACCAATTTTCTCTGACCTCTCGTGTCCCCTTTTGTTCGTAATCGCCTGAGGAGAATGGAGCGGGTTTAAAGTATTTGACAGTTCACGTTCGAATGGTCACACGGGTGGGTCGGAGTCACGAGCCGTGTCGCGGCCGGCCACGACCGACGCCCTTGTGCGGCATTCCTACTGTCAAACTTAGCATCAAATCGAACGGGAAGAAATACCTAGAACGTGCAAGGACAAACCGCAAAGTTCCGAGAAGATAAATCTTAAAGTTATACATGTAATAAAAAATATATTTCATAAAGAAGTCATACGGATCGTTCGATAACACAGACGGCTTTCCGAGTATGCATTGTAAAGATTAAAATTCACTTGAATTCACATTTTGATAAACGGTTAAGAGATTGTAATGTGACGGCCTCCGGAGCCAATTAATATTACTGTTACAAAAACGGATAAAATCGAAGTATTTACTTAACTGCGTAAGTAGCAACTATTCGTTGAAATCCAAATTGATTGCTTACTTTTGGCTAACCTCTCATTAAAACGGTTGCAAGTGAAAATTTACAAATTTTAAATGTCAACAGGAGACCTTGCTCCAGTCGTGTCAGTTAATTATACACATGCTTTCCGCGGGACAAAGAAGTTTCCATTATTTTTGTTTTATAAATAAATATGTTGTTAAATATGTTAACTGTTAAAGAATTTATAAATTGGTCTTCCATTCCATTTGTGCATCTTTCAAGGGCTTAAAGTTGCATGTACTTACTATTTTCTATGTACTAATGCCCCAACAACGATAAATCTGAAGTTAAGCAATCATTTGGGGTTCTGCGCTGTTCGACTGCCCTGCTATATTATTCCGCCCTCGTGTGAAACTATCCGACTATGTCGAGAGAGGATAATGATATTAATATCAACACGATCGACCTTGACTTGCCGATAGTTTCTTTGACGCCGAGATGTCAACTCAACACACGCCTTTAT
Source organism: Papilio dardanus tibullus (assembly GCA_013186455.1). Lineage (NCBI taxonomy): Eukaryota > Metazoa > Arthropoda > Insecta > Lepidoptera > Papilionidae > Papilio > Papilio dardanus. The sequence goes on along the minus strand of QDHC01000296.1, from coordinate 261,292 downwards.
TATAATAATTAACGGGGGCAGTACTTAGGCCGGTACAAGGTCGCCAAATAATTTGAGCGATTGGGAGCGAGGCTGCTACCGACGGACTTTTCTTTCTTGAGTAAGAACTCCAACATAATGTGCACGCACCTTTGAAGATATGTTATTATATTTTCGTTATGGACAGTTTATAATATCGCTAAAGACAATGCTAAACGATTATTTTTAGAAGCATACGATAATAGACCTTTTTGTTTATAATTAAAGTTTACTTTCGCTTGTAGTGAATTTAACAACTTGTCTGCATTATATTTTTTTAAATCAATTAAAATGTTGTTACGTTACAACGCTTTGTGCTAGTATTTATCACACTGGAATGAGCCTCGCACTGGATTTCTAGGTCAGAATATTTAATCTGATCTTTGTGCAATCAGTTAAAAGAGAGATCATCATTGAGATTAAGCTAATTAAAATACTTATTTGTTTTTTATTTCTTAAGCTGCTTTATTTGGTTGATATTTTCTGGTTATGTCTAGGTCATTAATTAGCTTTATGTT
>QDHC01000296.1:229241-255202 GCA_013186455.1 Papilio dardanus tibullus | reverse complement strand
GCGAATATTGAATCGAGTTCTCCTCTCGGACACTAAATTGTAGGATCGATATATTTCATTCGAACAACAAACGAGAATATATTCGCAAATAACCAAGTCGCTGGCAGAAAATACTATATTTAAAAAAGGAACATCGTTGACTTTTGACGGCTATATCAAAAACAATAAACTATCAGCTTCATTTCTCTGCCTTTGTTCCACTTTATGTAGACTCGGACACCTGGGGGGTTACCTACAAGGCGATTCGATAGCAAACATCATAATTGTATCGAACTGACAATGACGTTCGATATCTCACACCACATGACTTATCGAATGTCATTGTCAAATCCATGATTTTTTGTCGAGTCCATCAGCGATATCGCCAATCGAAATATACTTTGGGTAACCAGACAGATTTTTCGACCATCACAGGTTGCCATATTGCCACCTATTATTGAATAAAGTAATGTAACCAATATTTCAAAATCCTTCCAATTTACAATTTAATTTCACAATTAATACTTAAATACTTTCAGTTTCTTTTCGAAATTCTCTTCACAATATTTTTCATCTCTGTTATTTCTTGTACTCGTAAATTGGTATGAAATTGAATGACGATACAATAAGTGTTCGATTTATCTACGCCATATTATTCCGTGTAAATTGTATATTTTTTTCCTGTTCATAAAACGCCAAATAAGACTTGCTTTGTTTTTTTATTATTTTTGTAGCGTCAAGCGACAGGAAGCTTTGTAACCACCTAACTCAAAACATAATAAGCCTCCGTAATCAGATACTAAAACACTTTTAATTTTGCTGTGACCTTAAGATGTCGGCCGTTCACGAACAGTGAAAACGAGTGGCAGATAAACAATCTTGCTATCGAACTCCACCTACCTGACTGAATAGCTTCATTGTACTATTTAAATTAAAAAATATATATCAAATCGATAATCAAACGACCATATTACAACATTGAAGTGATCGACATTCGTGCATGTTCTAAGCGAGGAGATGTTTGAATGCTAAAAGTTAAATAAATTGATTCTGTAAACATTAAGAATTTCAGTGATTTAAATTTAGTTTGAATCAGAGATATTGTTTGAGTATTCGGGATCATTGCAATACATTAGTTTTGTCGCTGAGAAGGAAGTGAATCGGCGCATAAAGCCCCAAAAATTATAGATTAAACGTCTCGGTTTAGCTTTGCTAGTTGTGCTAACGAAATAAAATTCTTGATTCATAAACCAATTAGCAACTTTAGTCTAGATTTTTTATAATAGAAGGAATGCAGTTATTTCAAAGTCAAAAGTATTGTCCATTAGCCAGCATCTTTCAAATATTGAAATGCGAGTGAATCGAATGGCCACTTGAAGGTCGCGTCCGTGTTGAGTCAACAGTCAACAAGCACGTGCCGATGCCAAATTGCATTGATTCTGATTGAGATAATTTCAGACATTTGAACAAAGTAATTCGTTCCTCAGTACAATGCCGTTTGATCACGCAAAGTTTCTCTTTCTTTATATTCAAATATGACCTTACATTGAATTTTATATACGAAATATGTATCATCGCTATAATTGGGTTTTGAGTTCGATTTATTCGTTGTTAGCATGGAGCTAACGATTTGATCTATGACAGTTATTTTCCATAACATCACAAAAACATTACCTAAGTATAATAGTAAAATATTTCGAAAATTTATGAGTATAAATCAATCTTATGAATTTGCAGTGCAACATATTTGAATGTCTAGAAACATACATTTTACGAACATGTTTGTGGTTTTAAATGCATAAGGAAGTAATTTTGTGGGAAAAAAAATCTCAGCTTGAAGTGTGATCAAGCAATATGTAATCCACAGAGATGGATATCAAAAGAACCCTGAACTAATTTTAAAAACACTAAAGTTGCATATTAATTGAGGTGTTTTATGACGCAGTAGTTTCATGCATTTAACCTTTGAAAGATCTCCAAGATTGGTAGTTTAGTGGAATTAAAAAAAAGAACAAATTAGTTATTTAATTTACTAAAAACGTTAAACATATCGTACGTTTGTAAAGTTTACAACGTACTTTGGCTACGTGAATATCATCATCATCATCATCACCAGCTCACTATATGTCCCCACCGAGGGGCACGGAGCCTACCCCCTAAGGGGTGCCTAGGCCATAGTCAACCACGCTGGCCAAGTGCGGGTTGGTCGACTTCACACATATCTTTGAATTTCTTCGCCGATATGTGCAGGTTGCATCACGATGTTTTCCTTCACCGTAAGAGCGTCGGGTAAATATGTACATATGAAATTCGAAAATCGAAAAACACATTGGTACATGGCGGGATTCGAACTCGGGACCTGCAGATTGCAAGTCAAGAGCTAAACCACTGAGCCACCGACGCTCTAATCTGTGAATATAGGAAGTTGTACAAAATAAAAGGAATTTGTATAAATACAGTTGAAGGTAAGGTCCCAGAGGTATAATTCCTGCCTTCAAACGACCTCCGCCGTGTTCGACTTAGCTGTCAACCTACACGTAGGCCGCGAATTATCACTTAAGTTAAGGATTAAAAAACTGATTTAAGTATGTTGTATTTTAAACATACATATGACTTGTTAACTTGATTTCATTGTCAGAAATTATCATCAAGATATTAATTCCTATATTCACTTCAATCATAATGAAGCCGTCCATATCTTTTGTAGAGAGATATATGGTACAATTTTGCCTCACTCCGTCAAACTACCCTCATCAGAAGCTCTACCCTTTTCCAACTTCGTAGATGAAATACTATTATATCGATATGTATATTAATGTAATTGAAATTAACATTTTGTTGGACTTGAGTAAGGTGTATGAAGTGCGCTACTTCGGTAAGTCGGATTCGTTGTCCTGTGCTTTCACTTTCCTTGCGATGTGTAGCAATCGCTTACAACTGATGTATCCGTTTTAAATTGCGTACTGGCGCCGCGGCGCTAATTTAGATCACTCTTGTTTTAAGACTTAGAATTCAATTTCATGTCTACTTTTATCGAAGTACTCAGTATATAGTGCTGATTCTCCATTTCACCCTTTGTAGGAAACTGACAGAGTCTGATGGAAATCTTAAATTGAAAAAAAAAGTCAAAGTTGACAGCCTCACTGTTTCCAAAAAATTACTTCTAAAAACCTTTAAATTGTCAGTCTATAAATCAGGTGATAGTAGTACTGAAATCTGAAGATTTTCGGCCTTCCTAATAGTTGTGATAAAGGAAAACCAGTTAAGTTGAAGGGTGGTACGCCTCAGCGACATTGTACATTTAATTACACAGTCGATTTAATAAAATGTGACCGGACACGAAGCCTGAGAAACTGAGAATTATTTGGCGGCAATAACTTGACTTTTTAACATTTTACAAGGTTGTATAAAACGGGAGCAAATCGTTACAGACATGCAAGAAAAACAAGTATAATAAACATTTTGTACAGAGAGCGGTGTGACCTCTCGAAATGATCTTTCACTCGAATTATACAAATTCTTAAAAAACAAACAAGATAATTTACAAAATAAGGCGATCGATTACGATATTATATCAAAAACTTGTTGCGGCAACTGTACCATCGTACCACGGAACGAAAGACGTAATTATACTTACAGAAATAAAAATTATCAATTCGATGTCAAAATTTTAAAACTAGCTGTAGATCATGACTTCCTCGGCATGGAATAAAAAAATATAGTCTATGTTATTGTGAAAGATTTTTTGAAATCGGTTCAGTAGTTTTTGAGTTATTTCAATACATACAAAAATACTAATTATTCCTCTTCATACTCGTAATATTAAATTAGATGAAGTAGTTAAATATTAAATAATTAATAAAAAGGCCAGCAACGCATCTGTGGTTCCTCTGGTATTGCAGATGTCCATGGGCGTCGATGATCACCTCGGTGTTCCCGCTGCTCGTTTGCCCCCTTTCTTATAAAAAAAGGCCGTTTTTTTTTTGAAGAACTTAAAGTGCACTTATTGCCTTATTATATTACCGTTGATTGAAAACGTATTAATGTTTGTATTGCGATATTATATGGTATAATATAATATGGGAACGGCAAAAAACACATTATCGAAGAGAAAAACCCGACAGAACCGCGCCAGCCTAACTGGCACCATTTTATAGTTGTTTTATTACTTGGTAAATTCATTTTATACTTTATATATGTTATTTTAAACCTACTAGTTTTTACGCAACGTACACAAGATATGATTTTTATGTAAAACATAATTAATAATATTAATTCTTATTAATTTTAACAACGTTTGAATAATTCTACCTAATCTTGAACTATTTATTAAGTATTTTTTCGTACGCAAAATAGACCGCCTATCGTCGTTGAGTTGCGGAAAATAGAGCCCATCATGGGCCGAACGTTTAAGTTTTTTAAATGAACATCAACTGAAACACTGAAAAGTTTTTTTAGTTTACTTGGTTCAGGGACTTGGTCGCCTTTCACTCTTAGAGAAATTATAAAGGTCTAGGTTAATAGTAGCTTTTAAAAGACAGGCATTAAATAAAAAAAATACAAAAAATAATGAATCAAATAACCCGTTATATTATGTAAATAACTGAAAGTAGAGCCGATTTTATTTTACATAATCATGCATAACAATAATTGTAGTTTGGTCGTATCGGTCTTTTTATTCATTTTATGCGACTATATACTTATCGAGTTTCTAATTAAAAATAAGTTACTTAGATTACATCTTGTGTAATAGTTAATTTGTAGTCAGATACTGGGGGGCTACCCAATGTACATTCGCTACGAAGCGATTCTATAGCGAACGTCAAAAATGTATGGAGCTGACATTGACGTTCGATATCTCACATGACAAGAACATGACTTATCGAATGTCAATGTCAGTTTCATAGGTTTTTGTCGATTCCATCAACGATATCGCCAATCGAAAAGTACTTTGGGTGGCCCCCTGGTATTTATTAGATCGAATCCGGCTCATTGTCTACTGGCGATAACTCATTGCCTGATTTTTCATTGATAAAGACTATTATTGCAAACGGATACTGTTCTGCTAAATCTATTCAAAAATGATTGTAACTCCGATTGGGTATTATTTTGATTAAATTTATTGGTACCTCATTTAATATTCTTTGATACTTTGAATTTTAAATTGGAAGCTAATGTAATCTTATCGAAATAAAAAAGCCTATTTATCACATCCTAAACTAAGTTTATGATCCTTATCCTCACCTAGTATAAAACAATAACGCTTTTTTATGTTTGTCCCTATATATACTTGAATCTTTAAAACTACGCAACTGATTTTGATGCGGTTTTTTTTAATAGATATAGTGATTCGTAAGGAAGGTTTATATGTAAAACTAGCGACCCGCCCCGGCTTCGCACGGGTGCAATTATGATTAGTGTGGCTGTTATATACAACATTTTTTCTATAGTGTATTTAGTATCAGCACCCGTGCGAAGCCGGGGCGGGTCGCTAGTATTATAATAAAATGTATTAAATAGTGAATAAATGATTTTCATAAAGCTTGATTTTTATAAACATAAGTTGCTCTGAGTTCACGAGTGAGGATCGGAAGCTATTAGTCTTGTACCCTTTCTATTTTTCCCTTTATCATTGTATTCAATTAAACAACTACATATAAATATGATACTGTTCAACTCTTTATGACTGGTTTTCCCGCTTAAAATGTAATAATAAAAAGGTTCATGATACATATCACAGGCTACTATGTTGTAAAACAAGTAATTCATCATGTAAATAAAAAAATAAAAGACACAAATTACTTAACTTGAACAAGGGCATCTATCATAATATGCAAACGACAAAAATGGAAACTGAAACACGAAGAACCTTGAGACCGTTGTTCGTAATCAATTTTGCTAGCTTCTTATCAAAGTTTATCTTTCTAGTTGCGATCTAACCTATTAAGAAATAAAAAAAAATAGGTCGGTCTGTACCGTCAGCACGCGTGCGCTCGGAAGGCGCGGCCGCGCCCGGCACGCTCGCTCTGTTATTTGCCGACTGTACACCGCTTAAACCTTCTTGATACTTTAAACATTTTTTTTAATTAGACAGATTTTTAAATAATCCTAATGCAGTACAAGTGTCATTTGCAATTGGCTGTCATTTTTTTAGTGTTGTAGATTAAGATATGTCATGCTCGAACACGCGGATACAATGCATAGATTATTAATTTGAAATAAAAACGAATGAGACATAAACATCCTGTTCGTTAGTACTTTATTCCAAGGAAACTTACTTTAATATAAACTAATTTTGAACTTGTATACGACGGAAATAAACATTAGATGGAATATTTTAAAACTAACAAAAACCGATCTGTAAAAATGCTATGACGTTATAGAAACGAAGTTAATACAATGTAAGGGATAAAAGAACAAAAGGACGTTCTCAAGGAAACTAGAGCACACGAAGTTGTAGACGGAGCTGGACCCGTGCTCGAAACTCCTGTTCCTCTATTCATGTCTACATTGCGATGACAGGCGACACGACACAAGACATTGCCGGTCGAGTAAACCCATACATTTATAAACTCGGTAGCAAAGACAAACGTCTTTGTTTTCTTTATCTAATTGGGCAAAAAAAAATGCTACGGGAATACGTAATCTTAATTATTTTACTTACTAATATGGATGTTTGTTACCCTGTAACACTAACACTGTTGAATGGATCCTGTTAAAATACGGAAAACAGATTATAATCTGGAATAGGTCATTTTTTTATTCCACTAGGTAAAGTCGCAGGCGACAGTTAGTAATTTAGTATAGAGTATAGTAAAAGCTTCTTTCATTGAAGCACGCTCGCCATAACAGTAACGTGAACGCCTCGATACACATAACCTGATATCGTCAGCAGCAATCTTCCCGGTGTTATCTGACGAAATGGCGGGGTCACCTATCGAGACGCTAATTGAGATAGTTCACTTTAAAACACTGGCCACTCAGTAGAGGTCTGTAAATTGGTCGTTTATAGTGAAAGTCGAGACCAGGGATTCCCAAATTATTCTGGACAAGTGACCCCTTTTCCGAAATAAAATGTCAGCTCAGACCCCATAGCCAAATTACCCACTTTTAAGATCGACCACCTTATTCATAATGGTCCGCTAACTTAAAACAGCTGTTACAGAGAGTTATTTTTAATCCTGACTTAGGTAAATAAAAGAAGACAGAGTGAGAATTAACAATGCTTTAAATTAACAGACTAATAATAAATAAGGGCCTATCTTTAGCTTTTTCCTATTGGAACAACCTCGACGACCCCCAATATCAGTTTGGGAATCCCTGGTCTAGACCATCATAGCTCTATATGGAAATGTTAAAGTTCACATCGGCTTCTGATATTAACTTCGTGTTATGGTGTGGCCGCGGCGGGGCGCTGCAGGCCGGACGGTGTGGTAGCACTCCTATTACGGCGAATTCATTTGGTACGGTTTGTTAATATTTCACTCACACACGAATTGTATAAGCTTTGTAATAAGCGTAGCCATCTGTCCCCGTAGCCATTTTTGGCTATGTCCCTAAAATACGAGTATAAGGGTTGAACAAGTTAGATGACTTAGTAAATAATTTAAATCTAAGAGACTTCAACTCAAGTGTATTTATAATATCATAAAAAAATAGGAGAGATGTGTAAAATACAACCAAACGAAAGGAAAACCTAACGAAACGTTGAAAAAAATATTTGTTACATAATGGACGAAGAAATAAAATTTACAGCATATTAATATCTAAAAATGTCAGAACATTAACATTAATTGCACAATAAATTGACAAAATTAATAATTTCCGACAAAAAACAATAATTGCTACATAAATAAAAAAAGAACGGACATCGAGAAAAATTCCACATGCACGAACTGACCATGAGATGGAATTATTGCAAATAATAAGCAAGCCAACACGATTATCTACTAAAATAATGAATTAAAATTTGAGCAATTAAGATGAGATTATCACGTATTTATGTTCACGTACCGTATATAATTGACATTCAATTCAAGATATTGATATTCTGCAATCCATTCCGCTCAAAATGATGCAGTGTTCAGACAACCTGATTTACGCGCACTACTCTACTTGCGATGTCTCGCCTACTCTAAATAGCAACATTACCTTTTTGGAAATGTTAATCTTTGCATTGAGCAGTCATTACTCTTGTCACGTCATAAAATATGATAGCAACTTACCGAAATAGTATATTATAAAGTGGACTGTAAACTAAAGCCAGGAAAAACATTGCAGCTAACATTACATAGATTTATTGCATTTTTATTACACAAGTGCAACATCCTTATATAAAATTTTAGTAACATTTTTAATTACAAAGACCTTTACAACCCCGAATGCCAAGGCTATGCACCATTATTATTAGCAATGAACAATTCAGTAAGCAGCTAAACTTTCATTCATCTTTGTACGAGTTACTATAATGACCAGTTTAGTTGGGGCTCTATAAAATTTCGAAGTCTCTGTCTAACTGACATCGGCTATTCAAATGTGATAGGTTCAAAGGGTCAGATTAAATTGGCGTGTCGGCAACACTATTATTACGGCAAAGTCGTTAACTATAAACGAGAATAAAATAACGAGACCACAAGCTGGGAGGTCAATTAAAATAGTTTTTTTTTGTCGCTGTGTACGTGATGATTGATTCCATCACACGGCTTAAATATCTTTGTACAAATTTGATTTTAATTGATATAATTATTATTTGCTTTTAAATACAAACAGTAATTTCAGAGTTATTGAATGGAAGGCTTACTTAATCCTAATTACAGCAACTGACAAAACGAAACGCCAATCGAAATAGTACTTATTATTTTAAAAAATGTAGTATTTTTTTTTTAGTTTCGTTGAAGCCTGAAGTGTTAACAATGTGTATACAATATAAAAGACCTCTGAATATTGGAAATAAATTTACAGTCGCTATTGATTTTTAGTAAAAAAAGTATTTTTATTTTCGATTAATTATAGAAAACAAAATGTTTTTGCAAAATGTGTGAATTGTTAACTTTAATTGTTAACGTTCATCATAAAACCATATACATTTTGTAACGAATTTTCAACAGAAAACGTATAATATTAAGTCTTGAAACAAAGAACAGTGTACCGTGTCTATAGGCCAGGTCCTTTGGCTAATAGTTTAATTGCAATGTAAGCTATTCTGTCTAGGAACAGATTAGATAAGTATCTGCGCTACGGAGGTCATTTGTGCGTTTCACGTTTTACTAAAGTATTCATCTGGCTTGCGTAACCTAACCTGTATTCCTTACAACATATTAAAAAAAAAATACAATTGAAGTCATAATAGCAGGCTTGTAAAATTGTTATTTAGTTCCTGTGCATATGATGAACACTTACTCGTTTTTTTTCTTGCTTACTTACTTCTTTTCTTTCTTAGCTATTGACTTATAACTGTCTGTCGCGAGTTCGAATCTCGCCATGTACCAATGTGTTTTTCGACTTTAGATTGTCATATGTACATATTTATCAGACCCTCTGACGGTGAAGAAAAACATCGTGAAACAACCTGCACATATCGGCGAAAATTTTCAAAGATGTGTGTGAAGAGTTGCGGAAAATGGAGCCCATCATGGGTCGACCTGCTTACTACAAAGTTTAATACATTAAATTCACTATCATAAACTTACCTATATTACCAAAAGAATGTCAATTGTTTAAACATACAATTTTTCCCTAGAACATTTATAATATGCAAAGTTACAAAACAATTCTAAGTATATCTTGTTGATAAAACGTCTCTTAATATAAATTATTTTATTGATAATAATCCATGATATAAAATTAGAATTAATTGTATTTAAAACATTATTATATTGATATACGAGACATTGATATTGTAAGTTTGAATACATTAACCTTTTTCGATTTACCAATAGAAAAATACATTTTATATTTTATCAACCCCGTTGATCATTTAATATGATGATTATTAAATACAATAGAAAAAAATGAAGGTTAATTTTCGAACAGATGTTAGATGTAACAAAATGATCAGCGCTCAACCGTCAAGAAGTGCTTTCAAGTTAATTTTTAAAGTTGACTCGACGAGCCAGAGGTCAAATGCCTTAAATAATAGTTCTTGTACCAGTAATTGATTGCTTTAATTTGTTCTTTGTTTGATTTAGTAAGCTCTCCGACTTTGTTTCGACAGAACGATGTGTCATAGTAGCGTTCACTTGTTTAAAATGTGTTAAATGACCATACAGATTTGTTTGTAGTCTTCCTTGTAGCTTACCGTGATTTTCCATTGTCTCTGTTTTCTTAAATATAATGAAAGAGATAGGAATACGTTTTGGACACGTAGGTAATTATTTGTATTCATCAATGGACATTTACAGTTATAACACTCTTTGTATCTTTATTTATGTTAAAATGATGTAAACTGGGGACTACCCAAAGTAGCTTTCGATTGACGATATCGCTGATGGAATCGACAATAATACATGAAACTGACAATGACATTCCATAAGTCATGTGTGAGGTATTGAACGTCATTGTCAGTTCCGTACATTTTTTATGTTCGTTATCGAATCGCTTTGTAGCGCATGTCTTTTCGGTAACACCCCTGAATGCAGCAACAAAGGAATTAAATTAAAAATAAATAAATTGTAGTCACAAGGCTATTTAAATAAACTATTTATTATTTTGGGAATTTTATTTTGAACCAATATAGATTTTCTTTACTGTTGCCATTAAAAGTATTCCGGTCCACCACTTCTCCTAAAACATCACATACCTTAGTATAATAGTACAGACTACAAAAAATGTAAAAAATAAATAAATACATACCTTCATTTAAAAATTGCAAAATCTTATGAAAGTTACCATTTTTTGCTGACGTTACAGATCTCAATTCACTTATATTCTCCGTGGTACTGTCGTCACATTCTAAATGAAAATATATTTATAACAAAGTGTTCGATATTTATAATTCAATGTCACCTTTAATTAAAGATAATTGTTGTCACTTACTGAGACCATATTTCATTCCTGTAATCAATACGCAATTCACACTTTTATTATTTGTAATATAAAACAAATAAAACTAATTAATTTATACATTGTAAATAATTAATCAGCTTTTGAACACCGTACAGCTTTAATGTGTTTTTTTAATTAACTTAAGTTTTGTGCGCAATTTCATTGTACAGTCGAGCCTGGATAAGTGAGACCTGTATAAGCAAGAGTCATTCTTTGGTCCCGACGAGTTACCTCCATAAGCGAGAAACTTAGATTACAGAAAAAACCTCTTTAAGCGAAACTAATATCACGGTCCCTTGGACTCTCGTTTTACCAAGTTCGACTCTATTGTTATGAAAATGGTTTATTTCAAATAAAAATAAAAATGAAGTAGTTACCTAATGCTGAACAGAGATTTTTCTTCAGCGAAGGGTGCCTGTCTTCGCCGTCTTTTTTGTCTGTTAAAAATATTAACGTAATATCATAATTAATGTATGCAAATCAGGTATAAATAACATGGATTTTGGTACTTTTCCATAACCCTCTCCTATTTGCAAATATTGTAGATTTTTTAAATGTTCAGTCCTACTTACCCTCTTTGTCATATTCTTCCAATATTTTTTTCAATTCACCCAATGATACTAGCTTTTGATCTGGATCTGTACCTTAATTTAAAATATATTTCAGCTTTACTCTTTGTAAACTAGATGGCGCTGTTTAAATATAATAAATAAATATACTCGTACTTACCCTCAAGGTTATTATTATTAATAAAATTATTCCCGAATTTATAGATAATATCTGGAATGAAAATCGGAACTGCACTTTTCTTAGGTAAATTAAAACATATTTATAATAACAGGTATTCTTTGGAAAGTATTTATTTTATTTCCCTTTCTCTTCTTTAGTTTTAGAAACTTATTTCTTCCTTAATATAAATTACCTATACTGTTTGTAAGTATTATATGATAAGATATATCGAATAATTTTCTGATGACGTATTTAGGAGCATCAGAATAATATCTTTAGTTACATTTATGACTGAGATGAAAAGACACAGAGTTCAAAACAATAAATAATTAGGTTAGTACATTTATTGGACTACATATAGCATTACATACCTTTCATGGTAGTCATACTGGCAACTGAATTTGTTGTTATCCTGGATGGAGTCAATGCCAAGATGTTAGGCGTCGCATCTGTTTAAATATTAACAATTATTTTTAATATAAAAAAAATGTATAAATATCGATGTCCTTTACGAAAGCCGGAATCCGTGTGTAAAGAATCATCCTGTATATGATTACTTATAGTTTAATTAGAAAATACACCAACTCACCAGTAACTGGGTTAAACTGCGCTGTAAAAAGTTACCTTCTTTACAAATAGAATGTAATTAAAAAGTGAAGTAGGATATAAAAAAACTTACGAATGAAGCCAGCAGGTAATCTAAGATATTTTGTCTTAGGTGACGCTATAATGTGACCTTTGTTACCATCTATTTCAAACTGCAGTTCGATCTCCCGATTCGGAAACTGTTCTAAAATAAATAATAAATGTTGTTTCATTATTGGCTATTTGATCTTTGAAAGAAAGGCTTGAGGCATGATCGAAAAACATCAGTAGGATGGAAAAGGTCACAAATCGGGAAGGTCAAAAAACTGAGTAAAATGAGAAAGAATTATATTTTAAAAGTAAAGGCGGTAGAAGAGTTTTCGTGGCTTTACGGTATGAATGTTCGCCGTGTAACGTGTTACGTTACACCTCGTAACCTTAGTTAGTACCCAGCTTTATGCTTTAAAAGATAATAATCATATGTTTTACAGTGCATATTTTATTTGATCAACTAGCGACCCGCCCAGTCATATAACCGCCGTACTAATAATAATTGCACCCGTGCGAAGCCGGGGCCGGTGGCTAGTTATAGTTAGTTATACATATAGACCTTCCGTTTCATAGTTTTAAAGATATATGTATACATAGGGGTATAAGGACAGAGAAAGCGACTTTGTTTTATACTATGTATTCTATATCTATACTAATATTAAAAAGAGGAAAACTTTGTATTTTTGTATGTATTGAAATAACTCAAGAACTGCTGACCCGATTTTAAAAATTCTTTCACCAGAAAGCTATATTATTCTCGAGTAAGATAGGCTATATTTTTTAATTCCACGGGGACGAAGTCGCGAACAACAGGTAGTGACTAATAAAAATAAAATACCTGATAGTTTTTTAATTGGTTTCATATACTTTTGAAGTACACTTTCTAGTTTATGTCTATTGAATACTTTCTCGCCTGTTTAAAACAAGAATTACATTATTTTATTATTTTCGAGTACATAAATTCGATATTAAAAGTTGTTACTTTAACTTACCATTTATGTAATCATGCGCTGTGCACGAATAAATTACTAAGAAAATAACTAAAATAAGCATATTTTTATAGTAATATACGAACTACTGTATCCCTACATTTTATTATATGAAACAAATATAAAATAAATCAAACGCAATGATTCGATTCTGAAGTTATTTGCAATAAAAAATCGATAAGTGTACAAGTAACATATTTATTTTAAACTTACGTACACATAAATAAAAGTAGGTACATCTGTGAAAAATGATATTAATAATTTTCTTATAGTGTACTAGCGACCCGCCCCGGCTTCGCACGGGTGCAATTATTGTTAGTATGGCTGTTATATACAATGTTCACAGTTTTTCTGCAGTGTATTTGGTATCAATTTTGCACCCGTACGAAGCCGGACGGGTGGCTAGTTTATTATGCATGAAAACCTTCCTTATGAATCACTCTATCTATTAAAAAAACCCGCATCAAAATGCGATGCGTAGTTTTAAAGATTGAAGCATATATAGGGACAAGCATTAAAAAGCGTTATTGTTTTATACTATGTAAGGATAAGGATATTCAAGCATTTGTAAGGCCTATATGTACCTACAGTCGAACTTGTATAAGTGATAGTCCAAGGGACCGCGATATTTCGCGATCGCGCTAATCCAAGTTTCTTGCTTATGGAGGTAGCCCTTCGGGACCAGAGAATAAACTGTAGCTTATAGATTTTTCTCGCTTATCCAGCAATATGACTGTATATTTAAAGCGCCAAAGGTAGAGGATTCGATTCTATTCTTATAAACTAATTTTGCGACCTAATTATTAATTAATCATCTATTAGAATTATAGTCGCTATAAACTGTTTACGTTACGTAATAACTAGTAGATGAATTAATATCTGGTCCGGTTTCACGTAACTAGACTGCTCCAATAGTTACGCGGAGAGCAATAAAACACAAATCACTTCATTAGAGAGAATCTTATCACAGTAATTCCATTTAGACCTTTTGATGATCTAAATTGTAATTAACTACGAAATCTCACTGATATAGTAATAATATTTTACGACTTGTTGATACAAAGTTATAGATTGTAAAATACAGTGGCCTAAAGCCGGCTATAAACGTTCAGTTTTAACTGTGCACTTAAAAATGATGTCACTTTCAACACAAATCAATTTGAATAGTCAAACTGTACAGTTCCTAACTTTACCTGAACACGACGTGCGGTTAAAACTAAGCGTCTTTAGCCGGCTTAACAGTTGTTAATATTAAGGCTAAATGTTTTTTATGCTCTGTGTGTACTCAAAATTTACTTTTACTTTTAAACATATTCTGTCATAATTAATATCTCCAACATATAGTATTAGACTTAATTCAGTGTGGAGGAGTGCCGAGAGATAGAAGCAAGGGCAGAGCATCTATCCTTGACAACCTTTAAAAAAGCCGTAAATCCTACAACTACGATCATTGGTCAATTATAAAGCTACAATGTAAAATTGCGCGGTATTTAAAATGAGTCCTACTACTATTGTTTTAACTGAAATATAAATGGATGTAATATCAGCCACAGTACTAAACAGAGGCTTAAATATCTGATAACAGTTAAGAGATGTAAAATAAGATAGTTAGATATTCAAAGTTTGACCTCCGGAAAGATGACGGCGCTGATGTCACCTTGATTATCTATACCTTGTAGATCGCCTACAGTCTAATGTAATTCGATAACCTTTTAATGCTTTAGATAAGAACATGGGAACATATTTTGAACTCTATTCGGAGACGCCTACGGGATAGCATTACATGCAATTGTTAATGTGTAACCAGAACATGCTAGCGTTAGTTCTAGCTCTCTGTATAATTTAATATCATCTGCTTAACATAAATATTGGAAACCGCTACACGCAGTCAATACAGAACTTACTATCGCTGTTATCCTGGTATACAGGGACTACAAAATGTGTTTTCTTCTTAAAAAATAAACAGCTGGAAAGCGTCAAGATTAGCTGTTACTGGCAACTTCGTCCGCACGGAATTAAAAAAATAGCTTATGTTACTCGGAGATCGTGTAGTTTTCTAACGGTGAAATCGGCAAAGTAGTTTTTGAGTTATTTCAATTAAAACACAAACAGACAAACATACAAATCTTTTCTCTTTATAATATTAGTGTATATTATAGTATGCTACGAAAAACAACCACATATTTTTATTCGTTTTTACTAGGAAAGGAAGTACCTGAACAAGCCGAAGCAAATAATGTTAATATTCTATTTTATTATTTTGTGACCAACAACTTGTCTATCTACTAGGTGTTTAGTTTTGTGCTAATTAGCATAATCAAAATTAAACATAGCACGGAAATATATTATTATTTTATATTATTTACTTGATCGCTTTGGGCGTCAAGATAACGTTAATTCAGTTATTATTATAATTATAATTGACATTTGACAGCAGTCATAAGAACTGCTGAGTTTTATAAAGAATTAAAATAATTATTCCATTACTTTTTAACGTTATGATTCACTTTTTCAATATTATTTATCAACGCGCCAAAAAAAACGTTGGTGAAAATAATGTCAACATGGCAACCCTAGGGTGTTTCCTAGGGCAAGATAATGGTGATTGCAATAATGTGGTGAGCATATCAACGTTGTTAATGCTTCATATATTTATTTAAACTTAGTCTTGATATCATATAACAACTTTTACACATATTAAATCATTTCTACATGGAAACGTCAAGAGCGAGGTCGTGTGCTAATATTAAATTTAATAAGGGTATCGATAAACTTTATTGCGGAACAGAAATTATTGTTCTCGTGAATCGCGATAGTTGCACTGTGTACACAACGTACCTAATATTGTTCTTATCGTTCGCACACGGGGGACAATCGTGAGACTACCATGTGCTATATTGTGTACCATTCAGAACTAATTCGGATTCATTTGGACATAGATTATAAGATAGAACTTTAGTTTTTTTTATTATAAAAGGGGCAAACGAGCAGCGGATCAACTAAATTAATTGGTGCGACGCCCATGGACATCTGTAAAGCCAGAGGAACCACAGATGTGTTGTCGGCCTTTGAGGGAGTTGTACGCTCTTTTCTTGAAGGCCCCTAATTCGTAAACGTTTGGAAATACCGCTTAAAAAAATAGAACCGGTAGAAGTAGGTTTAGGAAGAGAATGATTGCATGAATATAGAGTGATATGATGAACAAGGTTGTGATGACTGAGATGGCGTCGTATATTTCGTTATTTTCATATTATAATGTTATAAATAAAAATAAAATAGGCATGTGAAAATTTCGTTTACAAAAACTTTATTCCTAACAACGATTGAAATCCAACGCATCGTTGTAAACTAATTTAGTTAGATTTCTATGCAAATTTAATGACACCAGTTACGATACGTTCGGGACCACTAACGAAGTGCGCTATTAATGTTAGAATGATACGCGAAACGTACGATAGGCATATTCATTACTGGTATATTTGTCTGCTTTGGATTTGCTATAGTACTTATAGATAAATGTAAAAAGTTTGTTAGGAGGGCTACCTAAAGCACTTTTCGATTAGCAATATCGCTGATGGAACCGACACAAATGTATGAAATTGACAATGACATTTAATAAGTCATGTGCTTGTCACGTGTGAGATATACAAAGGTCATTGTCATTTCCATACATTTTTAATGTTCGCTATCGAATCGCTTTGTAGCACATGTACTTTGGGTAAGCCCCCTGGAGTCTAAAAGACTAACTATAAGTATTTTTACATATCTTTAGATTCCTTACGTCACTGGTTTAATTATATGGACATATTTTGAACACACGTGTAATACTTGATGACTAAAACTTGGCTCGCTTAAGAGTACACCTATGTAACTTGTAATCTACATTGAAATGTGTTAGTTTCGCTTTTAATAGAAATAATGTCAACAAAGTCATCTCGAGCGACTTTACATACGCAAATGGAGAGCACGATCAACAATCTCGAGCCCTAATTATATGTATCTAAGCCGTACTGTAATGTTTTTATGAGAAAATTATACCGGAACACTAAATTTTCCGCGTTAAATCGCTAACCGTCAACACGTATTATTAAACATCAGATAACACCCAGGTATAAAGACGTAAACACATCTTTAATACTCACTTAGACTTTGAATATTCAAAGCGATCTATAGAATAGTAGTTTAGCCTTTTATACGAAATTCAAATTGGTCCGTCGGAGCCAACGGTCGAGTATTAAGTAGGCAATAGGCCGTCCGTTTTGGTACCAACGGTGCATAGCAATCGACACCATGTAAGTCTAGCCAGTGGCTACACTCGCCCCATTAGACACTACTTCCTTAACAAAAGAGGCTCAGAGTCTCCCATTCTAACAATTGTATGAGCTATTTACCTTATCTGTAGTAAGCCGCAATCACATTCGCTCCTTGTGAATACAGCGCCTTCTGTTCCTTGATACTTTATAATAAGTATTTATCTTATTTATTGGTAAGACATGCGACATGAACTAGGTCGGTACCCAACATTTGTAACCTTCCCCATAATATTAAGCACTAAGCAAATCAAATCAAAGTGGCAAAGATAACATGTCGCTCAACAGAAAACTGCTATATAACGAGTTTTATCACTTTGGACTATGTTACGTTTTTAATCGGCGTTACAGCATTTTCCTAACTTCACTAAAATAAGTATCAAATTCGTGGGGTCGTCGTATAGAGCAGTATCAGCGGTGTCGGTAGGAGCGGCGCACCCGCGGGTAACTGCGTTATAACAGTGATAGCCGGCGCGTGATGTGACCATAGCGGGCCGGGGTACCATCGCCGCGCGCCGCCCGCACAACCAAACCCTCCTCGACGATCTTCAATCTTATCTCCTAACCCAGTCACGATGCATTGCATTTCATTACCACTATGTAACGATGAAACATGTAATAAGTACGTATATAGTATGCCCAACATTACCCATCTTTTATATATCTTCTTGAAATCGTTGTTAGTATTCAGGTTTTGCGCCATTTTTCTGTTAAACGACAATTAAGCTATCATATTTCTTAATAAAATACTATTACAACTAAAACTTAGATAAGATAGCCTATATTCCGCGTAATTATTTATCATTGTTTACTGAAACCTTTGCGCATTATGAAATGGTTATAAAAGCTCAGATAGCGATTACGTAAGGTCCCGGCGCGTGCTGGTAATCCCGGTTTAGTGAACAGAAGTGTCCGCTCGACTCGTAAGCGAGTCGTGACATAAGGACGGCAAGCTGCCGTAATCTCGTATAAATTGCGTACACTTAGTGACTCTTTATAGACCTTTTAAGGTAGAAAATTTAAGATGATAATCGACGCGTTCATAATTAAGATCCCTCGATTGTAGACTCGTGACGTGGTGTGGGTGGGGATAGTTCCGCTTCCGAGGTCAGGGTGGTCTCCCCAATTTCGGTACGCAACTGATTTTTTTCTAGAAACATCTAACTCGGCTTATTCGTTGCAACTTTTTGTTCGTCTGACCAATTTCGAAGTTCACTTTATATGACATTGGTGATAAAGTACGACTAATAGAGGCTAAGTTTGAGCAAATATTTAACAATGTCACCAGAGAGTTATTCGCCAGATAAAGAAAAAGGTATGGTGTCGACCGTAGCTATACTAACTGAGATGTTAAAGACGAAATTCACTCCATAAATAACTAGGATAGTAAACCTTGGTACCGTACGGGGCTCGCCCGGTAGCGTCGTGTGTGGTACAATACTTTAAATAATATACGAGCCCTGGAAGATCCTCATATCTCAACGGGAAGTATTTTGCATGCGGCCACTACCTATCTTTAGGAATGATCTCAAAACGGGAGCAAACTGTTATTGAAAAGCTTTTGTTTCTACTTTGAATGCGCAAAAGCTGATCTAATTTTGTAAGCAACAAAGTTCAAAATTCAACAATAATGTAAGTAAAGTTATTTTATAATGTATGAAAGCGTACCAAACGCATAATTTATCGTAAATGCATAATTGCGGATCGGTTGTAAGGAAGAACATCTTTGAAGAGCGTAGGTAATGTCATATATTACGCGGTGCACACATGTTGATTTTGGCCGAAACACCGTCTTAAAGCAGAGACCGTTAATGCGTTTTTAACTGCACGTTACGTTCGAAAAACATCGATCGATGAAGTCACTTTTTATTCACAACGAGTTTAAAAAAACGATTTTGATCATCTTTTCTTGCTTATTATGGTAGATTGAATCGTTCATTTTGTCACTAAAGCCTTTTTTAGATCCATGGAAATTTAAACGTCATTAACGCAGGCTATACATGGGGAGTTCTGTCTTTATTATACAGCTTCACTTAATTTATATAAAACTGATGAATTATCTACAAACCACGGATAATAATTAACCTTTTTTTATAAAATAATTAATATTAATTTCAATAATTAACTGGTTTTCTGTATTTAATTTTTTAGATATCACGCATACAGATTAAGAGCCATTAAGATTCGTAATAACAAAACTAACACTCTGTAGATGTTTGAAACAACGTATGTTATCACTTCATTAGGGTAAGGAGTGGTCGGGAACGAAGCGACACCTTCCGTGCTAATGTGAATGATATGCTCTGCAGATTGCCCAGTACTGGTCCATGGCACATGCGAGGTTTATACAAACAACTTTAATCTTAAAAATAATACTTTAACCGTGATGTTTCATTGTTGAATCATATTGAAAACGTCCTTTTAATTTTCGTATCTTAGAAATTGTAATGTATAAAGCCATTAGTCTTTAAGAATATATTTAGTTTTAAGTTTAGAATAAGTTTGTATATATATGCCCGTTTCCGCAATAAACATTGCCAGTGAATATTGTTGTTTTCTTCTTCTCTCACATCTGTCAGAAATCAGTAAGTTTTTGTATAAGTCACGTAAGTGTAGATACACAGTAGATTATATTATTAATAAAATGTTGTTAACTATTCCATTGTTTAGTGGGTTTAGTTACAATTACTAACAGAGGAAATAAAAACCCATAGACATCTACAATTGCAGATGCGTTGCCTACCCTTAATCTTCGGAGGAGGAGACGCACATCAAGAGGATAATTCCCCTTCATATACGTTCCTTCCCCCGTAAAATCCACTTCCCCTTTCCATCATTTCCTCATAAGAAAATGATAGAAAGGACTAAAATTAGGCGTCATAAAATGAGGTATCTTTACAGGATAAAGAAATAACAAAAGCTCAGTAGAAGCTTTCATGCAGCACGTGTCTATCATTGTACAAATTAAAGATGTCTCGGAGCACAACAGTCGCGTTTCTCGTGCTCGGTGCTACGCCTGGATCACGTATTCCGCCTCTCTCCTCTAATTAGCATTTCGACGAGGCGTCTGTGAAGTAATTTTTGCACACCAGTCGCTCGAGTTAAGGCAATTATTAAAAACACGCTCTTAATCCGTTTAGTACACTGAAGCAAATCTCTTAATTTTATAGTACTACTTTTACATACGTATTTATCACCATTAAATTGCTTGGTCTAAGCGCTAGATTCGTTTACGCGTACCTAGTAATAAGGTTTTACCTTTAATATTTTAGCATCGATTGTTTTTGGGTTCTTAAATAATTTTAGTTTGGAACAACAAAATAGATAACAATTAAATACTATTACATGAAAAAGTGTATAAGAATATATTTTTTTGAAAGCTTCATTTTAAAAACTAAGAAGTTTGTTTATAAGAAAGCATGAGGATCGTTTACTACGTCTAAATTAAAGCATACTTGGTACTAATTGTTTCGTATTCCTTAAGCAGTCGCAGTTCAAATTGACGTGTGTCCGTCAATTAAAACTGTACAGTTAAAAGATAGAATGTCTGTACCCGGTTTTAAGCATTCAAAAAAACCTTAACAAATAAATTCTTGTATTTATTCATCACAGAACCGTTATAACGTATCAAATGTAAATCAACTTTAGCATAGAAGTATAAAACTTAAGCATTGCTTTTCCGCGTTTTAATTAGAAAACGGAGGTACCAATAATGTGTTTTATTGGTACATTTGATTGCGGATACAGATCTTAAAACAAGTTGCTATCTCTAATTGAACCGGCTTCGAAAGAAGCTGTTTCATTACACAAGTGCGCATTAATCGGACACAAGAACGACCTTGCGAAATAATCTAAATTATAATTACGTTACTCTACAATTTTAAGGAATTCGATCGACTTTAAAGATAACATTGAATAATGAAATCATGTAACAGTTCCACAATTTGGTGAATCGATTGTCAATGCCAAAAGTGCTGTAATTGGATTATTTGATTTACTATTTTTTTAACGTCTTAATTGCCTATTTTTATAGTAAAAGGCAAACAAGCTTCGGCAACAACGAGATGATCATCCCATAGACATCGCTAACACTAGAGGAACAGGGGGATTACCCAAAGTATATGCGCTACAAAACAATTCGATAGCGAACATGAAAAATTTACGGAATTGACAATGACGTTCGATATCTCACACGTGACAAGCACATGACTTATCGAATGTCATTGTCACTTTCATACTTTTTTGTCGATTCCATCAGCGATATCGCCAATCGAAAGATAGTTTAGGTAATCCCCCTGCAGACGCGTTACCGGCCTTTAAGAAGATACAGTCGAACCTGGAAAAGTAAAAGGAAAAGTCCAAGGGACCGCAACTTTTATCTTACTTATAGAGGTTTCTCTCTAATCCGAGTTTCTCGCATACGGAGGTAGCTCGTCGGGACCAGAGAATGACTCGCATATAGAAGTTTCTCGCTTATCGAGGTTCGTTCTCTTTAATTATTTATTCCACGTGCTTTAAGCTTTAACTATACCGATATATGTATACGGTGTAGTCGGCGCTCAAATCAGATGAAGTTATGCTGCAGTGGCAGGTGCGTTGTGACGTAATATGTCCCTCGCATCGTCAACGCCGACTACCTTTTTTCTTAGAAATCTTTATTTCATATCACTTTGAAGATAATAATAAAATAAACATCTATTGCAGTTCCTTAATAAATTAAATCGTAATAATGATATAGAAAAGTATTGTAATAAATCTATACTATAATATTATAAAGAGAGAAACTTTGTATTTTTGTATTTTTGTTTATATTGAAATAACTTAAGAACTACTGGACCGATTTCAAAAATTCTTTTACCATTAGAAAGCTATATAATCCTCGAGTAACATAGGCTATATTATTAAATTCCACGCGGACGAAGTCGCGCACAACAGCTAGTATAATATATTTGAAATAGTTAACTTTTACTGTGATTAAGTTAGACAAACGAAGCAGAGGCATCAGGCACTTTAAAGCAAATCTATTTTAATTTATGCTCCATTTCCCGCCATTAAATACGTCCGCAGACGGTACTGGCGCGCACGAAATGCTTTAAATAAATATACATCTTCACTTTATTACCTTAAGTAAATCCACATTCAATTAATAGTTCAAAGTTTTGAAATAGGCGAAGGAATATTTAAACTTAATTTCTAGATAAGTTATGGTTGTGTCTAATCCTTATTGAGAACTTTATTTACATGAAACTGTAGCAAAATTTCGCCTATAGCTATAGTAATTATTATAACCTACAAAATGAAATAACTAAAATAAATAGTTTGCCGTATCAAAAACATTTTGTAGACGATTGTACCCCACCTGCCGATAGACGTTGCGCTCCCGTTAACGGACCACACTGTCAATACTTCTTCGTAAACTGTGTTTCCTGTAATAGTTGATGTTAACGCAGCGCCGGAGAAAGTAAATAGCATCTCAAGACGGAATTGTTTATAGCGATTAAAATTAGTTTACATAAGTATAGCAATTTGAAACATAGAATAGATTATAGCTTATAATTGCAACAATTGTTTTATGATTTAAGGGCAGTAGATGAAACTGCATATTTATTACTTAAGCCGGCTACAAACGTTCAGTTTTTTAATTGTACTGACGTACACAAGTCCATTTTGAACTGCACAGTCGAACTGTACAGTTAAAACTGAGTTAGAATTCGAATTTATGATATCAAATTAGTATTGACTGGAAATCAGTCGAGTTTTGTAATAACTCGTTTAATGATGTTTATTTGTTTTTCTAGATTGAAACTCATGGACGAAGAGTCATTAATTATCTCGGTAAGGTTAATACAGATTACAAGATCATAAAATGTTAATCTTATGTTTTTATTTAAATGAAATAAATAGATCGATATACTTTATTACAGTTTTATGTTCTAGGCTAACTATCTGTGGTTCGGTATCGAAGTTTCAACATCAAAAGGGGACAATTTTCACTTGTACTGTAAACACTTGAGGATACTGGAAAGTGTTAGGCTTACAAAATGTTAGCGTATCGTAGATAAATTAAACTGTAGAAAGCTTCGATGGCCCGTTTCTGACATAAACATGGACACGGCGAATCGTCAATGTTTATTTCAGCCTAATGTCAAACATGACTTGCGGCGTCACTAGATCGGGCCCCTCTATAGTGGTCGCAAATATTTTTTAGCTCTTACCTATACACAGTATAATTCTATTGTGTGATGTAAAATGATATATTATCAACGTTAGCCATATAAAATATGTGACGGTGAAACTTTTTTTTTTAATATTCAATGAGTGAAAATGCAAAAACATCCTAACGCATTGACATTGTAGTCTAGCTTAATAATACAAAAGAAAAATCTCTAATTAAATATAAACTTAGACTAAAATAATTGTTCTATTTAGGAACAGCCATGCGATTGGGAGCGAGCGATTTAACCCCGGTGTGGGCATTAGCGCAGCCCCGAGCGAGAAGATACGACAGTGCGCGGACATTTGCGTCCGGCTTAATTATCATTGCCTAGCGCCTAACGCCCAGAGCCCAGAGCCTACAGCCCAGCGCCTAGCACCGTTACGTCAGGGCCACGACACTAGACCAATGAGCTTTCTCAACTGTCCACGCTGTGTACGCTGGGGATATATTGATATGGCACTACCGCCGGTATCGATGCCAAAGTTTATCGGTGCTTGAGCAAATAGGTTTTATGGATATCTAACGGTTTTATAGTAATCGATTCAATATCTGAATTTCTAGACTATTTTACATTACCCCTACGAAGTCTTTATGTAAAAAAATGTGCAGTAATAGAGCTAATATAATATTGGAATTTAAAAATATCAAATGCAGTCGTGTTGAAAAAATTAGTCTTCATTCAATATCACATTAATATTCGATTCTTCGGTGGTTTTGAAAAGTCTTTTGTTACCTACCAGATGTAGAGAACACACTGCAGCATATTTTGACATCAAGAGTGCCTATCTAACAGAAGAATTAAACAAAATATTGAATAGTAAATCTGAACAATACGTACACAAATCAAACAGGATATCCAGCGCATTGAGCGTAGCTGTATAGTGCAGATCATTTGCATGGCGCGAACTGTTGTTGCGTGTTGACGCCCACGGCCCGTGCCTATGCCCGTGCAGTATGCAATGTGCAATCGTACGATGTATCGGCATCACATTAAACCTTGTAAGCCCGCTACAATGCGGATTTCTACACGCTTCGTAAAAAAAAACACTAGTTTTTCGTTGAATGCCCGCCGTCATGCGAATATTCTTGACGCAATATATTTCTAAACGATGATTTTTCTCGATCTGCTCCATTTAGAGCCGCGGATAGTTCACACGATACGAGATTTCATATAAATGTAATAGTAGATACTACGTCTCGAATGAAGACATTGCATGACGAACGTTATATCTCATTATTGTCTTCAGTACTACGCTCAGAAGGAGTTCATGTATATTAATAGGTTTTTGATACAGAGTCCTTTATCAATATCGATTTTCGACTACACCGGTAGCTCCAAATTACATAAATATTCTGTCAAGTTTTAAAAGATTCGTTGTGCTTAATATAATAAAGAAACATGTCTGAAGCTAAAGTAGATTCAGTGCTAATTTTCGATTTTTGAGCAGCAATCAACAAATCTTCTCCTTCTTTAAGGTTTTTAAACCTTGTCTATGGAGCCCTTTCCAACACTCTGTCCTGTGCCAACATCCTGACCTTCTGATACGACACGACGTCCACTTTCTTTTTTATATTTTATATAAGTTGTCCTCGGTCTTCTTCTCTTCCTCATCGTGCCGTTACAGATGCCCCAAAATCAACTATTAACTTAATGTAATTAGTATGCAACTAATTAGGTGTGTGGAAGTGCGTTGACATTCTCAGCTCGTGATCGGTCGATGGGTAAGTCGATCGCATCGTCGTCGACACCCGACACCGCGGATCGCCTGTCCCACGTCGGCGACGATACTGCACAGGGCCTTGGAATCATGCTTACGGCATACGCGTCTCATGCGTATCAAGTTTGCACATTCTTCGGAAATCTGAGTGAGTAGACTTTAAACACTATGTAATTCTAACCGAAATACAGTATACTATCTTCCACAGTCAGAATTATAATTAAAGGAAAATCAATTAGTAATAGAAAAATTACTCACTTTTTAATAGAACTCCCATATCAAATACCATCGTATGATATTACTGTGCTTTTGTTTTTATAGATACAGTCAAACATGGATA
>QDHC01000296.1:213679-228735 GCA_013186455.1 Papilio dardanus tibullus | reverse complement strand
AAATACCAACGTATGATATTACTGTGCTTTTGTTTTTATAGATACAGTCAAACATGGATAAGCGAGAAATCTGTCTAAGCGAAGCAAATATCGCGGTCACTTGCACTTTTGCTTATCATAGTTCGACTGTGTTTCACAGTCAGAATTATGATTAAAGGAACTTATAGGAAAATTGCACGTGTAATGAAGCTCCCATATAAAATACCAACGTATGATATATATGTGCTTTGTTTTCATAGCTACACGTTCTTGCTTATCTTCAAGGAGCTCCGTAGGCTCCAACTTTCTTTATGAAACCTAAGGTATAACACTATGCCTAATTTACTTTTCTTCCTTTTATACAGTGTCCTTATTTCTTATATGCCCTGCACGATTTTTTATGTTCTTTCCACTAAGATATACGATGACTAGTAAAGAATGGCACTAAGCATAAAGTCCTCTTAGTACTAATATTGTGCTAAAGTTTACATAAATAAACAAAATAAATAAAACAAATAAATATGTTCTCTAATAGTATTTATATTTTTTATTGTTCAAATCACATTATTCCGCAAGACAAGATCAACAACGAAATTTCTAGATAAGTACAATTATTTTTGTTTTGATCAAATAATATATGTTAATATCATGCAAATACCTTCCTAGTATGTAAAACTAGTTCTCGGTGTCGTCCTTTGTAATTACGTCTCAGTATGGACCACGCCTAATCAATATGATACACGTAATTGGTCTATCTAATGGCGATCGCGGAAGCTTGATATCGGCGCAGTATGACATCAGATGTACTCTACCTACGCGACAACGAGGCGTATATATAATTAACTAAATCAAAGTACGATCAATATTGTCGATATAATAATATGCCTTAAGCCGGCTACAGACCGCGCAGGCGAACTGTACACTTTTAACTGTACAGTTCGACTGCCCAGTGAAAACTGACGTGTGTCGGCGAAATTGAAAACGGTACATTTCGGCTGTGCAGTTCAATTTCACGAGTGTACGTCAACGCAATTAAAACTGAACGTTTATAGCCGGCTTTACCTATATATTTTATTCGAAATTTGGAGACGTACTTATTTTTCCTAAAATATTACTAATGTTTGGTTTAGAGACAGAGAGATATATAATAGAATTTAATTGAATTGCATGTTTTACTGTACCAAAATACATAAAAATCGTCTTTTAGCCTGCATTCACACGGAAATTTTGTTGAAAAAACGCTCGTGTGAATGCAGGCTTAAATTCAAAGTAATGTGACAATAATATACCAATGATTTCAAGTTATTAAATAAAAGTTAATTATAGAAATGTTTTTATAAATTTACTGTAATGATTATTGACTTTATATTTAGACATATCCGACAAACATGTGTAATATGAACTGCATAATTGCGATGTATGCTATGCTATGCTGTAACCGTGCGAAATGGAAGTTCGTTATTACATCCTACCCCTCTGGGTCAAGGGCGTGAGAGATATTCACTTTTAACACATATATATGCACAAATTAATATCAATTTATTTGGAATCTAGATCAGACGATAAATTTAAACTAGATTCCAGTTCTTTTCAAACGTACTGATTATATTAGTTTTTTTTACGCAAATTTTTATCGACCGTATTTGCTTAATATCCTATTTAAAAAAGTTACAACGTTCACATATCTACGAAGAAATTCAATACACATCGGATGAGCATACTTGATTGCCAGCCAAATTACTCTAATTTTGAGTATCCTTGAGTCCCTAGGTCCCTGTGAGGCTCGACTAGCGAAGACCACTCGTATTCAAAATGGTCATCTGTGAATCAAATTGCGCGAATCGAACGGATGTAATGATGTTATATCAATCATTGTACCGGATTGAGGAAGGTGAAATGAGGCAGTATATCTAGAACTGCGGACGTTTACAACACTATTATACGTCCGGTGCAGATAGTGCTTATGGGAAAATATCTTCTTCAAAGCGAATTTATATGACGCGAATTTTATAATATTTTTTTAACGACAAATCGACGAAAACACCTATTTGTATAATGTTGAAACAATAGAAATAAATCAAAAAGCTTTCAAGGCCGTATTACAAGTAACAATCAAAATGAGTAGCAAATTGCATAAGCCCGCATTCACACGAGCGTTTTTTTTAACGCGTTAAAAAGCGTTGGGATAGAACAAATGCATTCCCATGTATCTGTTCAGACGGAGGCGCTTTTAAAATACAAACTCGCACAGTTGCATTTTGAGCGCTCGTCGAGCGAAATAAGAGTGATTTTACAGTGTTCGTAATGAGGTAAGCCTTAAAAATGCGCCAACGTCGACGTCAAAAAACATCCTTGTGAATGCAGGGTAAAACAGATATTTACTAAAAATTCATAGGCTCCAATAATAACCATTTAATAAGTCAATACGGCAGTTAAAATTTTAGAATTAAGAAGAATTAATCAACAGTTTATTTGAATCTGGAACGAATCAAAATCCATTAGTGCAAAAAAGCTCAAGTCATGTTAAGTGTGATGTTATTACAAAAGTGGCAAAGTGGCACAGTACTGCAGCAGCGCGGACAAAGGGCTGCGGTCGGTTGCGAAGGTTCGGGCATTAGCCGGTGTGATAACGCGAGCTTATCACCGCGCCCGTCCACCGCGCCCGTCCACCGCGCAGTCGCCACATTCACTACGAATGTAGTACCATCAACACTACTTGGTACTTGCACTGTTTTTATTAATGTTGTAATATTTTAAATCGTGTTTATCATAAGACTGACCTTTTCTTAATGAAGGGTCGGTAAAGAGTGCTCACTTCTTCTTTACATCTCTGTTAACATATCAAAATTCACTCTTTTTTTTATGCATGTTATTCTGTTTTAAATATAAAGTTTATTTAGATATTGCAATTATTTTTACTTTATTTACTCGTTAATTTAAATGAATAAATAATTTTGTATAAATGGTTTTTCAAAAATGTGAAAAAAAATGTAATTTGTTTTTAGTTTTAGTTTGATTATTTTTTTACTTTCATAAAATATCAGCAATGTTTTTTGTTACAGTTTCGGAAACGAACCATTGACCAGACATTACGTTTTTTTTTCAAGAATCTTAAGAATTAATAAAAGTATCAAGAATAATTGAATAAGGTACACAAGCAGAGATCATGCGATGCTTGACGCTGGAGTCAAGGAGAGCGGCCGGCGCCGGCCACGCCCGCCCTCCGCCCGCGCGCGCTCTGCCGCCGCCCGCTGAACCAACACATCGATACACTCAATTGTTATTCGCTCTATATCCTGCTTTTGCTATGCCATTATCGGTCATAAACGCTATATTTAATAACATCACTCGCACGCTAATCATACACTCCTCATCAGAAGCTTGTTCTAACTAACGTACTTAACAATTTCTATTTGCAATTTAAAATCAAAAAAAACTAGTCAGCTGTGAAAGATAAATGCTAATCAATTGTATCACCTGGAATTTTATGGATCATAAATAAATGAGTAAGTGATAAACGGATAACGAATCACTCTGGGACAGATATCCGCGATTGTTTCGCGGTAATTTACACATTAATTATTAAATCAGATCACATTCTGATCATTACGGATCTGTTTTGTGCTCGATCATAACTATAGATACCTTTCCGGCTGACCAAAGCGGATACTTATTAAAATTAATTAATGCACTAATTAATATACGGTTAAATCAAAACCGTGAAGAAGGAAAATGAATTAGATTTAATACAAATAAAATGAAAATGTAAACAATTATTTGGCGAACAATAACTCTTCATAACTTTTATGGTGGTTATTATACACTGCCTTTAAAGACAAGAGATGACCTTAATTACACCATAAATCTTCGCCGGCGTGGCGCAGTCATTGGTACGACATGGGCCTACCCAAATTTGTTCTGCGCTAACAAAAACCCAACAGAATCGCTTTCATCTTCACCACTTCAAACAATTAGTATAAAATAACCGTAATTTTGCGGACGGTGGCAATACATTTCGGATCGCCGTACAAATATTAAGCCGTAAAAGTTAACGATACGATCTCACCAAAAAACTTAAGGTCCACTGAACCTAATTTATAATATTATATTTATTTGTTGCAAAAGAAAAGCCGTCGAAAGGGGCGCGAGACATGGTGAGTCGTGAATCGACATTCGAGCTGTCAAAATACTGAGCCTCGGAGCCGTTGGGCTCTTTGTGACGGTAATGATTATTATTTTTCAAGTTTAATTTGGGCGCAGCGGCGCGGCGGCCGGCTGACCTTTTCACTCAAGCGTTATTTTATTTTATTTCAGAGTCGGTTATCATCAAACGTCGATCTGGAATGGTGGCAGTGTCGGCGGGGAAAACGAGGCTGTTACATCCGTTCTCTAAGGTCTTTGGCGACCACGCCTAGCTAAAATGGTTGCAATGCCTACGACTCGACTATAATACACGCTACTGCGCACTCGAAGCCATTCATTTGGACCTACTGATCTGCGAGTTTCGAACGCGCGCTCTAAATATAGCGCGCCCACTTGTTTTTTATACAGCGACATTCTCAATATACCATTATTTCGCAAAAACTTTACTGGATGAAAAAGGAAAGATTATGAACATAATACCTTTTACCATTAGAGGCACAAACATATTTGTAACGAGTATGAAATATGTATCAAATTGAATACTTGTAGGAAAATATTTGTAGCATGCGTTTCAAGACTATTTGTATGGTCTAATTTTCTTTTTATAGCATCACAAAACTATGGAGTTAGTTTCTTGCAACAGTTTGTGGTGTGAACTAATACACTTTAGTCACCAAGAATATAAACTTTCGTGAGACATCACTTTAAACTAAAATTAAGCAGCCTAAACACACTTTATCGATTTAAAAACACTACCAAAAATGTACGACCGATTACAATTGAGAATAATAATTATGTTAACAATATGAAGAAAAAATTATATTGATAAATCTCTTTAAAGATGTTTAACACTGTATAAATCCAATATACTTAATTTCGCAGGATAAATGTCATATCCAATTTTAAACGGTTCGTAACTCTGTGGAGATGTGAGCCAGATACTCGCCTCTGGCGGACTTGATTGACGGGTTTTAATGATTTCGATGCGTTACTGTATTTCATACTGCTAAGACAAAGGATAAAGAAGCGTATTTATCCGTTTTGTTTGATAAATAGATTAAATTGTAAAAAAAAATTAAATTATTAATATTCCGACACAAAAAATATTAATTTCAATTTGAAAATTTTATTTTAATAAAAACGGAAAATAATATCGAGCTATCAAACTCATTTCGTATTAATAAATTGTAAGTATTTTATTCTTAACTTAAAAAGGTTAAAGGTTTTCGACCCATGATGGGCTCCATTTTCCGCAACTACACGACTAGCGCGTATTTTGCGTGAATACACATATCTTTGAATTTCTTCGCAGATATGTGCAGGTTGCATCACGATGTTTTCCTTCACCTAAGAGCGTCAGGTAAATATGTACATATGAAAATCTAAAAACACATTGGTATGTACATGGCGGGATTCGAACTCGGGACCTGCAGTTTACAAGTCAAGAGCTAAACCCGTGAGGCACCGACGCTCTTAACTTAACTCTATTTCTTCTTTTTAAAATAAAAAAGCAAAAAATCAAAACTATTCCATTCTGTCATAAATCCAAACCACAATCAACCAATTAAAACGCGTTAAGATTATCCAAATTAATATCAATTTACCTCACGCTTTAAAGACTGTTTTTAAACACGGACGTGTGTAAACCACGAAGCCTACAAGGCCTTTTAATTTATTTCAAAGAAAATATACGAATACCCAACTTTTATTATACAGGAAATTTAAGATCGAAACCACCAATGTCATGGAAGTAACCCAATTGCGTACTTAGTAAAAAAAAACTAAAATTACCTTTGTTTTCATGTTAAAATACAAAGTCGACCATAATATATGTACATATAACTTATGTAGAAAAGGGTATTTTAACATTTATAAGTATATATGTCAAAAATATTACCTCTCATTATCTTTCAAAAGTACAATTATAATTTAAAAAGTTAATAAATGTAAAATATACACCTAATTTAATGAAATATAAGAACAATTTATTTAAACAGATAACTCAATTGACAAGAATTTAAATATTATTAAAAATAATTCATATTTATAAATTTTCTTAGTAAAACCACAAAAATCTATAAAAAATATAATATATGAGAAATCATTTAAAAGTGCTTCTTTCAGAGGTATAATTTGCACATTCTACTGCAGATATACATTTTCAATTTAATTAATATGTACAATTACAATATAATTCTCAGAAATATTATGACAATTAAAAAAAACAACATGAAAAAATCGCACATAGTATAGTAAATTAAAGTATTTTTTTACATTGCAAAATTAAGCAACGATAATAGTCCAGAAACCAATCCTAATGCTAGTTACTGCTTACCCCTCTGCTTATACCTGTAAGATTTTATTCTTCAATATTTAAAAAAAAAATAATAAAAGCAAAGTTTGGGTATTCGTCCATAAGCAACATTCTTTTATTTAGTTTAATGGTTCCAATAAATCATAGCATATGATGCCATATTAAACTTAACTTTCTGCAAGAGTTGATAATATCGAATATTAGTGAAAACGGGTAAATTTAGATCGTAACGGTTATCACTATCTCTGGGGTGTTACGCAAAATACACGAAAGATAGCAAACATCAAAAATGTATGGAACTAACAATGACGTTCGATATCGCATACGCGACAAGCACATGACTTATCGAATGTTTTTGTCAGTTTCATACATTTATCTCAATTTCCTAAGCGATATCGCCAATCGATACTTTAGGTAGCCCCCCTGAAACGGTTAAAAAGAAATAAATAAGTATATTTTTATTAAGGTTACACATACGTACGTAAGTGCAAGTTGCACAATATTTATTTTTAGCCAACTATACATTTCAATAACTTTATAATCTTTTATTTCCTGCTGTCGTTAAAGATATCACAATTTCGTTTTTAAATCAAATTTTTATTTCAATTGAAGAAATAATCGCGGCCAAGGGAGCCATTTAAAATGTATTAAACAAAATTTCTATTAAATTAATTGTTTGTTCATTTTCTTTTAAATTATTTATGTAACTAAAAACAATACCCGTATATTTGTTATTCTCTACTCTTGTGTATTATAAACATAGGGCACTTTTCCTATATCTTCTATTTTAATTTTTAAAAACTCGATATCTATGCTGTAACAATTATAAACGCGACTGCTATTATTAAAACTTCACAAATATAAAAGTATGTGATACACATATTAAGCTTTTCTTGTAAATCAGCTTCTTTTCAAGCTAATTTTACACTTAGCGTATACGTACGATCTTACCACTTAAATTCGACCGAGTTAATAACTTTTTGATACGAATTCGAACGCAAAAATTAAAACGTTATTATTTTCTCGGTGATTTTTTTTTCTCGACGAGTTTTCGCGGTCACCGCAATAAAGAAGAGTTACGACAGTGTTGATTTTAACATAATGAGCTCAGTAACTTCACAACGGCACCTTATATTTTACGATACGCACTTATTACGTGATCTGTAAAAGTCGAGAGCCGATCACGTTTTTTTCTGGAATTATGTGTTCCGAGTTCTATCTTCATCAAGACGCACGAAAAGAACTGTAAATAAATTACCCACGCAACAACATATTTTGATATCTTAACATAATTATAAAGTAACATTTTTATTTGTGATGTTTTATTTATTTATTTGAAACTTTAACAAAAGCTTCACAAAGTAAATTAAATTAAAACAAGGAACAAAATTAAACAATTAAATAACGAGCAAAATTAAAACAGAGAATCTTAACCTAAAGCTATAATATTAAACTTAATACGTACTTTGAATGTCTATTAGCAATATATTTAACGGCCAGCCCAGTATTTAGATAATGCAATAATATTGTGCAGTGTTACCCGAACATAACCTAAAGGCAATTATTATTTCATAGTAATTCGAGTTTCAATTGTGCCATTATTACGAACACGATATTCAAACTAAGCATCAAGTGTTTTAACATTCCATGACTGCAATGAATACTAACACCAAATTCTATACTATTGTATACTACTATTCTATGATATTACATTAAGATGATTTAATTTAACGAACTTAAAGGCAATAGTTCCTAAAATAAATAATTAAACACTTTAAAACAGCACTTCATCAATTTCTCCATATATTAGACATCAACGGGAGACATGCGAGACTACAAATACAAATTAAGTACTGAGACTTTTCCCGAAAGGAAATAATATATGAACTCAACAACAATTCCGTTAAAATTAACAATCAGTTATTACAAATGATAACGTCAGACAAGTGGCAATAGAAATGGAGTAAAGCCCAACGTTCCCAATGTGATAGCGATGTCGAAGACGCAAAACGGCGGGAAAAATAAAAATTGGCGTAGTAACCTCTATATGCAGACAAGCGTGCTGGGCGGCGTCGCTTTTGCGACTAGCGCTATCGTTCAAGTCGTAGCCTGTACCGTTAGACAGAGAGAGCGAAACGGAGGCATGGATTAAAAAGGGACGACCGAAGGCCCGCGCCCCGTCCGCGAGCCATCCGGAAGCCTCTGAAACTGGACCGTTTTCTTTTCTTGTTATTATTGAGATCGAGTCTCAAGTTGTGTTGTTGTCGCGCGGCGCGCAGCTCGCGGTGATAACGCGATGCCACGGCGCCCTGCGCACGCGCACCACACGTCGCTCCGCAGCTTTAAGCTCCCGCGCCCTCGCCGACACCACCCCTAGTGATGGAATGGATTTACAAGTGATAGTGCTCACTGAAAAATAACTCTGAATGAATAGTACTGTGAATACGATATTCGGAATTGAACATAGTGTACTGAAAGAAAGTGAAACTTATTCTGTGCGTTAATTAAAATATAGTAAAGGGATAATTTAATTAAACTTTTCAATTAAAAGTGTAACAAACAAACACTGAAAAATAAAATTGATCGTTGCAAGGAACTTTTCGATAAAAACAGGTAGGTTATTATTTTATATTATTGCAAATTTTAATTTTCATAAATTACTTCGGCCTTAATTAATTACAAAAAAACACCGTCTCTAATAATTACCCTTAACACACAATTATAGCAATTAAGACTTCAACATAAAATTTAATCGTATAACACATTTCTGAATTTGTAACAAATCTCTTGTAAATTTTCATTGCAATTTATTAATCTTGTTAAAGATGATATCCGATTTTAGTTATCGTCATTATCACTATGATATCTTAATTGCGTTGTAAAATTAACCAAAACGATCTGTATTTTACATAGTTATAAATATTGTACATAATAAATTTATTAACGGCTTATTAAAATATTATAACAGAATAAGACAAGAACAATGAAGTGTGCTTTCCGCACTTAATTAGTTCTATTGTTTAAATTATTTAGTACTTAAAAAATCTTATCACCCCGTTGATATTGATTTAAAAAATTGAATACATTTAGTAAGTTATAAAAATATTGATTCATTTTTTTGTGAAATACGTTTTTGTCTTCTGACGTGATAAAAGAAAATTAGTTAAAACGTTCGAATTCTTTTAATTATATTTTAACCTTTATCAAATTCCCATAAAAGTAGAAAAATAAAAGTGAAGGGTACAGTTTCACCGCAATTTTCACTTGTTGTAACAATCAAATAAATAAAAAATAAAATAAACAAGATTATTCGACCTAGTAAACCAGAAAGTGAGTTACGCTATGTCGCCCGTGCTGCCGCACGCCGCCGCACGCCGCACCACGCCGCACTTCGCCGGCCGACGGATAAAACCTTTTTTGCTCGACTTTTATCCATTGTACTGCAACTTAATAGAAAACTATCCATATTCTGAATATAGCCAATCAGTGCAGGAACATTGTCGACATTTCGACTGTAAAAATAAATAAAAGGCGACTAGAATAATATAATATTGTATGTTCTCAAATAAGTGACAAAATGTGTCATTTGGGAGCAAATGATTTCTCTAACCATAAAACTCCGGCAAGATTAACTTTTTCCTTATTACAGGCATAAAATATAACACATTTAAGTAATAACGTTCTTCATGATCTCAATTTGTGAACAAATAAAATTTGCAACACAAAAATTTTAAAAATACAAATGAGTAAAAACTGGATCACCGTCATCATAACGACGTCTGTTTCTCACATGTATCAACTCCTTATACGGCAATCGTAAAATCACTGTCAAATAAAAATTAAAGCGAGCGCTTTTAATTTAAACCGCTTTTATTTAATTATTAAATCACTATTTTAAAAGCTGCATTATATTATATATCGGTGAATAAATCATTAATAGAAATTTTATAAAAACGTAGAATACACTAACGGAAAAAAGACGTAGTTTTATAGTCGTTGGTGCAATGGCAACGTTTTCTAAAATTCATTTTTTTTCCTTTTCCTTTCCATTGTCCTTGATTTAGAAAACAATATATTTCTGTAAGAGTTTTGGCCGTAAAAACTAAATTAAAATAGAGAAAGTGTATTACCAAAATGACATAACCGCGATAAATAAATGCAATTCAAATAATTACCAGTCTAATAAGACGTTTATCAGAGATCTGAAATAGAAGTCAATTAAGATCTGCCGAATGTTTTTTTTCTACCGACACTTACGTTTTTGATAGTAGCCGCATCGATTGCGATCGTTGTTCGTCAGAAGTCAATCAAGTTCGTTTTGCTTGTTACAGTCTCCATTTCATAGACCGCAGATGAAGATTGCGTTTTCGAATGGAAAAAAAACGACTCCCTACTTCGAACTGCTATGTCATCTTTGTTATTAAAAAATATACATTTCGCTTTCACTGCTTCAGAGTGCGTAGAGTTAGATAACTGACTGTACTTATATCGATCAGGTGGCCAGAGACATTCCGGTTTCTTCATTTTATTTGTAGACAACTAGAACTTTTTGTTAAGTTTTTAAATGAGCTGTTAATTAATTATTAACTACTATTAAAGCAATTATTTTCGTAACACACAATTAGAAATGCCAATTAGTTTTATTATAAGAAAAAAAACAGAAATTACAGAAACTTATTAACATAATGTTCAATGAAAACGTTAATTTCAAAAATAAAATTAAACCTTTCTAAGAATCGTAAACATTGTTCACTAAAGTCACTATGAGATTGACATGTCCTGGAAGGATAGAAATCCCTATAATAAAAAAAACTAAAATATAAACATTTTAACGAAAATATAACATATCAATAGTTCTTGATTTCATTTTCTTTTTGAAATTTTGAGTAGTTTTGAGTAGTTAGTAATTTAAAGATGCATATTTGCAATAAGTGTAAAGTCATTATCAAGGGTAGGTGTGACGACAAATGGATGCTTACAAAACGAGCTCACTTACCGTGCGTCAAATTTACATATAATTGCAGTTTATACTAATTACCTACGAGGGTTCTTACGACGCTGTTTATTGCATTTCTAGTTCTGGTAACTTGCAGGATAAATAGGGTCTATTAAAAGAACTCGTAGAACAAAATTAAATCTCTTCAATGCATTTGCTTCAATTGTCTAATATCTTAATAAATATCTCTGTTCTAAGCCAATAATTTTGACCAAATTACTAGACACTAAGCAAAACTTACTCGTTGTTAACATTACTTATGTCAATTCAAAACCAATTATAAATATTACGAGATACAAATATAGGTAAGTTGGTGGAAAATTCTTTAATATTAAATTATCCTCAAAAATATATTATTCACTTGTTAATGCATCACTGCTGCAACGTGACTATAAAATAATATAACAAAGCAATTGATAAAAAGTATGTCCGTCTGTCGCTAGGAGACCGTTACAAATGTATTTCGTCTGCTGCATCAAACATATTGCGATGCAATAAATAAATTCGACACCACAAGGGGGTGTATTTACAATTCTTCAATCGAGTTCAAACAATTTTCAATCTAAATATAACATTTTTTACTCACAAGATCGACCGAAATCGCCTGCACCTTCAATAGACAAAGCAATAGTTTTCGAAGAGCATTTGAGACAGAGACTGAGATCTCTAATAAAAATTCAAGGAAATTTGAAATAGTCTGCATTCAAGTACATCACTGATGAAATTCAGATTGTAAAAAAATGCACAGACGGCGATAGACGGTGTCGCATAATTTTTAGATTCATTATCATAATGTGCAGTCGCTTTGTTGAGGTCAACATCGGAAATAACTATTTTACCTAGATCAGATAAGTATTACATTGCATTACAACTATATTGTTAGAAATCATAATTATTTCGACAGGCCTAATAAACTTTTACATTTTTTATACTGCTTTATTTTAACTTTGGTAAAATTACATCACTAATAAGACATCTATAGTAAATTATCCTTGGTATTTACAATTAAATAAGGAAAAAAAAGAATCTTCTTTTAACTTCCAATAAAAGACATCTAACTATACTTAGCTATAATAGAAATTCTTCTTAAAGTATCCAAATCAAAATGCGGTAAAGACATTCAGTTGAGGCAGGTCGTCTCTGAGATCACGCCGGTATCAATCTGGCCGTCGATTAAAATGTCTATAGTAGTTTAAATGTTAAATCTGTGTTCGATTTAAACTGATGTAGATATTTAGATCAGATTATAAATAACGAATGCAGTACATCCTCTCCGGAAACTGTAGATTGAACGATAAGCAATCACTTTCGACTATTCTACTACTTTATATTTATAATTTCAGATTACATCAAAACTGTCGACTTTATGTTTTTAATTTCTACTATGAAATTGTCTTTAAACATTTTTTGAAAGCGACAAATTCTAGTCACAAAAAGAAAAGTGTATACTTTAAATTTATGACTTACTAAATGCTCGCATTGCGTTATCACTCAATCATAATACGCATTAAACTCGTGAGAACGTCGCGAGAATTCCTAAAAAACGGCCTAGGAAAGCCTCGATTAAGTTAACCGTTGAATTTAGATGCTTATCCGTAATGCTGGATGAATCTTAAATCATATTAACTACGTATGTGACGTCATCGGCCGCTACAACTCACCGACTGCTGCATATCTGGTATACGATCAAAGCTATTTTACCCAGAGACCTAGTTTACTAGAAGCCATATAGTTCGCTCACACGTGTTTTAACTGCTTAAAAAATATGGCTTTCATTATCTCAATATATGTCTTCCACGGAGGGCAGTTGCGTAACATAAGTTTACCGCCGAGATGGCAATCGAGTGCATGGGAAGTCGATTGTTCTTCACACAAAACTCGTTCACACACATGAATGCCAACGTTTGCGCCTATATTGTTGTAAGCCTTTCGATAGCTAATTCGATGCACTAGGAAAAGGGAACGAGGTTGATAAACAAAATGACCGAGCCAATTTAATGGTGCGTTTGTCACTGATCCGCGAATCAATAGTTAGTCAATCATTATTAAGTCAATCAAATATGAAGTGAACTAAACATAGGCACTGCCCTTACAGAAAGGAGATAGAATTTTGTAGGGCCAATATTCATAAGCTTTATAGCAACAACATAATTGGATACGTTTAATTAGTAGAGTCGCCAATACTCGTATTATTAACTGAAACTGATGCCTTTATTTTAGCAACAATGCTACCGAAAATTACTCCAGTAAGACGATCCAGCTTTCCCCCATTTAAAACTCTAGAATAATTCCATTAAACGACGTGTTTAAAACGTCTTAGTTATTTAAAGTCATATAACTTACCAACACTTAACATTTACGAAGATATTAAGTTTTATCATTTAGTAAAAGTATTGTTAAGCTCTTAATATATTCATACAGTAAAAACAACCAAATAGTCCTTGTTATATAGATCCTTTTTCATTATACGAATAAGTTTTACGTAACGAAACCGTTCAAGCGGAAATTTATGGAAAACGATACGTAAAAGTAATCTCAATAAATAACCTTGATTAAAAAGAATCACTTGCGCTTTCATTTATATGAAATCGACCGTTATCTGAGTTGCCGTGATCTCAGACAATAAAATTCAGGTCTCCCACCGTCGCTGTACGAAATCGACAAAAATTACTATTGCATAATAAACAATCGTCTAATTGGCGTAACCATTTTAAAAACCAATCAATTACGTAGTTATTTAGTGATGAAATAGGCTCGTCGCATTTAGAACACTTTACTGTACCATATTGCAACAACAAGAAACACTAGAGTAATAGTTACCAACTCACATTTAATAAATCCTATCATTTTAAAGTCTTTCAGGTAATATAATTGGTGCCCGTTCTACATTTCTTCCCTTCATGGTTACTATAAAGGTCTAACGGTCATTAGACGTGATTCAGAATCGTTTATTGAGTCCTTTACTGACAATTTGACCACTCTGGATTTACCAAAACATGTTAGTCTAAAACTTTGTTATCATATTTCTATAGTGGAAAACGGATGTCGTCTAGGCTCGTGACGTAGTATATTTTACATACAGCCAAAACCACTTCATTTTCAATTCGGATGTTAGAACCGTTAGACTTAATTAATCGGTGCTTAAGCAAATTTAATTAACCGCATGGCAAAATAACTATGTGATTTTTTTATACGTATAAATTTAATTACGTATTTTTTGATTACATTCCTAAACTAATAAACATCTAATACGTCTATTAATAAACTAATTTTCCGTTTTTATTGCGATTAATTTTAGTGTTTGTTTTATAGGGTTTTTTTCTGTTGGTTTTATTAAAATTACCATCTGATTGAAAGTTTTTAATGTTTGGTTATGATTAGTTAACGCTTGTAATTAAAAGAGTTATATTATGGTACGAATTTGGAATTCTAGTCAGTAAATACCATTCAATAAAAACAATTATATCAATCCTCGTTCCTTATTAAATGCAATTAACTAAAAAAAAACTTTGTACAACATTGAAAGAACCGTAAGCAATGAAGGCAGAATAAATCAAGTGCTGATTTAGTGCAGGATTTTAATTGGTAGGAATGTCGTTAGCGTATTTTATTGTTTATCCGTTA
>QDHC01000296.1:192921-213638 GCA_013186455.1 Papilio dardanus tibullus | reverse complement strand
TATGCCGAAATTCCGTTCCTTATTATTTGTGTTCCTTATTTTAATTCAAATACGAATATTTTTTTAAATACTTCTTTGAACCTCTGCAGTGTCGATACTGGCACCCCAAATCATTCCGACGACACACTCTGGCGTATGTCAATCTGACCGCTGACAGCCACCGTCACAACAATATGCATAAATGCTTCATTAGACCGAGTTTGCGATAAAAACGGAGATTTTGCTTCAGCGTAAGGCCGTTTTTTGCGTGACATTGGGCTAATGTAGCTCTAGTGTATGAAGTAATTTAGTAGAAGTATAACTTTAAATCTAGTTTTAAATTTTCGAAATAGTTATTTGTAAATAAAAATATATAAAGAGCTATTTTTTAATGTTATAGATGATTAAAGAATGTAATTAAGAAAGAAATAAATATTAGCTAAGTGATGTGTTGGTATTTAAATGTTAGCTCAAGTAATGCGCAAATTATAAAGTGCTATATTCATATTAGTTTAGCACTTGTATGTAATTATAAAGTTGATCTTGATGCCATAAAAAATTAACATTAACAACAAAATCATACGTTATTCATGTATGCATAGATTAAAGGAATTTTAATTCGAAGATCAAGTTTCGGTAAATGGCCGCGAGAGTGCGTTGATGTCCGAAAAAATTTGCATACAGCCTTCGCACGAAACTGGAGCAATATGAACAACGTTTCACGTGTCTGTCTCTATATCAAATATGATGACAGCTGACAGCTAGGTTGGCGACTTATTTTTTGTAATCATCTTTACGTGACAGGTTGTTTTTCGAGTTTCCATTAATTATCTAATGAATTAGATTCAAAATAAACTCTGATATATTCAAAAATATTTAAATCCTGTTTACATTTAGAAATAATTCTTCTTTTAATATTCGTCTACTTTTATATTTAACTCTTTAATAATATTTATTTCACAGGCTTGTTTTTATTTGAGTCGTATATTTAATAGCTTTAATATAATTGACATAAAACATATTTATTTTTTAAAACGAGTCAAAGTATTGCTCAGTACACATATCGACTATTCGACCGCCAAGTCCAGAGGAATGCGCCTATCAGCGCCACAACAATGGATACTACAAAAAGAATATCCCACGGCACATAATGAATAGCTAACGACGAAAACTAGGTGAATCTTTGTGCAATAGTCTAGTGTCTTTTAAAAGAAATACGATCATTTTCAATTTCATAATGTTTCCCACACGCGGTGCTATGAATGGAGCGACCATTGTCAA
Organism: Papilio dardanus tibullus; assembly: GCA_013186455.1. Taxonomy (NCBI): domain Eukaryota; kingdom Metazoa; phylum Arthropoda; class Insecta; order Lepidoptera; family Papilionidae; genus Papilio; species Papilio dardanus. The sequence goes on along the minus strand of QDHC01000296.1, from coordinate 212,378 downwards.
GATGACAGGGGACGGCTGACGGACAAATTAGTGTAATCTAAAACAGATTTTGTTATCGACACGTGCTGAAGACTTGCGTCTATATTTTGTTATTTGTAGCGTCTTGTTTTACTTTAAATACGTATGTAAACGATGTCTACACTGTTAATAATATTACTTTTGTTTATTTAACATTGTTAACATCAATTTAATCTTAACTTAACTAACTTAACTTAAAAGTTTTTGAAAAAAAAAACACAAATATGTTTGTTTCTCAAGGAGTCCAAAACATTTACATTAATTTAATTAATCAGTTGGCAACTTAACGGCATCGTAATGAAGGTAATCAATATTTAATTATATTAGAATATTTCCTACATATTTCTCGAATTTGATTCCACGCGCCTCAGGGTTATAACAACCGCTAAAGCATCGTTATAATTAAAACTTCAATTAACCGCTCATTATGGATATCGTTTACACATTACAATCTGATAGGTATGTAGATAATATAAACATTATCTATATCTTAATTATAATCTAAAGTACGTTTATGTTACGGAAACATGTCGGTAATAAAGCACTGAGGGCGCAGGACGTAGGGTCGGGTATCCTCGACATTTACTTGTGTTAATTACACTATTAATTAAAACATTTAAATAAATTAATTATTAATTATAAGTGATACGTCACAGACAAACGTCACGTCTGTTACTGTATACTGTGGCTCTCGCTTTCATACGAAAAAAAAGTTAACAAGAGCTAGATGAAATTAAGTTGGTACAAGTATTATATCAACGTTTAGGGTGCGCAATCTTGATGCTCATTTAGAATATACAACCAAAGCTTTAAACTTTTTTTTAAGGATATTGTTAATAAGCTATTAATGCCATTTAATAAAAAAATCGATATACTTTGCTCGAACAGAACAATGAAGGGAACGGACATTCAATTAAGCACAAAACTCCTCAAGAACACACGTTCAATGCAAAATGGCCGAATGTCATAGCTGAGCGATATAACAGTATAACGACGTTACACAACATACATCTTGACATTCCTTTTTGTTCTTCAAACATTCTCAGTTGACCGTGTGAATCGCTCCCACGTCACGGCGATACTACCCGCGATACTCGGCGAGTCGAATAAACAGCGATTTACGATTACAAGCGATTGCCGCATCCGACAGGATCGTAGCGACGTGATTCATCCCGTCACCGTATCAAAAGTGAATTTTAAGGTGTTTCACACGCGCAGTAATTTATTGCAATCGGAGCGGACACCGGTCCGGCCTTCCGACGCGACATCCAGCTAATTTCGCAAAAGTTCTAGAAGAGATATAGCAACGGCGCTCGTTCCCGACGACGATCGATTACTTTAACGAGGATGTTAATGCTTCAAACTTAATCGAAGGAAAGACAAGTGGCATTTGAAATGTATAATACAGCTATTTATTGCATTCGACGTCTACAGTTTAATTATATCAGATAAAACGTAGTGGCTCCTTATTTCGTTGGAATTAATTTGTAATCAGTAATCATCTTATTAACAATTATATTCGCGAGCCATTTGAATTCTAAAATGTGTCCGCATTGAGCAACAACGCCCATCGCCTTATTATATCAAACGAGATACACGTGTAAAGCTTACTTGTATCAAAGTAAGATTTATTATCGCTTACGAAAAGCAATCAGGGGAGGCGTGACCGATGGTAATTAATTCTTAACACCATCTTCTGAATACGGCTACCGAACGTTCCCCATTAGATACGAGTACTTCCTTCGATTTAATGGTTTCGATTGAGACGCGCTTAACGACTGAACAGTTAATTAGATCGCTTACCTTAATCGAGGGCACTTATCGCTTCCTTCAAAATATATTTTTTATAGCTAGCCACATAAATATAAATGAAAAATTATAGGTTCAATAAATTTATTGACTTCACGTATCATTGTAGATGTGGTTATTGAGCGACTTAATAACTTTAAAAAGATTTATTACAAAACATGAATGGATAAACCGGTGGATGATGTTTATAGTAAATCTCATAAATCAAATTTTAATGTTGTTAATTCATTCATTCGATGTATAGGATCGAATTTATATTGAATAGAATATTGAGTGTACTGGATACGGGTGGCACAGGACCGGGCATTGTGGCAATGACTGGGGTAGGCCTACGTTCAGCAGTGGACGATAGGCTGATGTGATGATGATAATGATACCATTATCATACTAGTTAGTTAGTTAGGTAGTAGTAGGGGCTATGTTTCCGCAACTCCACGACTGGCTCGTATTTTGCGTGAGGGCAGGCCTTAGATCACTCCAGCCAACCCAGCTCTCCAAAGAAGCCCAGCAGCCCTAACTAATATATTACTATTAGTAACCTTGCCCAGAGTCACTAAGTGATCACTAAAGAGGGTGATAAGGACTTCGTAAGTATGAGAACGAAATAAAGATGAAATATAAAGTAAAATGGATCGTCGAAAGTACGGAAAAATATTTATAGATTTTCTTTTAATCCGTCATCTCGCATATAATGTGACGTAGGTTTTTAAAGATATTATTTTAGTAGTTTACATGAGTCAGCGGTTACATTTCGGTAGTGATTAAAATTTTCTTTGTATATTTTCTTTTGCATAAAAGCCTAGATGAGGAAAACCGAATGCGTCAACTTTATAACGTAGGAATGTATAAATTGTAAAAAAGATGCTGCGTGGGGAATATAGATGGAGATTATCATTTGACTGTAGGAGATATAATTCATCTTAAGCCGGCTACAGAAGTTAAGTTCTTTAACTGTACGTAAGTACGTACACACGTTAAGAGCTGCTAATTCGAACTGGGGCTTACCCAAAGTACAATCGCTACGAAGCGAATCGCGTACGTCAAAAATGTATGAACGTTCGATATCTCACACGTGACAATCACATGATTTTATCGAATTACAATGTAAGTTTCAAAATTTTTGTCGATTTCAGCGATATCGCCGATTGAAAAGTAGTTTGAATAGCCCCGCAGTTCGCAATTTTGCTTGTACACGTTACTTTTAACTGTGCAGTCGAACTGTACAGTTAAAACTGAGCACCTGTAGCCAGCTTTAGTATGTTACGTAATTTAAATTACTTGTCATTAGGAAGGCTAAAATGTCACAGAACAATGCGAGCGCAGTCTGCTCTTGCTGCGGTCGAAGGCCGTACGTGATCGCATTTCCTTCGATATTAAACTTAAAACGGTCACGCAACAACAAACATAATGTATACTCTACTCTAATACAACTAAATCATTAAAATGTATTGAACATAGAGCTTTATACAAACCGCAATACCCTTCCTTCGTCTATGAAATAACTTCCGAGAATTAAATGTTCATAAAAATTAGAACGCAATTTTTTTCATCTGACTCAACCGAACCGTCAATTATTTAGAAATATTTTATAAATTGCTTCCTACATTTTTTTATTCACATCGTTTAATTATTTATGTAATGTATTTCATTATGTAGGTACCTACTTATTTAAAATTATTTCATTCAATAATATTAATTACGACACATACTTTATAACTGTATTTATTTACTAATTTACACAGTAAGAAAAATTTTCTGGGGTTTAACCAAAGTACATTCGCTACGAACGTCAAAAATGAATGAAATTGACAATGACGTTCGATATTTCATACGTGACGATCACATGACTTATTAAATGTCATTGTCATTTTCATATATTTTGTAAATTCCATCAGCCATATCGCCAATCGATAGACGCTTTGGGTAGCCCCCTGATCTCTTCTTACTTAAATCCTTACAGAAACCTAAGACAGATGTATTTTAGCAACATTTTAGCATGCTACATTTTACTGTAGCACTAAATCACACCAATTTAGCAGTCGTAGTCCAACATGGAACTAAAGAGGTGTAGTTAAGGTTCGAGCTCCACATTCCAACGGCGATGGAACAATGCGGCTACGTTGGAAGCCGGCTCCTAAAGCAGCGTATTACAAAACGATGAGCTCGCTTTAGATCGGACAATCAGGGGCAGCACGTGTTGAGTGCGCGGGTCAGAGGTGGGCAGCGCCTCGGGCCTGACACACGGCCCGCGTCTATTGTTGTAACGAACCACTGAAAGACTTCTTTTCTAATATTAATGAATTAATGTATAATTTTTAACTGTATTTTATTATGTAAACGTTTAGTAATATACCTAACTATGATAATATAATTAAACTAGCTGACCCGCCAGACTTCATACTGCCTCAACGATAAATAAAACCTAAACTGTCAAAAAAAATTCAAAGTGAGATAATTCCCCGCTCATTTATAGCAGTACAAAAACGTTTGCATTATTCACCTTTTACCTTAAATCTTCCCTAGACCTCCAAGAACATTTTTAGACCACGTTATGATAAATCCGTTCAGCCCTACTCGGGTTCCTAGCGAGACTAACGAACAGCAATTGATTTTTATATAAGAATAAGATATACGAGTATAACAATTTATTATTAACTTGTTTTGTACACAAATGTATTTTTAACACTTATATATGTTGACCCTAGAATTTATTCAAGTTCTACAATACGATAATAACAATTTCTCGTAACATATATAATAATGAATAAACAATGGCAATTGTCATAGGCTTTTCAATGAACTGTATAACCCGTGGTTGCGTGGCTTTGTCACAAGGGGGCGCGACCGCTAATAAATCGGCAACGGTGCAAACTCTAGCGTGAAAGATGAAGTGCTCGCTTAACATACAATAAGTCTGCACTCTGGCGCAATGTCAGCTTGGGACAGTGTTAGATACAAACATCGAATGTGTTCAAATCGTAGAGAGTACTCGCGCCAGCACTGGCGCAAAAGAATGGCTCATACGCTTTTATCATCTCATTGTATTATATTGTCTAACTGTTAAACGTAAAGTGAATCATAATTTAAATAAAGACGAAACATAATTGCACAGTTATTAATTGTCTATTTGAAAGACATAATTAATTTGTTAACTAATTAATTATGACTTTTATTACTAAAAACATATAATAAGAAATTGTTAATAGTTTAGCATTATTACACAGAAAAAGAATTCGAGAAGCCCTTCATCTTCCAAAAAATGTACCTACACTGCCACTAGTTCAGATCACAGAGCTTTTTTATAACTGGACCGTTCGAAAAGCGAGTAATCCAAACGAAGCACAAGATTAGTCGCTAACGAGTCTGGGTGTGTCTTCTGCACCAAATAACGCGGCCAATCATAATTGTAGGTGCAGTTAGATGCAATAACATTGAATTGGGCAATGCATACATCAAATAAGGTACATTGGTCTTTGCTTACAAGATTTTTTGGTGATATCGTATTGTAGGAGTTAATTACGATAACCCTATCGCTATAAATTAATTGCTTAATTATTTACGTTGTTTACTTAAGACTAATGTTATGATATCATTTTCAACGAAAATGTGGGCAGATTTTTTATGAACGAGCATAAAAACCAACATGGCAAGTTTAAACTAGTACTTTCCATTCCGTTATAACATGAATCAAATTTTACAATGGCCGTATTGTTTTAAAATAATAATGCAAGCAAATAAATTAAGTAGGTGTGATTATATGGTTTTACTATCGTTAAGGTACAAACTAAATTACAAATAAAACTATAATATCGGAATTCACAATAGCTGGTACAAACGCTCGTTATTATTATAACGTGTTTAACAAATAATAATTTATGCGAACATGAATTATTTCCTATAAATCAGAAGCAGTGTGTTACAGTCAATCTTACGTCAATCACTAAAAAGAACAGCTCTTTTAGCTGAAACATTATTGACGCTAAATATCGCGCTCTGCTATTTATTATAATTTATAGCTTCTCTGTATTGTGCAGTCGCTTTGGAATAAGTTAGCTTTGTGCAAAGATTACTAGAGATGTTATCGGACGCAGCATAATGGATATGCATTAAAAAGACAATGTGAACGTCAGATTGATAGATCAACTTTTTATTCTACAAACTGTAACTTAGGAGTAGTATCGGAATACATTAAAAATGAAATATAGAATTACACTCATAATTTGAATACGTAGTAGCCAAAATAATAAGTATGCTTCAGTGATGGCATCCGATAGGTAAGTGGTTTTCGTAACGCCCCTCAAGCGCTCACGATACTATCGGAGGCTGCGCGTGCGCAAGCCGGCCGACACACCGCGCACTACTCACTAGGCCGCTCTTTTTTTGTTCGAGCTTTACGAACAAATACTCGGAACGAAATATCTGGACGATCGTTATCGGGATCGCCGCACGTACCGGAGCATCTTCCATTATTACTAATTTCACTAATGACATAGATCGATTGCCCGCTCCGAGTGATGGGGATAAATCGTCCTAATGGATCGATATAGTCACCATCGATCATCATCGTGCATATCAAGGACAACCATTAACCTCGATCCCTAAAGGACTTTATTGACCTTCGAACGACAAATGATAAAATCATTCATTACTTTCGATTCGGTGCTCACTCGTACATATCGATCGCGTCTTCGATTGTGTCAATTTTGACAAGTAACGCTTAAAAGGAACGAGGTTGTTTCATTACGAATTAAATCTTCGTCGGTATGTTTCGTTCATTATCGCGTACAATACCAGCTGTGAGTATTTCAATTTGTCGGCGACATGACCAGCCTTAATTATAAATGAGATCGGCAAAATCCTGCAAGACCTCGGAGACGGTCGAGGAAATATGTCATCAATTTTAATTGGATTTTATGAAGCAGTGCGTTTCTCGAGAGTAATCTCTCGATCGAGTGAGGGAAAGCAAGGTTATAGGGAGCGGTTAAGGGATAGTTTTAACTAAAAAAACTTGATGAGTCATAAAAATCAATCTGAGCTATTGTTAAGCTTTGGTAGTGACGCCTTGGGGCTTGCAACACGCTTGCTAATTATTGCTTTATACATGATGTTAGCCAACACAACGGTGGTAAGGCGCGGGTGCCGCGACGTCGGCGCTGGGAGTCGGCCGTGTCCGCTCGCGGACAGACATCTGCTACCCGATATCTGATCGTAACGTTTCGTAATTGTGAGCTCCGCGAGGCACGCATCTCGACCGATCAAAAATTCTTTGTGCGGGTGGCCTTGTTGAAATCGATTTCTTTATTATCTGACTCACCGATAAATCAAAGACTTAAAAAATTTGATTAGATAAAAGAAACTCCATGACAGACAAATCGATTGCGATGTTTATAAAACAATTTTTATAAACACTTACAAAAAATATAAAAAAAAAAAATATTGAAAAATTTTGTGGCTTATTTTTGCCATTGAATAACAAAAAAACATCAAATCAGATCAAATGCAGATATCAAGAAGAACAATAAGTCGGTACACTTCGATATGATAGTCATTCGGATGCCTTGTTGACGTTTGTATCGTCAATCATACCTCGGGTAGACAGTTGTCAGCAACAGTACATCAATTATCAACGAGGCATCTAAATCTATGTTACGACAAGAGAACAAAAAACTTTAAGTTGACTTTTCAGATTATACTAGTAGAAATAATCATCAACAATTAATCATCAACCCCATATCTTTTGATATGGACTTTATATCGTGATGTTTGAACAATATATATATTTACAGTTTTGACCGTATTTAATTTATTATAACAATTAATTATTCAGTATTAAATATAGATAGTACCAGAACCATACCAAGTTTCCATCTTCGTAGATGGATTGTCGACTGTCGTTATTTATTACAAGCTGTCTTCGAGTTATATCTACGGTTGATATTAGTTGTAAAAAAATGTTACAATTATTTAAGTATTGCTACAACTTAAAAAGGATTTCCCATCAATACAACATTTCTATTGGAACTTCACTTTAAAAGGCGTGTCAGTGAAAAGCGGACTGGCTTATGTACGTGTTTTTGTTTTAATAATAGCTTATAGAGAGATGCCATAATAGGCCCTCACTGTTCAACTTTCTTATATTAATACAAGCGCGTTCGTGCATCTGAAAATGATCTATATTTATTGGGTCAATTAAACAAAAACTTTCTAAACGATTGAGCTTTAATTTTGGCATAATTGCATGTATACTTTTTAGTTCAATTTTGTTTCATTAAATAACATAATCACAATGATTCATATCGTTTTATAATTATTATTAAAATGTATTTCTTTTTATAAATCATCTCTGTAACGGAAAGTAAAAATGAAAAATGATATTAAGTTTGCGTTCAATAATTTAATAACTTAAGCGAACCAATTAACCGCAACAACGAAGTAACCTTTAATAAAAAACCACTAAAGCAACGAACTATAAATTGATGGGAATCTTAATCGCATTGTTAATCTAACCTTAAAATTATGATGAAATCTAACCACATACGTAACGTAGTCAGTGAACTCGGTCAATATAAAAGGATTGTCGAAACGATACACATTCGACCACCCGGGCGCCATTTCTTACATCTAAAGTATCCAGTTACCGTCGCCATTTTCTAGTAATTACCTTTTTGCTTAGATTTTATGCATTAGTGTCAAACGATGATACGTGTTAGACGTCTTTATAAACTTCAATAAAGATTTTCATAATAAAGTACTGATGTGCTTTTTTATTTCAAAACTACGAAAATATCGAGTCTTTATGATAAGTGATTGTAATTGACCACTTACTATAGTTGAGTGTATCGAGTTCTGGTAATTTAGAACAAAAAATTAAAGCTTTCATTACGACTAGATGTTGTGCACTACTTCGTCCGCGCGGAATTAAATAATATAGCCTATGTTACTCGGGGATAATTTAGTTTTCTTATGGTGAAAGAATTTTGGAAATCGGTCTAGTAGATCTTGAGTTATTTCAATACATACAAAAATACAAAGTTTATCTCTTTATAATATTAGTATAGATAAAATAAGTTGCAAACGTTGCCCGTGGCAACTAGCTTGAATCTGAACTAGTCAATAAAGATTAGAAAAATTAAATTAAAAATGTATCAATTAGTCCGTTGTTCGTAATAAATTGTATCATAATAAGGTCCGGTCTGACACAGATGTGTCGCATTCTGTCGCAGATTGTATGAAGGTCAATGTACCTCAAAATTAATTCTCACGAATCACGCACTTAAGATGCTTACGACAGAGATGAGACCTGTTATTATTCTAATTATATAAAATGATTATTCAAATTTCAACTCTAACAAGATGTATTTATAATTGATATTTCAGTTGACGTGAATCTGTTAGTGCGAGGATTTACTATAAATTATCTCAATTTGATCGGATCAGCTGTCACTTCTGTCGGGACTTTAAGTAGTGTGATCTTGAATGTCACCACGTACCACGTCTAGTCATTGAATTGTTCACGAGAATTAGGTGATTTTACAGTTAATTTTAATTGCTAAAAGCATGTAGGTATATTGTATCACTAATTTTTTATTTTTTATTTTGCTAAGCTAAATGTTTATGTGCGTTACTGCCAAAGGAATTTAAAAAACATAGTGTTCTTTTTTGCAATAAAAATTACTTAATAAATATCTTCAACTTTAAATATCACCATCATAGTAAAATGATACTTAAATTGAACACAAAATATCAACTTTAGATCAGGAATTGATCATTAAAGTCATCGTAAAAATAAACATTTTCTGTCAAAACAAAACATTTATTTCACTGGTAATACAGATAGATAGATAGCAGAAGATAGCGTAATAAATAAATATAATGGTATAAGCCAGACTTAAATACTACGTTTATGGACATTGATATATTTAAATGGCATACAGAAGATGCCTCGACTCTATCCACCGGAGATTTACTGCAAATGTAACAATAATACGTTTAACACTTACGCGGTAAAATTTTATTACTTTAGGGTTATTTCCAGTAAGCATACCACCCACGAGCATTACAATATGTTTATGAATATGTCCTTTAACATATCGGAATTTACATTAATGCACAACAAGTTTTCAGTAGTACGCATTACACCTGAATGTCATTTTGAATGGCCACTTAACGGAAAAATACGTAAACATAATACTAAGAGCTAGGGGTCAAATAAACTAACCGGACTTTAAAATAAAATGTACGTAAAAAAGTGTAAATACTAAATTAAAAGGCTTGTTAGTCATACATCATACATAAATCGATAAGAAAACTTAAGTTCGTGGTTGTATAACAAAACAATGCAGTATTCGTAATGTAATTTTATTTTAAAATAAGTGACATGAAACAAATATTTATTAAGGCGGAAAAACAGCGACCATCATATCATCGCTAAGGAAAAACAGGCTAGTAATGAGTGAGCAATTTTGATGAGCCCTTAACTAACGTGAAGTTCGCGGAGATCGCGATATTTTTCGCGCTTAATTGGCCTCCCAAATGACCGGAGCCTTAATTTAAAACGAGGCGGCACATCAAAGTGCCGGCTTAATTTATTGTGCGGTCTCTGCCTCACTACAGGCCAGATTAGACTTGACGTCTGTGTGTTTATTTTCGTTACATAAATGACATTACGCATTAGTTCATTGACACTCTTCGTCTAAAATCTAAAAAAATCTGAGGTCGCAAGAATCGGCAATCTCCATATCAGATTTCAATCAAAATGTCCTACACTTTTAAATAGACCCCTCGTTGTATTGATGTAACAGGGATGTAATATTCATTAAACTTCAAAATAGTATAGAATCTAAAGGTAAAATCACTCTAAGCTACTTCTTGCAGTCATTGAATGAGGAAAGTTGTTTAAAAAACGATAGTTGACTAATGCAGTTGATATGTACGAGTGGTGGTAGATAGGTAGGTACATCTGGTTTCGACATTCGGCCCCATCTGACGGCACGCTAATATCTCATTCACGCATGCGTCACTCTCGTTACAATCTTCTATATCAGTTTTCAATCACGCTTGATCTCTATGACCCCAGATTTCGGCTACCGTAAGCACGATTTTTTAATTCATCTTAATTAAATTTATATTTTATGCTACCGATTTAAAGTTGGAATTCGAATCGCTATTACAAATTCGGCACACCTTTGAAGCTTCTCATGTTAACAATCAGATATTAGTATGTTAAACCGCCGTGTCCAGCTGTTAGAATTAGCATACATATTATACATAAAACAAATAACTATTTAACATTTTGTGACTGAATCGTGACAAATTAAATATTATTTAATTTTAACGTTTTCTTAATGAGTGCAGAATATAAATTATAAACTAGTTTTGTATATATTACGACGTTTCTCACATAAATTTTATAACGGACGGATGAGTCGTTATGTATTTCTCGCGTTTCCTATACATTTTGCAATGCGGCGGCGGCGGGGCTAAGGCATTAAGTAAATGAATGGTGAATATGGAGCAACATCCTGCGCTCGTAGGAAGTGAGACCTGTTTGTGAGTAACGCGGAGAGGAGCCGGCCGATGCGTGCGCGCCTTAAATTGTACGAAATGATGGCGTAAAGTGCAAGGACGACTTTAATGCACTCCCGCACTTAAGTGCCTCCTGAGGTCAATATTTTACCTTTAAACTGACTCTAAATACTTTTTTATATATTCCAATTTTATATTAAGATAACAGAAGAGTTCGGAATGGTACATTTACATATTTATTAATGTGTAAATAGTAAAAAATGATGGTTTGCTAAGACTTAGACCAAATATAGCACACTGAGATTCGAGGAAAATGATACAAAACAGGTAATAAAATCAAACTATAATCTGAACCAAAGACAGATGATTACCATTGGATACTCGTATAATATATAATAAAAGAATGATATCATAAAAATTCTTGAACAAATTGAACTCCAATTAGAAATATAAAAATATAGGAATTGTACCGCACTCTATCAATTTTATTACGCAATGATCTATATTATTTCATTTATACGCAGTTCAATGGAAACAAAGACATCACTATACAAGTAGTGTATAAATGTAGTAAGTAAGGTAAGCATGTGCCATCGTGGAATCCACATGGATACTTTATCATAAATAAATCACTAATAGAAACAAATTATTCATGCGCATAATAAAGAGGCAAGGATCGTGAGTAGGAGCCATGCATTTCTTAAACAGTTATCGTATTTGTAATATTTTAGATTTCCTGGTTAAATATTGCAATCGATTTTCCCTTTTCGGGTTAGTGTTGTAACTAATATTCAATTCTCTTTAATACAAAACTTCTATATTGAATATAAATGCTAGATTCAAAATCAAATAATAATCCACGTGACACTGATAGGACTAAAAAGAATGATAAGGCGTTCGAACTATTGTGATCTACATATTTCTGTATTTCTCAGACTTCTTTAAACAAAAATGACTGTTTGAAGGTTAAACACATTCTATCATCATTCAACAACCAGAATACATGTGTTCTTATTATATGTTTGTGTTAATATTTTTTGTATGAAATAGGGTCAACAGTTAACCCTTTGAGCGTACACAGTACGCAAAGATCTTAGGAATTACTTCGACCGAGCCACGTTATATGATGCCCATTAAATTTGTCACACGGGCAACGAGAACAAAAATTACACCGGACAGACGACGAACTACTTTTTTTACATCGTCGCTTAATGCTGCCGTGTAATAATCACGTATTTACGTACCACCTGGTACCCCGCAAATGTCAACTTCGTACGTTGTTCTTTCTGTGTCACAAAAAAGACGAAATAATTCTTCAAGATTATGCAAGCGTGATTTGTTAAAATACGTCCTAATTTTTAACGTCTTTACGTATTTCTCGCTAACCTTGCAATTATTGCTGCGATATTTAACGAAGATCTAGATATAAAATAGGGAGCTGTCTTAAATAAATTGTGTACATTTAAAATGAAAAATGTTGTTGACGCCTGTAACGACGTTCGCAAGACGCCTTTTAACACTTCCTTATACCCGACGCATACGGAAAAGCGTTTTAATTGGACTGACTAATGCAGTTTCCATGAAATGTGACGTGCGGGACTTATTCTGACGAATTCACTTATTTTGTTAATTTAAAATTAAAGACCTAGAGATATTTACAATAAATTTTGCACACCTCTTTTACAAAGAAACGATTTTTCGTAATCATGAAATTAAAATTCGGGATTAGTTTTGTTGTTTTATTATAAGTTTCAACATCGTAATACTTTTAAGTTATATTACATTGTACCTGGTTTCTTAATAAAATCACCTAAAGTCTTTGGTTTCACTACGCCACGAAGCACGAGAGGGCGGAATAAAGCCGCCCAATAAAAAAAATATTCGCGACACAATTTTTATAGTATTAGTACGTCGAGGCTTATTATACTTTCTCTAAGTAAATTATAGTATTATTTCTCAAATTAAAACTGTATTAGTCTGTTTAGTTTATCATTAATGTCAAAGCAGGCTAACATAATAGACTTTTTATTCAAAAAATCTGTTTGTTCCCACAGTTTCCCACTTGTTTAATGTTTCGGTATTTTATTATCATACAAAAATAACCATACAAATGTATGTAGCTAATAATAAAAGTTACATTATTTTGATCTCATTACGATTTATATTTTTGCCTGTGTTTTTTTATTTTTATAGATATGTCACTTCTCTGACTTGCAGGTCGAAAATATGAATAACGAGTTAAAAAATTAATTGCACTTAAAAGTAGTACGAATATAAAGGAAACATTTTTTTTAACGAAGAATAAAAATTACCCTAAATTATTTTCTATAGTCTTCATTAAGTTTGTGTCTAGTAAAAGAAGATTTTCATTTTCTTTTTTAAGGGAAAAAAATATTGAAATTATAAAAAAAAAGTTGTAAAATTGGTTCAATCCGCACTAAGCAGGATAAATTCACTACCCAAGTCATTAAGGACAACTTAAGTCCATTACTTAGTATGGAAGTTGTTTAAAACTCATTTAACTGCCTACTTTTCAATTAACACTCATTAGTTTTCGTGCGATACATCAATCAAACACGTGTTTAGTAAAAAGCTGTCGAATACCGAGCTCCCTAAGCAGTCAGTTGAAGTAGGCAACTCGCGCGTTTACCATGTTTAAGTAAGTTAATGTATTTATTAGTACTTAGTTAACAAAATTAACGGTAACTATGGAATACGTCTAAATTATACTGCATGAAATATACCAATTCGCGTCACATACAGCCCGTTAATCCACTCACTCTGATGAAGGACCCCCGACGGTCTGAAACTAGTCGGTCCCTACACCGAAATAAATGTGAGTTAAGCTGTGTTTAATTAATTAGTGTATAATGGAATGGAATCTCATGAAATGGAAAATTATCGGTAACATTAACTTTATAACATTACATAACTTCTGACGACAATTTTTAGCCTGTAAAATGTTAAAAAAATATTCAATGAAACAGAATCTTAAGAGTATAGTTTATCTTAGAAAACTACAATATTATAATGTGTACAAATAAGAAAAATAATTGAAGTTTAAGTTTAAGAAGATTTTTATTTTTATTTATTTTTGTAAAAGTTTCAATTGATACAACAAACAATACATCAAGCGTAGTTATCGGCAGACGGGCGCCGTATTTACGACGAACGAGTCTGGTCGAAGGGTCCTTATTCTCAAATTGCAGGCCGTAATATTTTTTTATTACATTCGAAAGTGATTTTCGCTTGTTACGTAATACGTGACATTTATGTTGTTGTTAATAGAAGTTGTTGTCGAATAAAATTATATAAAAAATCTTATGACTTTCAAATAATCAAGTGATGAACATACGTTGTTTAAAAAATTATAGCAGCATCTTAAAGAGTTGTCGTTGGCAGTTCAAGTCAGTAAGGGATTCTCTTAGTGACCATTAATGGACTCTGAGTGTGACAAGTAACATAACAAAAAATAATATTAATTCAACATTCTTTTTTCGCAACATCATTATCCGATGGTCGTTCAAATTATCAAATAAAATATTGAGCCAAATTATATTTTTCACAAGTGCATAATATTAATAAAGGACGCAATCGTAAACAAAATAAAGCGCGTTTGTATCGGTATTTGAGGCGGCCGAGACGGCAATGACTTAATTATTGTTATTTCGTCCCGACCACTGTACGGAGCGCTGTAATTGCGCCCCCTATCGTCTATAATCTGACCACTATAATATTATGTTTAAACGAGCCACTCGTTTCCAATGGCCTTGCTTACGGTTCATATATTACTTAATTTTGCCAACATGTTTTCAACAAGATTTTTAGTACATTGATAACTTTTATTGGTCACTTGGATTAATTAACAAGGTTCTGTTATTTTTATGATACTAAGCACGTACCTATTCTCACAGAATTCAGTCTTAATTACAAATAAAAACAAAGTAACCATTAAAAATATTTTTATTGTAATTATAATAACTGCAACGTACAATATTTGGTAAACTAAACCGTTAGTCGCACAAAAACCGATACTGAGTAACAAAGTATGGTTTTGAATTCAGAATTTAAGCGCATAATGGTTTAATTAAATACCACCATATTTTATTAGCAACTATGAGTGTTTAATGGAATCGAACTATATTTAGACGAGCGTAATTATAGCAGCTAGTTAACAGTGAAAGTTTTATCGAGACCGGTTGATCAGACGTCATGCAGAACCAGATTAAACATATACACATTTTCCTTCTTTAAGCAAATATATTGATACATTTTTTTTCGCAAGTACGAGTACGCAACTTTGCTACGGTGTACCAAAGCATTTGTACGGTAAAGCAGAAGGAGGAGGGTTCTTCTTTGATACGTCGCAAATGAAGGAAAATAATAAATTAAATATGAATAAATAACTTCACACACTTGCAATTTGTTCACTTCTATACTAATATTTTAAAGAGAGAAACTTTGTATTTTTGTTTGTATTGAAATAACTCAAGAACTACTCTGCCGATTTTAAAAATTCTTTCTCTATTAGAAAACTACATTATCCCCGAGTAACATAGTCTATATTATTTATTTCCACGCGGACGAAGTCACGCACAACAACTAGTATTTAATAAAGATGAAAAACATTATTATAGAAATCATTTGAATTTAGTAAAATATTAAAATAATATTAATAATAAATATTTTTCATAGTCAATATGAATCTTAGCTATGAATGACGAATGAATGAAAAATTAGGAATAGTGGAATAATTTAAAATTTTGAATTTTGAAAATATTAAAGAAGGCAGCAAGTGTCTTGACTTCTTTTCTACTTTCTAGCCATCATGGAGGTATCAGCCAACATGATGACTAGAAACTAATGGCATCGTTACAACTTTTAATATAAAGCAAAAGAAACCTTTAAAACTAATTATCTAGCACGTTACGATTTTTTTTATAAGAGAGGGGGGCAAACGAGCGGCGTTAACAACGAGGTGGTCAACGACGCCCATGGACATTTGCAACACCAGAGGAACTGCAAATGCGTTGCCGGCCTTTTAAGATATGCTTCTAAATAAATTCACAGACGGGTAAACAAGATGTCAAATGTTGTGCAAATCTAGAAGTCAAATGGTTACTTATCAAGTAGATTTATCCTGCAACTTTAAGTAATAACTCTTATGAGTGTATATCTCATCAGAGCACTCAAGTATGCGTCACACTTGAGTAACCTGAGTCACTAACATACAAAAGTGATTTTATTTACAACATCTGAATTTAATGCTTCTACAATTTTGTTCACTAACACTCCTATAGTCAGTCATTCAATAATTACTTAAACAATCCTAAAGTACAGATTTCTCGAACCAAATCACAACTTAGTGAATGCCTTAGTAATCAATTAATAATTCATAGCAGCAGTAAAGCCTTGTACACACTAGGATAGTATTTTAGTTGAGAAGCAAGAAGCTAGTATCCGAACAAAGGATTTACTAATCTATTCTACTAAAATGTTGTTGTTCGGACACGTTTAATTACTAAATTACTACCCTAGTGCGTTGGTTTAGGCTTAAACGAGTCCGAACATTTGTAAATCCTTTGTTGGGATAATCCTGATGCGAACAAGGCTTAAGTCTAGCTATCTAAACATAACTCAAAAGCTCCAACAGAAGCTCCATACAATGTGGTAACTTTGATACTTTTTTACAATAGTTATTAATGGTTTAATATTGTTTCAATTGTTTAGATATAAAACCTTAACCTACATCAATATTACACAATGTCGCATCAATCTCCAGCGGCTAACAATCAAGGAGACTCCCATAGTTTCGTATTGGAATCATCGCCTATTGTCCGCGATATGTAACGCTTGATACACACGGTTGCAGCGGTTAGAGTACGGAGACAAACAATTGTGATATTTTAATTACTAAATAGAATAATTAAAATATTGTACGTTTGTAATTTTTTTTAAATAGTAGGTCCTAAATTAATAGATTTCATTTTTTTTCAATCACGCGCGCCATGTGAACAATAATACCATGAAGAAAAATACTTATTATTTTGTAAATCATAAAATAAATTTATGAAACAAATAATATGTTAAATAATATGATGTAAAGCCGTATCGTCCGTAAGTCACGTGTAATCTAGTATTATACGATATAATGGATATTTTTTTCAATAACCAGACGTCTAATCGAGCCCACAAATTGTCCGGCCTTTTGTTTCTGAATCCGAGACAGATGCTCATTCACGTGCCATGAAAATATCAATCTTGTTAGGCAACGCCGTATCATCATTTATTATAAAACACACATCAAACTGCACAGAAGTAATCTGTATATGGCATATATCATAGTTGTTTTTACAACTTTACTTTAAGTCGAATTTCTTGAAAGTCGTCGTAGAGTCTTTCGTGTGAAGCTATGACGTCAAAAAATGTTAGATTTCAAAGGATCGTCTTAGTAGGCATCATGTCTTGACATCACTAATTAAAAAATGGATAAAGGACCTTGATGGTACACTAGTTTTGTTGGTAGGCGAATTAAAATTGAATTGCAAAATATAATTTACAAGCCCTTGTCGATATTAATCAATGATTCAATAACGAAGTCGACAATGGGTCTCTGAACAGCGACAATAGATAGACAACATTTGGCAACAGTTCAAAGATCACGTAATTAATTTCAATGGTCGATATCTAGAAATGTACTCGCACAACTGTCACGATGCGACTTATTTAAGACTATTGTGCAATTTTATTATAGAATAATTGCCCCTTTTGAGAACGCGCAACTATCGAAACACAAAAACATTTGGGGACGTCTGGCAACTGATTGTGCAAGATGAAATTAACATCTCGCAACTTTAACTTATTATTTGTTAACAACCGTTATTACCTCTTTCGTCAATCGCACACTTACAAGTCCAAACAAGTCCATTCATAAGGATTTTTATACCACCTGTGACTTATGTAGTTGAAGCTCGTTAAAATGTTCTCAAGACCTGTTTAAAATGTATTCTACTCTTTTGTTTCAGCGTACAAAAACCGCCGCCAAACTGTCTACCGCAAATGAGATTATTACCAATTACCACGTCCAAGCGCTAATAGGTAAGTCACACGCTCATGTTCTTTAACATTTTGTTCATAAATGTATAAAATAAAACACGTACCTACGCTACGAACAGATAATTTAAAGAATAAAATATAATTGAATTAATTTAGAAATAGATTGTTCATTTTATATAAAGTAAGGCAAGGCATAAAGGGCGATGGGTATATCTTATAATGGCTACCAAAGCTTATTATAATAAACGTGGTGGGACGACGTGCTCCTACACGGCTTGACCCCGGGGCTGCGATTAGGCGGCTACTACAAGTAAACGTATCTCAGTTTAATATGTTCTCTATACTCAACTATTAATATACAACTAGATCACGATTTTCTATATCATAAAAAATAATTCTTTTAAAATTAAATGAAGGTTTTATTTACTTTAAAAACTTAACTCTGACGGGATAGTTCGCGATGATATTTATTGCAAATAATAAAATCTTATTTACATAGTATTGAAATTAAATAAATATGGTAGATTAGTGTAAAATGTTGTTAACAATTGTGTCTCACATCAATTATCATAACTTTTTGCTTATTAGTAATTCATAGTCCACGGAAGAACTTGAAATAAAAATATTGCGTTGATTTGTAGTGTAGCAAATGACCGTTGCAGTGAAATTTCCACCGACAATTTTCCACCTTAAAACCATGCAAATTGAAATAATTTATACGGCAATATTTTATGTCGATACTAGAAAAGGTATGAAGCTGTCCTGAATTGGAAGATGTTGCATACTTTTTAGGAAAACCTGCCCAAATCAAACGTTGCCGTTCTAATTCTCGGAAACAGAACTCGGTTTCTGTGAAGTGACGGGCATTTTAAGTATAGCGATGACGTTTCTACATAATTTCAACGAGCGGTAAAGCGGTCTTAGAGATTAGATCTTCTAAATTCAGTAGCAAATAAGTTGAATTAGAACACTAGATAAAAAGTTAAACGGTGATTGCTGCACTCAATAAATTACGAGTAGCACTTAACTATTACATAAATAACAACATT
>QDHC01000296.1:173260-188109 GCA_013186455.1 Papilio dardanus tibullus | reverse complement strand
ATCCGTCTCGTAGTTTTAAAGATTCAGGCATATATAGGGACAAACATAAAAATCGTTATTGTTTTATATAACAGTGTGGATGTAGACTAGTACATTAAATATTGATAACAGGGAATATTTAACTAAGATGTATTTAAGGAGAAATTATAAGTTATTGAGTAAAAAATAAGTAAGGTAACATTGTGTAGTACATAATAATGTGAAAAATAAAATTGGGATTTGATGTTCCCCCCTTAACAATCACTTCTAAAATTTTGTCTAAGATGTATTATATTCATCAGAAATATTAGCAAGTCAAGATTGTCATAGACATTAAATTAACGTCCGTAAAACTAGATCGTAAAATATCAAAGCCAACGAATACCGAATAGAAATAAGCATAGAAATTGTGATGCTACGAACCACGGAGCACTCACGCGTAAAGTGCTTGCAAAAAGTGCTATCAAAATTTATTTTTATTTTGCTTAATATAATTCACTAAAATAGAGCAACACTTTTACTTCCATTTACGCGAAAGCCGAAGAAATGTCTCCTCGGATACGGCGTCTTTAAACTCTCAAAGTGATTGCCGGCGATTCCAAACGCGTTTACTTTCATCAATTTCATGTAAATTATACCAATTCGTATCTGTTCTTACGTAAGTGACATTAAAACTTTTTATCATCACTGCCTTCTACGTAAGGCTTTACAAGTTTTATAAAATATCCAATTAAGAATAATAATAAAGCTTTTTTCGACTTAATTTTAAACGTATTTTTAGTATGGCAGAGAATAAAATTAAATTTCGTACAAGGTTTTCAGTTAGAGAACGCCCAACTAGGCATCTAGAAAAAAAACCATTATTAAAAATAGTATGTACCCATTAAGAAACTTAGTCTATGACGAAACTTAAATTCAAACGAGTTCAAACAACATGTCATGAATGAACAATCACCAACTTTGCCTGAACACAAGAACAATAAAACATTACGTCGGTATTAGAAAAATCAATCTAATAAAAAACTAAGTCACTGAGTAACAAAAAGTAACAAAAATATAATACGATAGAATGTTAGTGGTTTAATGGCGGCGCGTGCTTGCTCAGTGTGTTAGAGCACTTATAACGGGCCGAGTGGGCTGTAAGGCGCACCGCACCGCGCCGCCACGCCGCCGCCACGCCGCCGCGGCACGCGCTGCACAGAGCATCAATTACCGACTCGTGATCGCTTCTGCACTACTAGCAATATAAATAAAACTCGCCACCACACGACACCACCATTCCGACGTCTAGTCACAACTCATGCCAAACTAAAATATAACAAAGGTCTAGAGTTCAACCTCGTCTCTACTTCAGACTACGCCTGACGTATTCTCGCCATTAGGTGCACACGTTTGCACCGCAATTTACCTCTAATCTAATGCTTTTAGCGCCCGCGAAACGGTCCGCTCGTTTCATCCAATTACAAAGTAAAAGAGCAAACGGACGGTTGTATTTACGAAATGGGGTGGCCGTGCGATGGATAGTCGTGACTGCGCGGCGTACGGCGGCACGCGACCGCGGACAAAGACAACAAGGTGGAGGCTCCAGTCGACCGCGTTGCCGGCGTTATTATTCGATTTTTATAACGTCAGCTTGTCCTATTTTCGCTTTCCTAACAATGGCCTCGGTCACGCATAGTATTGATAAAAGAACCGATCGATTCGCTTTCGCGTCGGCGGCGTCTCGGTGGTGACGACACTTTTGGTCCTTGCGGTCGCACCAGACACCGGAAAATTGTATTACAATACAAGTATTAATTATTGCTTTTAATAGAGTTCGTTAACACCAACTTTCGTTATCGATCGCAATTATTTATTGCATATCTACTACAATACTTATGGGTATAATCTTACATCTTACTAATAAAATAAATGAGAAACGTGGATGGATTTAATAAGGTATCTTCTAAACGGCTAAACGATTCGTGGAAAACTTTTGCACAAATGTAGATTATAGTCTGAAAGAACACATAGGCTACTTTGTTTTTTTTTAGTTCCGCGCAAACGGTGTCGCGGGCAACAGCTGGTATAATACACATGTAGATGCTAGCATCCAAAACTAGAACTAAATCAGAGCAATATGTGCATCTTCCATTTAAAAAATATATTAAGTTATACATATTTTAAAACACAAAAAGACGATATTATATCGTTTTTTTTCATTGATACATTTAAAGAATCAGTTTCATAAAGTCGTTGAAACCATTACGATAACATACTTCGATAACTTTGAAAGCAGTTATGTTGTAATAATCGTTATTAAACAACAGTTATAAAAACAATAACATATTTAAAACATTTTACTTAAAAACATCCTTATTGAATAATTTAAAAGTACATTAAAGTAATATTGCAGTCCAAATCGGTCGAAAAAATAAAGAATTAACAAATTTAACAGCCGTCCGAGTTATCAATATAGGTTCGGGATGATATTTGAGACATCGAGAACATTTTTCGAACATCTAAATAAGTCTAGATTCAAGAAAATAATGTAATATTTGTATTGTTATTTCAAACACATCATTTCTATAAACTAATGCTTATTTACGTTTTTAAATTAATATGTTTTATCTATATATGATCAGAATTAAAAAAAATCCTTGTAACGATCAAAGATATGGGTGTTAAACAATTTAAAATAACAATGCGGTATGTTACTTAGATCTATACCCCATCTTTATCTGTAAAACAAAAACTAATTAAATCGGTAATCGAGTTAACCTTCGTTACTTACAAAGTTAGTTACGAGTAAGGCAGTGTTTAAAGTTTAAACAATCGAACATCGCGCAGCCTCGGGCCTCGGGTTTCGTTATCGCGGTCGCACTTGAAACAAACAAATTCAATTAGTATTAAGAAATTAAAACTTCGCTCAAAGAAGCCGCAACAACTTCCGATAGCGGCCAAATAAGGTCATTGACGCTCCCGATATCGGATTTCGCATAAAACGTTTCGCTTCGGGCGACTGTTCTCTTTTACGATTTCATCTTCGGTCAACGTTGTAAATTATAGCTATAAATGTTACAATTTGTTGTAAGCCTCGTTTAGCATAACTAGAATTATTTTCATCGATATAAAAACGAGAAGTCGAGTTCCATTAAAACTTAATTAAGTAATAACCTCACAAAATAAGTGCGAGAACATTTCAAATTATCAATTTTAAAGCATAATAAGATTGGTAAATTAACAGTTATTTTTAGTAAGACACGTAAGTAGTAATATAATTTTTACTGTCGACAGCTAAACAGTTAACACGAGTGACAATTTCTGAACGTGATATGAACATGACTGACAATGATGACTCCAATCCGACGCTTCTTAGAAGCATTCGCGTGAGAAAGACCGGACTCCGGTCACCTTTGACTCGGCCTCACAAAATAGCCACTTCAAAACGCTCTAGACTAATTAAAGTGACACTTCATTTTTGTATCCAACACTCATGTTACGTACGAATGTGCTCAGTTACGTCCGCATAACATTAAAAACAGTGTACGCTTTCGACCCAGTTAGTAGGTCAAGCATTAACACTGTTTTTCATAATTTTCGGACGAGTACTGCAACAGTTTTTGCCGACCTGAACCATGAATACAAAGATCACGACAACGTACACTGGTGACATAACAAAGTAGTGACAAAAAATTAAGAAAAATAAAAAGCATCATAAGAGTTGACGAAATAATATTAAACTCAAGTTTTAGTAAATATTTTATTTTATAAAATGGCGACTTTTTGAAGAATCTCGTTGATGTCTAATACATTGAAAACGCAAAGTATATAGCTTTGGGTTGCGACTACGTATTTTGTAGACCATAAATTCCAGGGGTAATGATGTATCATACATTTTACGATTTATGTAAATGATACAAATCACATGTCCGATTTATTGTATTAGTTTTGATATGGTCTTAAAGTCTAAGTTATTTGCAGACACAATGTATACTAGATTCTTGACCTACCTTTAAACACGCCGCGCGAGACATTAAGATATTTCAAAGCGATTTGCATATCATTACCGGTCAGTCTTAACATGACACGTAAATAGGTATACGAAGGAATGTGGCATTATCAAAAAGGGGTGGTCGCTTTGGTCGCTTCAAACCAGCTTTTCCTCACCGATCGATTTTCTCGCAGAGCGGTCGCATCACTCAACGGTTACTGTCGTTTTCTTTCGGACAGCCGGGACGATGATTCTTATCAAATTACTAGCTCTTGTTGGATAGTGAAAATTTTCCCACATTTTCTCGTGGGGCATCGACGCTCTGATGATAGGAATCAGGGTGAAATTGCTGGCTATTGCGCCCGCGCCGCCGGAGGCTCTTAATGGGCGGTTGTTTGTAAGTTTTCACTGAACGTTTGATACGCACCTGGAGCTACGGGTTTTATAATAAGACAGAGATGATATGTTTTCTATATCGATCATGTGATTAAACATTACAGTGAAATCTGATTCAAACTAAAGAAAATATTGTATTATAGTTGTACGCATCTTATTGATTTTTCCTTTACTGATAACTGTAATAGAAATTACAGTATAAAATGTTTTATCTCTCTTACTGGAAATAATAAGTCACTTTAATGAATAAATTAACCATTTCAACAACCTTTTACATCCTGATTTATATCGTACTTTAAATGCATTAAGGTGTGATTAAAAGCGTGCATTTATCAACACAAAAACTGGCTGGAACTTCGTTACGTATCAGCCATAAACCGAATTGCCTATGGGCGTGGACTGTGAGATAGTATTTGCACAAAGCAATGCCGCGAAGCGCCTTCAGCAATCGGACGTCATTTCACGGTTCAGCATTAGTTTCTCGGCTAACTCTAACCCGACAGTATTTCACAACAAAAAACAGTATATAAATTGTAAAATTGTGTAGTCTTATTTCAACTAACAGTACTTCTTTGAACGATTTTTAACTTTGTTTTCCTTTAATTTTCTCTATTATTTACTACCTTAATAAAACTTGATCTCTATTATTTCAATATTCAAGAAATTCAAGACTATCCAGAATTCATTTATTGCAGTCAATGACTGAATATTTAAATCATATTGATAGTTATTTAATGATTAACAACGACCATATACGAAAACACAGACGAAAATTATGGAGCCTTCAGTTCGTAATATACAAAATAATTATAGCCCACATTGACGTATTTATCGCTGAATAGACACTTATTCATAAATATTTGCGTACATTTCTTAACGTCGAGACATATAAATATTACCATAGCGTAGTTTAAACACCACTAAATATAGCAGAACGATTCTAACAGTCAATCTTAAATTGCTGTCAAATAGTTTACAGTCTAGAAATTCGATATGAGACTGAATACAGGAAATACTGCGTCAGAAACTAGTATTCAATTATACAAACTGCGCGTTTACAAATATTTTACACTGACTAACATGCCACGCTATTTTAAATCTTAATATAGATGGGTTTAACGTAGTATTTGTAATCAACGGGACTCAGACGTATAAGAGGAGTTGGTACCAAAACTTAGGACTATTCTTAAGAATTTTATTAAACAAAGGATATATCACAAGGGGAAATAAAATTTTCGTTATTTATCGTCGTCCTAAGGTACACAAATATCAAAGTACACCATAACACGTTAAAGTTGTGCATTAAAGCTGCGCGTGGGCAGATCCGTCCACATTTCTATGATGAATCGGTCTCCGGCGCCGCGCCCGCACCGGGTGTGTTACGAAAATTCACCTCAATTTACATATAGATACAATCCCGACATACACCACATTCAACTATCGATATCCCAGCATTGTTTTATTGTTGAGAGAATTATTTATTGCCTTGCGAACAAATCCTGATATGCTCGAAAACATTTGCACAGAAAATTACATACATAAAATATTAATTTTGCAATATATGAGAGAAAAGCAAATTGTTCGCAAGATTATCTCTTTACATATTTAAATCTATAATTAAAACATAACACAAGTGAATTAATAAAAAGTCTTCAGACTAAATAAATATTAGTGATTGCATATTATTATAGTTACCAAAATATCAATGACTTATAAATCACTAAACTCATTAACACTTAACCCAACTACTTAATCAATATTGAACATCAGGTGGCTTTAAACATTAACCTGCTTAAGAACAATTCGCGTTCATTCTCATCTAACGTTAATCAAAACAATTTATAACCGAACGTTAAGTACGTAACATAACGATATAAAACAAAAGTAAATCGTTCATGACCTCATACGAAATAATCAAAGACAATGTCCAGACGGTCAAATGTTACCCTGCATTGTGCAACATTAGGCATTAGACTGTCATGTGGTGAGGAATGGCCCACTGAGTGATTGATGATCGGCCGACGCGTGGGCGGATCTGGCGCGTTCGCTGAAAACACTCGCTAAATTACACGGCCCTGTCAATTGTGATTGGATAATTTTAACTCAACTATGAGCTGTGGATCATCTGTTATCATAGTTACGTTATTAACAAGTCTATGTTATCATTAACGAAGAGAGATTTTACCTATCTTGGATTAGAGCTTAGAATTGTTTGCATTGCTTGTTCGTTTCACATACCACTGCATCTAAAAAAAATTACAATTTAAAATTAAACGTACTAACTTTTTATATGCATACGAAAATTTAGGGTAGAAAACTTAAGAAATCCTTACTTATCATTGGTAAGTAACAAGTGTAAACCAGCGTAAGAAATATTATATAATCTACAATGTGACGTGCACTGTTTCAAATTTAATAGCGCATCGGCGCACGCGCACCGCACGCGCCGCTAATGATCAACCGGGCTATTCTGCTATTTAAATATACAATTTATACTGTAGCCCATATAAATTTACTACTTAAATACACGTTTAACAGCAATTATGCATATATTGAGCTGATGTTATAATTTTGAAATAAAACCTTTTATACTTTACGACGGACTTTAACATATATGTAATTTAATAACGTTATCAGGAATGGTCGTTTTAATAAATAGAATATGTTTATTTACATGAAAAAAGGCTAAAAAATAACAACTCAAGGTGGAGTCCACTTTCCCTTCGTACCCTTTTCTTATAAGGAAATGATGAGAAGGGCATGGTAGGGGAGGAGACGTATAGGAACAGGAATTATCCTCTTGCTTTGCATCTACTCCTCCGTAGATTAAGGGTAGACAACGCAACTGTAATTGCAGATGTCTATGGGCTTCGGTCGCTTCGCTATTGCAGCGAATGCAGGTGGCCGCTTGCTCGTTGCCACTATAAAATATAAAAAAAAAGTAGAATTATGTTAATTACATTTGAATGCGCTTGCAGAATAACCAGTTATATTTAATGACTTTTAACGTAACACGCTTATTCATCTGTCATTCGATTCATTTGTTATCTATTCACGAAAATCTATTTTGGTTATTTTAAGAAATGAATATTCATATTTTTATATAGTTGTCTTGATAATATTAATCTGTGATATAAAAATTAAAATGATATCTCAATTGTAAATCTATATTGATATATTACTATTATTTGAATTATATAGATTGTATATTAAACAAATTAATACGTTTTATGATATATTTTAAATGTATGTTCTAATACGTCTTTATAGGGGTGTAAATTATATGATAAAGCGTTTGTAAAACTATAAATTGAAAAAGTGTGCAATGACTTTGCGGAGATATAGATTTCAATCTATCGTTGATTGCAAGTCGAAATGAACTAATAAATTTTACTAATGTACACTGAAGAAGCCGAGTAATTAAGAATTTGGCCTGGAGGCATCCGCTTGCGCTGACGGTCGGTAGAGTGATATATGAGGTAATATGTAATTTAGCTATTAAGTTTGCTTACGGCTTTCGACTGTTTGTGTAATAAAATGTATAAAACATTAGAACCGGTGTCATTCAGGATTACACTTACAACATTTGAGTAAAGTGGCGAAGTAAATCCCTATTAAATTCTAGTAATATTCGATCGTTATTGAATTAAGAAAGAGATGACACTTCTCTGAAAAACTACGTCTATAGAAAATGATATTAACTATCAGACAAGAATCCGTAAGATCGCGCACGATCATAGCTAACAGTACCAGCACGCAATGAAATGGTATACGATAATAAAATGAGCGTTCCGGTGGACACTAAGACGTTTACCGCATTGATGTAGTGCCGCATCAGTTTCAGCTTAGACCGCACCAAGATTTACTGTTCTGTAAGCTATGCGGCCCGATTCGAACGCAGTTTAGTGTGACGGCCCGTGCGATAAGCGATAAGCGACAACACGTCCAATTGTATTGTAATTACCTTCTATAAGATACCATGCTTTGCTGAATTTATATTTATTTCATTTTGGTACATAGAACATTATTGTAACACTAATTTAAATCTAACTTTTAATATCATAATTTGTAATTAGGTATTAAATAATATGATTACCAAGATGGAGATAGTAACTGTAAAACTTTGATATCGATGTCATGATAATAATAATTCAAGTAAATAAAAATTGAAATTCTATTTTGCCTTTTGAATAATGCTTATTTGTGTACACTTTAACACCAATTTACACAAGAGTAACGAATCAAATTGTCTAGTTTTTTTTATAAATGTGATAATTATATTTTAAAAGCAAATGTTTAAAGTAATATTGTGTTTAATACGTTCTTTATATTCTAGTGTTTTAATAAATTGTTGACTTTAATGCTGTGTAGAGCCATAAGGAAGCGCTTGAATGAAAATTATTACACACATTAATATTATTCATTTTAACACAACATTACTGCCCAAGTATTTAGATATTTAATGTAAATATGAGATAATAAAAAAGAAGTTTATCTCTAATAAATACCTTGACGTACATATTTTATTCTATTTGCATGTTAAATAATGCTTTACTTTACTTCAAGAAGCGTAAAACTACAAGTAAACACCGAACAAATTACTATTAAGATGAAAAAGGTATGTAAAATTCTAATCGATAGTTTTTAGTCTGCGTTTCACAAATCGCTATCACTCATGAGATGAACCAATCAAATTGTCTATGACGAGTTTAAAGGGACTGTATTATTTCACTGATTGTGATGTATGACATCGCTGGGCGCGGTAATGTCTGGACGAAATGATTTGAGGGGGTCGGGTAACATTTTAAGTACAGTGTAAATACTCTTAATGCAGGTTAAGTTTCAATGAAGGCGGGGCTATTAAGTTTAGAAACGTGCCTTGTTTTTACAAACTTATTTGCTACTTAGCAAATCAGTTTATTGCGACTTATACTTGCTTTCGACTTTCTTTCTTTTAATTAAAAGAGATTATTTGCATGATAGTGTCTGTGTATTATTTGTTTATACCTATTTATTTGTTGTAAAGAAATGTATGCAATAGACAGTTTATCGTGTAAGCTGTGTAAATACTTATTACGTAGCAGGACAGTTTCTTGGAACAGTTCTTTCGATTTGGAACAGTTTCTCGCGGCCGCTCGTGCCGGGCCTTTCATCGCGGTGGGCGGCTGCGGCGACGGCCTCTCGCAAAGGTCATTATTGGCAAATTAAAGCGGTCAACAAACAACTAAATACCAGGAACAATTACATTCTATTCAAATTATGTTAATTACGTTTAGTCTACCATAACTAAACAAATGTTATAAAATTGCAATGTTTTATGTATATTAAAATAGTAAGTGGAACTTTATGTAAACATTACAACAAGAACACTAACGCCTAGTTAATAAAACTGTACATGAATATATAATTACATATTATAATAAAAATATTTTTATAGATCTGGTTATCATTTATGGCAAGTTGTTGATTTATTACAAAAATACTCGTATTTCTGATCTATTTTAAATGCAACATAAAGATGGATAATAAATCATTTGTATGAAAAAAGAGGCGTCACATTGTAATTGTGGCTTCCTTGACATTATCATACGGTACATGGCCGTGAGCACTGCCGCTGCCGGCGGGACAAGTGTCTTCAAACTGTGCATATAACTATATGTAAGTAGATATAAATGGAGTACTAACCTAACTCAAAAGAAAAACATATTAATGCAATGTGTTGTCTGGCTATTAAAACCACAATAGTTAGCAATATATTTATTTCAAGTGGTTGAATCGTTTATAAAGATAATCTATTACATAGTAATTTAAAGGGGAATTGTGTAATTGATTATTACAACTTTTTTATTCCACGTTTACATGTATTTTTGCAGCAAATATAAGGCACAATCTTATTTGACATTGTTAAAACATTTTGCTTAAATACTTAATTAGCATTCGTAAACGTAAGCTGCAGTATTTTTTTCGCCATACGATATTTCAACTAGTCAAAACTTTTCTCTTGTCGAAGGAATGATTTATGCGCACATTGAATATGACTTCATTGAGTTGCTCCAGGCCGAACGTGAGTGGGCGTGTCCAAGATGACCCCAAAATATCATCAAAGAAGACTTCCCGATGAAGTAATAAATCAAATTCTTTGTGCATAAAACCTCTTAATACCGTCCCTTTGCATCCGCCCGGGGTACATTTATCATACCGATCAACACACACCGCACGCCGTCGAAACCCTTCGCGCTTTATCGACACGTGAGAAGTTGAGAAATAATAAGCAACAGATTTTATTTCGATGCTTTAAACATTTCCTTATTAATCTAGATGGCGCATTGCGAAGGGATTTTAATGAGCACAGACAAAGTTCTTCTGTAACTGATACGCACTCGTAAATGTGAATTCGATATTTATTAAAAACTTGAATCGTTTAAATATGGTATGGTATAGTAACGTCGCGTATGACCTTTCATAAATTCTTACTTTTTAAAGTAAGATCCGTAATCAGGTTGAGCCGGCACAACTTTCTATTGAAGCTTGCTCGACATTAATTAATTATACACTTTATCGTATACCAGGGGGCTACCTAAAGTACTTTTCGAACGGCTATATCGCTGATGGAATCGATAAAAATATATGGAACTGACACTGAGATTCGATATTTCATGTAATTGTCACGTGTGAGATATCGAACCTCATTGTCAATTCCATATATTTTTGACGTTCGTTATAGAATCGCTTCGTCAAAAAAGATAGTGATTACTCGATATTAGACTTTTTTTAATAAATTTTACCTAAACATATTGACCGCAAAATCTAAATTTTTAAGCACATTGTCATCATTTCCAAATAAGACCTAATCTATTGAAGTATATTCGCTTCTAACTTCTATATTATCGTTTAGAATACATTAAGCTATTCGATTAAAAGGTGGTATGATGACAATGGATGCATTTATGTGCACTAATGTACACTACAGTATCGCGTCTACCTCCACTTCATTAGCAGGCAGATAGTTAATTCGCGTGCGGCTGTACACTAAACATCGCATTGGCTCGCAACGAAGCATATCGAATTACGAGTAATGCTACGAAGTAAATGTGGACCCCGTGTCTCTTAACTAACAGTAACGGTCTACAGTACCGTACAATTATAAACTAAACAAGTACTTAGTACTTAAAACTATATATTTATAATTTCAAATATACCTAAAAGGCCATAGTTATAAAATTGGGCAGTAGTAAAGATAGTAAATTAGTTATTATCTATAATCTATACTAATATTATAAAAAAGAAAAATTTGTATTTTGGTATTCAAATAACTCAAGAACAATTAGGGCGATTTCAAAAATTCTCTCACCATTGCAAAGCCACATTATCTCCGAATAGCATAGGCTATATTTTTTAATTCCACGGGGACGATGTCGCGAACAACAGCTATTATTGTATGACATAAGAGAATCAAATCAAATTCATTTGTATGAATCTGATTCTGCTAATAACTTGAATAATAAATAATGAAACTAATGATAGATGTAAATGGTGTTTTATGATATGATGAATATTTATAGAAACATATATTTACTAATTTTGATCATCATTTGTCACTTATGTCACCACTTAAAATGTCCAAACATGTTATAATTCCAAATTTAAATAATTTATGTAAAACAAAACAATATATCAATCTCATTATAATGATCTAACATAAATTAATGACAATGATATCATTAACAAAAAAATATCATCATTATACGATAAACGAGCATCGGTTTCCAGTAATAAATTAAACGGAGCTATAGAAACATTAAAATAACGATCTCATTTCTATTCATAAATGATAAACAATGAGGTTTTAAATGACTCGCTACCATTTCATGTGTCATCTCACACACTAATCTAGTGATTTATAATGCATTTAATATTGACTGAGTGAAAGGTCGCCGCGCTTCACGACGCGCGCCGCCACCTTCCTAACCGCTTAATGATATTTGATAAACTGACTACTTTACGATCGATTTACAACATTTTAATATGTTTATAAAATCGATTCCGTTATATTATACAACTTTTGTTTTTTACAAATATGTTATATTTTTCGATAACGTTACATACATATTTCGTAACTGGTTTGTTTCTTGTTTTTGTTATTTTAGCGATATATTATTTTATGAAACGATACTCATTATTAACTAAATGCCAAACGCAGAGTCCTTTACTGATTGTTTTACTCGTAGCAGTTGCTGACCCTAAAGGCCTGTGTCTATAAATCCTTAGTGTGGATTTCTCACCACTTAAAGACTTTGTATGCAGAAGGTAACTTCAATAAGACATTTGGTAAGTCCGTTGAAAGAAGATCCGAATCCGATATAGTAATGTGGTATAATTTCGCAAAACAATGGCGGGTACAAGGAAGTGGTCTAGTTGTATCAAGGTATCGATAGTACTTACGTGTAGTGGACAGAGGGCAGCACTGAGCGTTGTCCCAAGTGGCCCGCTTGCATACTTTCACCGCTCGCTTCCCGATACATCGATATTGTTTCGTTTAGACAATGCCAGTTACATGCTCCACTTGCTAAACCGCACGGAAATAAACTAACTTACTTTTATTAAATTACATCATTGTAGTATTTAAATGTCATTATAGATTTAACTTGTAATTTAAAGCAAATAGAATGATTAATGTATCTAAGTATATAGATTTTAACTTAAGATAGCGACATCTTCGTAATAAGTAAAAGACAAACAAAAATTGTAACTTGGTACCTTAAACAAAAAAATAAAATCTTGCTACTTTGCTAATCTTGAAGCTTGAGTCTATATGGAACACTAGCTGTTGTTCGCGACTTCGTCCGCGTGGAATTAAAAAACATACCCTATACTCGGGGATAATGTAGCTTTCTAACGGTGAAAGAATTTTTGAAATCGGCCTAGTAGTTCTCGGGTTATTTTAATACATAAAAAATACAAAGTTTCTTCGTTATATTAGTATACGAGTAGATTGGAGCTTTTAAATTGTACGCGCACAATTTTTTTGCCAATGAGACTTCATGGTTAAAGAAATGAATGAGAAAACCAGTCGACGTCGTTAGGCTTAACGTATACAGAGCAGCGTGGATCGTAGGAAGCGTCTGAACAAATGCCCACAGGCTATCTTTATTCCAAGTCCTATTACAAAGTCCACAGAGTAATTTAGTTACAGTCAAATGGAACAAAGGAAAATGTTCGCGTGATTCTACCACATATCTCAAATATTATATTAAATATTGATAAAGTTTTGAAATGGTGCAATAAACAAATGTTGTAATGAGTTGAAGAGATATCATACTTTAACTACAGTTTATTACTTTATATAAAGTATAGAAATGATTGCATTATGAATAAGGAACAAACGATATAAAATTGCATTACAGAGATAATAAAAAATTAAAAGTTTAATAACATAACTAAAACATTATTCTGGCCTGTTACTGATACACATAAGTACATTGGGAACGTAAAAATTCAAGACATTCCGAGAGTTTTATCGCATTTTAATGTAAATGTGAAATTAACTCACCGATATTTATTGTTAACGTTAAACAATTAAATGTTCAATAGTATATTTAACAACTTTCGAAAGTCGCTCCACTAAGAATTATATCATTTTACATTTACGATGTTACACTTCGCCACTAATTATCAGGTTTCACTCGGAACGCGGTCCTGGCGGTGTGATGCAATTATTTAATATTTCATTATTGCTGAATTGTAAAAGTTTCATGCAAAAGCGATGTAATCTGTCAGAGAGTGGACAAGCCGTGTTGCGCAACCACACTCGCAAACGGACCATTTCAACATAACACTAAAGTTCCAAAATAATTTCTCGACCACCCTATAAAACGGTGACTTTAAACGCGATTCACTTTTTAAAGTCACTTTCCTTCAACGAGTTGACTCTCGAAACTTTATGATGTGATTAAACTGTTGGCGACTCCTGCAATGCGAAATTCGTTGAGAACGGCAATTCGGCGTCGGCGACGGTGGCGGACCGACCAGATGCATATCGTCCACGTCACGAATCTGCTCAAATTATATCAATAATTTTATGTCACCTGCCTTCAATGTCAGTAAACTGCCTTTTCTAATTTCCAAAATCTACGAACTTAGTCTATTCTATCTATATATATATAAAAGAGTGGAGGGGTTTCTTAAAATCAGCGCACAGCCAAAACTACTAGGTCTAGAGACTTGAAATTTTCTACAGAGGTTACTGTTACAACGTAGATGAGCACTAAGAAAGGATTTTGAGAAATTCGACCCCAAAGGGTCCGAAATGGGGGTCCAAAGTTTGTATGGAGAAAAATGATTCCTTTGTTAGAATTGCATGAAAATTAGAATGAGTGCTCTTTAGCATGAACAAATAAGTTTCTCATTCAAGATTTTTACAATATTTAACTTTGGGGGGCAAAAAAGGGGGGTCAAAGTACGATTTTTAAAAAAAATCTCGCAGCGTAGGTACGAATCCTAG